>CM021100.1:28228035-28355793 GCA_007115665.2 Sequoiadendron giganteum
ACTCTTTTCTAGAAGTCTTGGAGGTCATGCACTAGAATGGTTCTCACTCTTGCCTAAGGGAATAAAAACTTGGGATGAATTGGCAAATAAGTTTGTCGAAAACTATGCTTACAATATCGACACAAACATTGACATCGCCTCCTTATGCAAACTTACCCAAGAGGATGCAAGAGAGAATTTCATTCCATTCTTTCAAAGATGGAGAACCTTAGCAAGCAGATGTCCGGTAGAAATACCTGAAAAGGAGAAAGTAACCATGTTTGTACAAAATCTCCTTGGACCACTAAGGTATGGATTACAAGTCCATTGTTGCACCACTTTTGTTGACCTTGTTGAAAAGGGTGTTCAACTGGAGAAAGCCTTGATTGCTAAAGGTGAATTGAAATATGGTGGAAAAACCATCAACACAATCACCAATAATAACCCAAGTAGCTCAAATTACAAAAACAAATACTATGTTAAGAACAAACACATCACAAGTGATGGAGTAGTTGATGCAAAAACTGTCAATGCAACAGGTCATGTACTCACAATCAAAGGAGTACATAATCAAAATGCACCTATAACTACACCGACACCAACTACCAATGCTCTTCAAAACAATCATGTACAATCAAATCAAAGGTAGTTGCGTCAACCACAACAGTTCCAAAAACGTACATACACCCCTTTGGGTGAACCTATCGAAACTATCTTAAAGAAACTTCTCCAAAACGGCATCATAACGCTGGAGGAGCCAAAACCATATGACCCTATTCAATTCAAGCCGTCATGGTGGGATGATAGTTCATTTTGTGATTACCCCCGTGCCAAAGGGCACAAAACTTCCCCTTGTCGCCAATTACAAAATTTGGTGCAAGACCTCATAGAGAACCACACCATTGAGTTGGATGGTCAATCTTTTGCATCCAATGCAGATCATACCATACACAAGAACCCACTGTAGGATCATGGTAAGGCTTCCTTGTCTAGCACCAAGCATACAAACAACCAAGCCAACCACATTTGCCCGGCTTATAATACTACTCGTCCTGCATACAGTTATCCTGATGGCACTATTATTAACAATCTTTGCGCTACTAATGAAGATGAATATGTTAATACCATCAACATCAAAAGAGCCCCAGAATGCAATGTGACTACGCGTAAAGGCAAGGTCACTATCCTAGGTCCATCAGCTCATCAACCAAAGATCACCATACTTGGTCCATCCGCTAGACAATCCACCCAAAAACCGGAGTTCAACATTGTTGAGCAGTTAAATAAAACACCTGCCCAAATATCCATTCTTGAACTACTCCGTATTTCACCCACACATAAGGCTATCCTTGATAAAGTACTGCAAGAGTCAATCATCCCAACCAACATCAATGTTAACCATTTTGAGACCATGGTCGGATACCTGAATTCGCCTCACCATATCACCTTTTTAGACAACGACTATTCCTCAACCAAGCCATCACAAAATGATGCCCTCCACACTGAAGTATTTGTCCACAAACATAAGGTTAGACGAGTTCTAGTAGATGGCAGAGCAGGATTGAATATCTGCTCTCTAAAATTGGTCAAAGATCTTGGTTTTTCTGAGGCATGTGTAGATGCTAGCAAAAGTATCGTCATCAAAGCATATGATGATGAAGAACATGCTTCTAAAGGTGTTATTACAATTCCACTCCGAGTGGGACCAGTCATCATAGATACCACATGCTAGGTCCTAGATCGTGATATCCACTATAATATATTACTTGGTCGCCCTTGGATTCATGCTTTGAAGGCAATTCCATCCACATACCATCAGTGCCTAAAATTCCCTTTTGATGGAGCTAAGATCCCCAGAGATCCTGATCCATTTCAATACTGCACCAACCTGCAAGCTACTGCTGAGCACCAGGTACCCATAAATAGGGAAGCCTCATCTTCCACTACATCCAAATACATTAACCCAATGACACTTACATGTTCATCCATTCCATCATTTTCTACCACACCATCTCCATCGACCTCTAGCCCAACTAAAGATATTCAAATCCAGGACCTTAATTATGGAGAGTTCAAGTTAAATATGGCTTATTGTATAAC
The DNA here is from genome assembly GCA_007115665.2 of Sequoiadendron giganteum. Lineage (NCBI taxonomy): Eukaryota > Viridiplantae > Streptophyta > Pinopsida > Cupressales > Cupressaceae > Sequoiadendron > Sequoiadendron giganteum. Next base: position 28,230,115 of record CM021100.1, read on the forward strand.
CACAATACCGAAGCCACCAAAAGTCTATGGTAGACCTTATTTTGCATTTGAGCCCAAAGTAACTTTCAACATTCCACCAGAAAGTATTTTTACACGGTGGGGCGATATGGATGATGAAGACATCATTGACATGGATAACTAGATCTACAAAGACCCAATAAAGTTATCTCCACTACCATTGCATCTTTATGGCAAAGGATATGATATATTCAAAGCCCAAGGTTTTGATGGGACAAGCAGCCTTGGAAAGAACAACAATGGAAGAAGGGAACCTATTATTATAACGGCAAGACCAAGATACATAGGGATAGGGTTCAACCAACTTGGAATTGACAATCAATGTATCTATGAATTTTCAAGTAAGGACGTAACGGCAATAGAAAGTGTCGGGACAAGCAAAAGAATCCCTAACCAAAATAGACTCAAATGAATGGGAATGGGGATCTGACAAAACCATCAGTGACTATGACATTGATGAACTATTCTTAGAACCTGGCCAACCTTCCTTTGAAGAACGATTCTGCCAGCAATATAACATTGACCCTATTGACCAACATTCTAAAGACAAGAAATGGGTACGCATTCCTTGGAACCCAGAAGAACATAAAGTGTTGTCAGCAATACCTGAATCATCCCACCCCATTCTTGAGCCCACCCACGAGCCTAACCTACTTGAACCCATTATCCATACTTCTGAAACACCTACCACTAGTCACGATGTTGATAATTTCATCCCATATTATGATTTTGAATTTGATTCATCTGACTCAGAGTATGGACCATACATTGAATTGGACACGAAAGTGGAAATCGACAACTTTTCCTTTACACTTGAGGCATCAATTTGCACACTTTCCGCATCCTCCCCATCCTTTACCAACATTGATGATGGAATCCCCCTTGTGTACCCACAACTAATCAACTGGGACCAACAAGATCCACTCGTGATGGACATATTTCAGAATGATGAGGCAATTATAGAATTCATGGGACTAAGAGAAGATATTCCATGGGGGGATTACAAAACAGGGTTCTCCATTGATCTCGATTGTGTAGCTTACTTCAGGGAGACTGTGCAATCCTCCAGTTGCAAAAATACAAAAAATAAAAAGGAAAAAGAAATGTCTTTAGGTGAAAACAGCAAGGCACCTTCTGGCAGTAAAATAGTAAAAACAAAGGACGCATCCGAAGGTGAAAACCTCTCTGAGGTGCCTAAGGATGGATGATTGGACTTTTTCCCCATAACACAGGAAAAATCAGCCAAGCTCATTGAGGATACAACAGAAGTTAACATGGGTACACCAGAGAATCCCAAAATGATTCTCTTGGCCGCATCATTATCAGATGAGGAAAAACCTGAGTTTACACAATTCTTCACAGAGAGAAAAATTAACTTCACATGGTCATATGCTGACATGCCAGGACTGGATCCCAAATTGGTTCTATATCATCTGCCTTGAATCCTAGGAATCAAGTCAGTTAAACAAAAACTACGCAAGATGCATCCACAAATTGTATTACTTGTCAAGGAAGAATTTAAAAAGTTACTGGATACTGAATTCATAAGGTCAATTGACTATGCTAATTGGATATCCAATATTGTTCCTGTTACCAAGCCGAATGGACAAATCCGTATCTGCACAAATTTTAGAGATCTGAATAAGGCTTGCCCAAAGGATGATTTCCCTCTACCAAACATAGACATGATTGTTGACCTCATAGCAGGATATGAGATGCTATCTCTCATGGATGGTTTTTCAGGCTATAATCAAATCAAAATTGCAATAGAGGATCAACATAAAATAACATTCACTTGTCCTTAGGGAACATACTGTTGGAATTTCATGCCTTTTGGCCTAAAGAATGCAGGCGCTACATATTAGAGGGCTATGACAACAATCTTCCATGACATGATGCACATTCTAATGGAAGATTATGTGGATGACCTATTAGCAAAAATCTTTGACAAGAAAACATCATCTCAAAGTCCTAGACAAAATCTTTAGATGGCTTGAGGATTACAAGGTTAGATTGAACCCAAAGAAATGTGTTTTTGGGGTCACTTCAGGCAAGTTGCTAGGATATATAGTTTCAAGATGAGGCATAGAGGTTGACCCAACAAAGGTAAAAGCAAATATGGACATGCCTCCACCAAAGGGAATCAGTGAGTTGCACACACTTCAGGGCAGATTGTAGTCTATTTGTCATTTCATTGCACAGTTGGCAGACAAGTGTCAACCATTCCAATATCTACTATGCAAAAGCAATCCTTTTGTATGGAAAAACAAGTGCAACATATCCTTTGACCAAATAAAAGAATATCTATTAACACCACCAGTGCTAATGCCGCCTATTGAGGGCAAACCATTGATCCTATATGTCACTGCAATGACAAATGCACTGGGGGCATTATTGGTGCAAAATGACCATGAAGAGAAAGAAAGAGCCATATATTATATTAGTCGCACACTAATTGGATATGAGCTCAATTACACAACTATTGAAAGAGCATGCCTTGCAGTTGTTTTCACAACACAAAAACTTAGACACTATATGCTAAGCCATCATTCACATTTAGTGGCAAAGATTGACCCACTAAAATATCTTCTGAGTCGAGTAGCATTGACAGGTCGTTTGGAAAAATGGGTCATGATATTAAGCGAATATGACATACAGTATGTGGAGTGCAAGGCTATAAAAGGTCAAGTCATAGTAGATCAATTAGTTGATGCCCCAATCCAGGCCACTCATCCTCTGATAACTGATTTTCTTGATAAGTCTATTTTTCATGCAAAACCAACTCTACCATGGAAATTATACTTTGACGGATCCCACATTGGTCACGGCTCAGAAGCTAGCATATTATTTATCACACCACAAGGGGATTTAATTCCTAAATCATTTCAGATTGCTTTCCCTTGTACAAATAGTATTGCAGAATATGAGACATTGGTCACAGGTCTTAAGATAGCAATGAAATGGAAAATTCAGACATTGCTCGTATTTAGAGATTCTCAATTAGTCATCAATCAAGTGAATGATGACTATGACACAAAATATGAGAAGTTGCTTCCCTACAAAAGAATGGTGGATAGTTTCTTAATGTATTTCAAAATGATTGCATTTGAACAAATCCTGAGGACATAGAATAAAGCAGCCGATGCAATGGCTACCATTAGATCTCTCCTAGACATTCCTAAGAATGTGTCACAATTTGAATTCTTAGTGGAACAACTCCTGATGCCTGTATACGATATTCTAGAGTCCAAAATGGTGTGCGAGATTGTTGGTCCCGGTTCGCCTTGGTATCAAGACATATACGACTATCTTAAAACCCAAACCCTCCCACCCAACTTGTTTAACAACCAAAGAAAATTTTTTATCCGAAAAGCGGCTAGACATACCATCGTCAATGACACCTTATACCGCTATGGCTTTGACAACACCCTTCTTCACTGTCTCAACACTAATGAAGCCCAAATGACCTTACAGGAAGTACATGAGGGTATATGTGGATCGCATTCGAGTGGTCCAACTTTAGCTAGGAAAGTCACTAGACTGGGATACTACTGGCCAACATTGGAAAAAGATGCTCTTCAGTTTGTCAGAACATGTCAAAAATGCTAGGTGCATAGCAACCTGATTCATGCACCTGCATAGGAATTGAGACCTATCACTTCTCCATGGCCATTTGCACAATGGGGACTCGACCTCGTGGGTAAGATCCATCCTTCCTCGTCTAATGGCCATAAATTCATAATCACCATCACTGAATATTTTACTAAGTGGATTGAAGCCGTCCCTCTCACTTACATCACTGGTAAACAAATATCCAAGTTTATCCTAAATTACATCATTTTCCGGTATGGTGTCCCACAATCCATCATCACAGATAATGGCAGTCCATTCAAAAATCAGGACGTTCGTGAACTCTGTGAGCGATTCCACATCCAACACCATTTTTCCACTCCATACTACCCACAAGGTAATGGCCAAGCTGAGGCATCCAACAAAAAAATTCTTCACATTCTGAAGAAGATCGTCAATAATGCTAGCCGAGATTGGCACCTACAACTCAATCCTGCTTTATGGGCCTATCGTACCAGCATCCGTACCCCCACTGGAGCCACTCCATTTGCCCTGGTCTATGGATCTGAGGCCATATTACCCATCGAGGTCAAAATTCCTTCTCTCTGAGTTTCTTTGAAAGGAATGATTGATGATGAAGAGTACAGACATACTCATCTCCATGAGCTAGAAATGCTACAAGAAAGACAACAAAATGCCTTAAATCATCTACAAGCATATCAAAATCGTCTCTACTGAAGTTATAACAAAAGAGTCATGGTGCGAAAGTTTGAAATCGGTGACTTGGTTCTCATGCAGAACCTCAGAAATCAGGTAGACTGTGAAAAGCTTGGTAAGTTTGAGGCTAATTGGCTTGGTCCTTATATCATTACTACCACATTTGGTTCTGGAGCTTATCAGTTGGCCACACCTGATGGAGAATAGCTGACAGAACCCATCAACAGTTTACACCTGAGAAATTTCTACACATAGCATCAGAGAGCTTGGGCTAAAAACCTACAAAATACAAAAAAATAAAATAAAATCAAATAAAATCAAAATCAAAAAATGGAAAAAATAGTAAAAAGAAATGAATTCATCCAATAGTGAAAACCTGGCAAATAGGCACTTTGGATAAGTACCATGGTGAAAACCTGGCAAACAGGCACCATGTGTAGTCGATCATTGCTTCGCCATCTACTATTACTTAAATCGACCTTTAGCCATTTGTCATAATCAAAAGGGCCTGACACATTCATGACATCCATCCTAAGTCTTGTCAATTTCGACCATGTTTAACATTTGTTTGACATCATTCCTTGCATATCCTTGCCTTTACCTTGCGTCTACCTATCTCCATATCATTGAACTTGGGTATTCCCCGACCTATCTGGGGGCAAGAACTTTATCATGTAACTGCAATGGGTACCGCACATGATCCTGCATTCTCAAAAAGTCCTGAAAAAATCCTAAAACTCTGAAAAAGTCCTGAAAAAATCATAAAAATCTGAAAAAGTCTTGAAAAATTCATAAAAATCTGAAAAAGTCCTGAAAAAAGACCTAAAAATCAGAAAGCATCTTGAGAAAATACAAAAACATCCAAATCAATGTCAAAATCCAAAATCAAAGTCAATCTGATCATTTCAATCGATCACGTCAATCAATCTTTTGTCCATGTCTGAACTACGTTGTCTCTGCGCACTTGCTACGTAGGCAAGATTCATCTTTGAATCCCCGAGACATTAGGTCAGTCCTTCTAGGTTTGTCGCAAAATAAATCATGATTCAAACTATTGTCCTTTGGACAATGTCATTGGTCATGTCGAACTACGAGGTCTCTGAGTGCAAGACGTAGGCAAGGCCATCAATTGATGGACCCCCGAGGCCACACTAGGTCTGTCCATTAGGGTTCATGGCACAATATTTTCACACACGTCAAGCTATCTTCGAATCAATCAAATCTTATGTCAATCTTGAATTCCTAGTCTATCAGAAAATCTATTTCATCATAATACTTTTAGTCAATTCAGCATGTCAGGAATGACATGTAGTCAGAATCATATCAAAATAATTTATCATGGCAAAGCTTTGAGTTCTTCTTCAAATGTGTCCTTCCTAAGCATCACCATCATCTGGCATTTTGATAGATTCTCCTAACTCCGAGAATCGATCTCCTAGATATCAACGTCATTCAGGATGTGTCCTTCCTGAATTTTATATCGCCTGACATTTAAAACAACACCTAACATTAAAACACTTAGTAAAATAAAATTTCTATCTTTTGATGATTATCATGATATTAGTTCCTTATTTCCTAGGAACCACAACATATCATGATGATTATCCTTGTCTGCTTATCACTCTGCTATTAGTTTCTCCACAATGTCCTGACTTCAGGATTTAGAGAAGCAACGACATAGTATGATGATTTTACTGTCTATTTTTACTATCATGTGGCTAGTTTCTCAAGGATGTCCTATCATAAGGATTTAGAGAAACAACAACGTCTCATGATTGGGTTGGTTTTTTTGGTGGTTGGTCATGATAAAGTGACTAGGGGCAATTGTGTTCCTTGCATGAGTCATGATCATCCTTGTCTGTGACTGTTGATCTAAGTGATGGTTCGACCTTGCACACTACTGATCTATGTCATATCATAGTGTTTTTCGACCATCATGACATTTTCTCCCAATGGTGATTACAGAGCAACAACTAGAATAGCACTATAGCAAAGCTTTGAAGGATTTTTAATTTTTGCACTAACATGCATATCTTTCTTCGCACTAACATCCATCTTCGTCTTCTCTTCTCTCGTTCTCAAATGATATCCTGTGACATACAAAAACAAAGTTGCATACATAATGGCATGAGCATTTCATATTCACATCTGCATAAATCAAATACCATAATTAACATAGCATAAACGTTATCATTTGCATCCATTCATAAAACCATCATTTGCATCAACATATAAACATCATAAATAAAACATTTACATTAGCATATAGGAATTACATCATCACAACATTACACAATGCATACATACATTACCACATCCATAATCACATTCATAAGCATAAGCATAGTATCCATACATCTCATATCATTAAAACATCACACAAAATATCGCATAAAATATGAGAACACCATAACACATTATATCATATAGGCCACATCAAAACTGCATCGCATATATAATCTCAAAAAATGTTATGTCATAGGATAGAGTCAAAATGATATCCCAAAAATAGAGCTCGTAGGCTCGAATATCAAAAAAAATACATGTGTCTAAAACAAGTCCTAAGATGGCCCGCCTCCATCCTATGGAGGTGAACTGTGAGGTAACGGTGACTAATACATTAGGTGAATAGTAAACTGAATGGGTATCCTCTCCAATTTCTCACTCTAAGATCCTGTAGGATCAATAACAGGAGGCTGACTCTGCTCTGTCTGCTGCCCTGAAGACACTGACCTATGACCGTGCTCTGACTAGTGACCATGCTTTGATCTGTGGCTGTGCCCTGATGAATGTCTATGAGAGCTACGAGATCTATGGCCTGAAGACTACCCTGATGTAGTAGACCCGCCAGCACTGGTGTGACTACTGCTATGAGACCGATTGCTATGACTCCGACTACGACTACCTATCCTACTGTAGGATTAGGACAAACCTGGGTCCCATCTATTTGGCGGAATGACCTGCTCATACAATGCCCTGCATCGGCCCCTGCTCTCTGCTACCCTAGCCAATTCTCAAGCCATGTCCCCCATCGGTCCAGCACATAACTCTACAAACTCTAATACCCACTGCTTTGACTCATGTCACCGAATGATGGCCTGATCCCTCTCAACTTGAGTGACCTCCAACTCCACTGCCAAGGCCTTATTCTGAGACAAGGCTGCATCTAGTCTGCTCTGTAGATCAGTGATCCTCTGGTCAACCATGGCATCCACGGGCAAAAATGGGTAATCTATCACCCTCATCATCCCCAAAGATCATACACTCCCACAACTGCTGATCTGCCTCATCCTCCTCCTCATCCTCCTCATCTCTCTCCCCCTCAGCCCAGACTTGCTCCACATCTATGTCAAGAGGATGTCCCCCAACAAGTGGATAAGCCTCCACCCTCTCCTCCATCGCCACCTCTACCTCTACTCTCTCCTCCACAGCCACCTCCACCTCCTCCTCAAACACCACCTCCACCTCCTCCTCACCTCCTCTAGCCTCCTTGGCTCTCTCCTCCCCCTCCTCTTGAATAGGTGACAGTGGTACTCCACCTACTCTCTGTCTAACTCTCCTGGGCTGCCATCGCCCTCCGCCATCCCTCCTCCTCACACCCCTCCCATCTCCTCCTCCTCCACCATCTCCTCCACCTCCCCCATCTCCCCCACCTCCTCTGTCTCCCTCATCTCGGCCTCTACCATCCCTACCTCCATCTCTACCCTTGGCACCTTTTCCATCTCTCCCTCCATCTCTACCACCCTGACCTCTCCTCGGTACTCGCAGAATAACTGATCTCCAATCAATGGGTGGTGGACCATCTGGATCTGTCAAAGGAATAGGCCTATGAACCTACCACAAGATGTCAAACTCAGCTGATGTGCCTGCATCTACTAGACCCCCTCTCCAAGCCCACTGAACTGCCACCAAACTATCTACCTACTGCTCTGCAATGGTCACTGATATGGGTGGCCCCCACATGGTCTCTCTGGAAGACCGAGCATACCGTGTTGTTCCTACTGGCACAATTTGCTGCTCCCCAAACTGCCGTAGTACCCATTGGGGCAAGTACATCTCTATAATCCACTGTGTCTGAATGGTGTGGCCAATGAGATATTGAAACTATCTACAAAAGGACAAGTGACCATCCTCATCTACCCACTGGTCACAATCTCTATAGGGCCTCCAAACAAAACTGATCATCATGTCTATTCGATGACGCCAGTACCCGGTATCTCCAACACGAGTCTGACTAACCGATCCTACATATAGATAAACATAGGGCATCCCATCACCCAACTATTGCATCTATACGGGTGGTCAAAAAATGAGAATGCGCTCCCATACCCAAATCATAAGCAAGGTGGTCCCATAGCTGATATTGTGCCCCTGGAGGTAGACTACCTCGTGCAACTGAAGGTATAACATGACCAACGAGCATGGCCCCCAAGAAAAATAGTCCTCTATGATCTAATATGAACAAGAACATCCCCCCATCCAATGGGAAATCCATGACCACGACGATCTGGGATCAGCAATCTGGTGATCAGGGTCATAAGTATGGCATCAAACCTGGGAAATCGGTCAGCCACAACATCCCAGCTGATCTCGTAACCATCCAAAGCCAACTACGCACCATCAGTACCCTCATACCTCTCTAGGAAAACCTATCATCCCCGGTGTGGATCATAGACCACCCTCTCTCCACTAATCAGAATGTGGAGAATGTGGTAAACATCCTCCAAAGTCACAGTCACCTCTCCAGTAGGTAGGTGGAATGAGCAGGTCTCAAAATGCCACCTCTCGTAAAGAGTAGTAAGCAAACCTCTGTTTGCTCGAATAACGGGCATATATGTCACATGGTATAGGTCTAGGTCCATCAATTGTTGTCTCTGTCTATCACTGAGATGATCTCTGAAAGCGTACGTCATTGGTCTGAACTCTCAGGTATAAATCGGCACAAGCCGACTCTGCACAAGGAAAGGGCCAAGGATTAGAACATATTGAGAAGCATTATGGAAAGTTTTGTACTACTGGAAAGTCAAGGGTACAGAAAAGTTAAGCTCGACACAAGTCAACAAAAGTCAACTATGGTCGGCTATCTAAATATCAGATCAACATCGAATATTCAATTTGCTACAGATTCTATTCTTACATATTTTTGAAATAATATAGATAACTTATTCAAATTTTTACGTCAAGTTGCCTAACTCTGATTTTCTAAATTTTTATTGCCACTTAAGGGCCTCTTTTTTCCATGATGATCTTGCACATACCTTGAAAATACTGTGAAAGTGAATATTAAATGATATGAAAATATGTGAAAATGATATGAAACTAATGGTTAAAATGATAATGATAATGAAAATGAAAATGATAAAATGAATACGAAATGAGAATGATTTCAGCCAATGTCCAAATGTACTCAATCTTTATTCAAAAGAGACATATTGTTTTGATATCTTTTCCAACCTCCAAAAATCTATTATACAGTCACAAAATGAATGCAATCTATATGAATCATGCAAACCTAACTATGCAAAATGAAATACATACTGTCATCGTTCTGTGAACCAATTTTATGCTTGTTTATTGAGGCTTTTGATATGCTGGAAGTTAGTACAAGCATGATAGGGTAGATCCACCTTGATAATGTCCTGAGTACAACTTTCATGATGTTTGATATGGCAAGTTAATACAAGCATCAAGGTATAATTGAATCGAGATTACCTGAATATTGCTTGTGTAAATAGACATAAGTTAATCCTTTTCCTATACAAATTTTGAAATGTCATCAATGATACTTTTGTAAACCATTTCTCGTGACAAATTTACACAATAATAATGATTATCTTACAAACAACAAACAAAGAAAAATCACATTCCTTCCTTGTGACTCTAGTTCAATATATCATTGAGCCACTCTAGAGATATGATGTCATCAAATTTCAAAACAATAGTTCAACTTATGCTTTAAGTGTTCCAATCATTTTATTCAGATTAAGATCATCCAGTTTGTTTAGTTTCCTTCTGTGAGATGTCTCATAGTTGTTTTGACTAGGCTTGATTGGATATTCGATGTTGATCTGATATTTAGATAGTTGATGCATGGTGCCATTTGTCTGCATAAAATCTCAAAAGTTGATTTCCCCCAGCGAGTTCGACTTTAACTCCCAATTAGACACAACCTACCACTAAGAATATCAATAGTGATCATCAAGACATGATGAAATTCTTGATGTCGCTAGGAAATGTTGTGTGAATGATGCAGATACGATGGCAAGGGATGGATTTGATGCTGATAAAAATGGCTATGTACAAACGATGCAGGATGTAACCTAATAGATGGAAGAGCCAACTAAATCACAAATAGTGCTTGTTTGCTAGGTTTTCACCATTTGTTTTTATTGCATTTTTTTAGATTTTGTAATTTTTTGGTTGTTATCAAGATGCTTGTTTGCTAGGTTTTCATCAAGGCAATGATTTTTTTTTTTGTAATTTTTTTTTGTATTTTCTTGTTTTTTGTTGTTTTCGTATTTTTGATTTTTTTTTTTTGTAATTTTTTTTTGTCAAAAAGACACCTATTTGCCAAGTTTTCATCATGGTGACCATTTTTTTCAAGAAATTTTTTTATTTTTATGGGTTTTTCTTCATGATCTTTTATGTTGTTTTTGTATTTTTCTAGGACTTTTTATGATTTTTTTGTATTTTCTAAACATAGAACTTCTTCAGATGGATGTTTTTGATTGGATCTTCAAACAGGCCTCCTTCTAGTGTCGATAGTTGATATGCTCCCAAACCATTTGCTGCAATGATGACAAATGGACCTAGCAATTGGGCTTGAACTTTCCTTTCTTCTCTTGATCTTGTTGGTTGTGGGGATTTTCTTTCAAGACCAAGTCACTCACTTGAAATTTCCATGATATGACTATGATTGTAGCTACAAGACATAACTTTTTGATAACCCTTTAAGTGATTGGTTGCATTTTTTCATCTCTAATCAAGTAGCTCCAATTCTTGTAGTCTGGAAACTCTGTAATCTTCATAATTTGTGAGTCCCTTTAGTGAGACTCGAAGTGAGGGAATCTCAAATTCTAGTGGCAATATTTATTTTTCTCCATAGACCAAGGTGTATGAGCTGGCCCCTATCGGTGTGAGAATTTTGGTTTGGTATGCCCACAAAGATGGATTTAACTAGACATGCCAATCATGGATGACATCATTTATCATCTTCTTTAGGATCTTCAAAATTGTCCTATTTGAAGCTTCTTCTTGGCCATTTCCTTGTGGATAATAAGGTGTAGAGAACCTGTGTTGGATATGAAATATTTCGCAAAGTTCATCAACATCCCGATTCTTAAAAGGTCTTCCATAATAAGTGATAATGGAGTTGGGAATCCATACCGAAATATGATATAATTTAGGATGAAAGATGAGATTTGTTTGCACGTTACTATTGTCAAGGGAAAAACTTCAATCCACTTGGTAAAATTTTTAGTGGTTGTGATTATAAACTTATGCCCATTTGATGAAGAGGGGTGGATTTTGTCAAGTATATATAGTCCCCATTGAGCAAAAGTCCATGTGGTAGTGAAGGTTGCAGCTCTTGAGAAAGTGTGTGAATGAGGTTTCTATGAATCTAACATTTCACACATTTCTTGACAAAGGTGAAGGATTACTTTTCCATGGTTGGCCAATAATAACCCATTTTAAAAAGTTTCTTAGCTAAGATTAGTCCACTTGAATGAGTCCCACAAATAAAACCATGAACCTCTTGTAAATACTTTTTGGATTCATCGCATTCAAGAAATATAAGGAGGGTACCATCAAGACCACATCGGTATAGGGTGTCAATGATTAGGGTATAGCAAGAAGATTGGCATATAAAGTTTCTTTTTTGATTTTGGGACAAATTTGGGGGTAATATAATATCTTTCAAATAGGTATAGATTTTTCCATATAAAGGGGAATTATAACCAACTAGGTGATAGATGATTTGGGTTTTAGGATTGTCATAGGCAGGGTAAAATAGTTGTTCCACCAGGAATTCATATCGAGCTTTTTTTTTTTGACAATTGTAACAACGAAGAAATTGTAGCCATGGCATCTACAACTTTGTTGTTGATCTATAGAATCTACATGAACTTGATCTCAACAAAATACTTCTTGAAATCCTCAACCATTTTTTTATAATGAATTAACTTGTCATCTTTAATATGATAGTCATCATTTATTTGATTAATGACTAGTTATGAATCACCATAAACCTATAGCTCTATGATCCTCCAGTCCAATGCTGTTCTCAATCCAATAAGCAGTGCTTCATATTCAACTATGCTATTGGTGCCAAGAAATATCAACCGATAATATTTTGGAATGGTATGTCCTTGAGGTGTGACAAAAATAATTCCTGCCCCCGGGACATGTTGTGTATAGGACCCATCAAAATTAAGTGTCCATGACTGCTTGGTCGTTGCTATGAAAACATTGGCATCAGGAAATTTTATGTGCATTGGATGATCTATTTGTAAAGATGCCTCTACCAACTAATCTTATATGACTCTCCCTTTGATGGCCTTTCAATCTACATAGTGAATGTCAAACTCACTTAGGTTCAATACCCATTTAGCTAGTCTTCCTATTAAAGTTTCTTTTCTCAAAAGATACTTGAGGGGATCAATTTTGGCTACAAGTTTCACTATATGAGCTAACATATAGTGTCACAACTTTTGGGAAGAAAAAAATACCACTAAAAAGTCATTTTCAATGAAAGTGTAATTTAGCTCATGGCTTGTCAATGTCTTGCTGATGTAATATATCGATTGTTCTTTTCCTATTCCGTCCTCTTATGCCAAAAATTCCCCCATGGATACTTATGTGGCTAAAATGTATAGTATGAGTGGTTCTCCTAGTACTAGTGACACCAAGACTTGTGGGCTCATTAGATATTGCTTCATCTGATTGAATGATGCTTCACATTTTTCTTCCCATTTGAATAGAATATTTTTATGCAAGAGATGTGTAAAAAGAATACTCTTGTCTGCTAGTTGTGTGATGAACCTCCTGATGGATTGTAGTCATCCTTGTAATGACCGAAGATGAATAATGTTCCTTGGTGGTGGAATCTCCATTATGGCTTTGAACGTTTCTAGATCAACCTCTATTCCTCCATCTGACACAATATAGCCTAAGAGTTTTCTAGATTTAACCCCAAAGACACACTTCTTGGGATTGAGTCTGACCTTAAATTTTTCCATCCTGAAAAAGATTTTAGATAAGATATCTAGATGTCCCTCTCGTGTATTATTATGCTAAGATATCATCTACATAATCTTCCATGAAGGTTTGCATGATGTTATGAAAAATTGTAGTCATTGCCCATTGATAGGTCGCACCTACATTTTTGAGTTTGAATGGTATTACATTCCAACAATATATACCCCAAGGACATATGAAAGCAGTATTTTCTTGATCTGAATATACCCAAAAAAAACCATCCATTAGTGAAATCATGGCATGCCCCGCTATTAGGTCCACAATTGTGTCAATGTTAGGTAGAGGAAAATCATCTTTTGGACATGATTTATTTAGATCCCAAAAATATGTACAAATTTTGATTCGTCCATCTAGTTTTGATACTAGTACAATGTTGGAGATCCATTCCACATAGTTGATGGACCAAATGAAACCTACATCCAACAGATTCTTCAATTCTTCTTTGACTAGCAGTGCAACATGCAGGTGCATATTTTTGAGCTTTTGTTACATAGGTTTTGCCCCTAACATTATGGATAAATGGTGCATGATAAGATTTTGATCCAATCCAAGCATATTTTCATATGATCATGCAAATTTTATTTGATTATCCTTTAGGAATTCTATGAATTTTGGAATTTCTTCCTCTGTCAATGATGCAACAAGTTGTAGGATCTTCGGCTATTCTGCAGTGCCTATATTGATTGCTTCTGTTGGTTCTCTAAAAATAAAAGATCTCTCTTGATAGTTCTTAGGGAGAGTGTCAATTTTCTCATCTTTCAGTTCCTTTGAAAGGTTTTCACCATTTGATACGCTCTTTATTTTTCCTTTTTCATGATCTAATATTGCCTTTTTTTGGTTTTCACCATTAGATCTATCTTTTATATTATTAATTTTGCAGCTAAGAAACTTGGCACGCTCCTAACTAAGATTTTGATCATGAGATTCATTGGTGGAACCTATTTCTAGGTTGGAATAAAAAGGAAAATTTACAATGGTTTCGTTGTTTTGGAAGATTGGGATATCAATTGGTTTAGTTTGTTCCCAATCAATATGCTCAAGATGGACCAAAGGTGAGGGATCATCTGGCTGGGTAAGGTCACTGGTAGTTAAGGTCATGATACAATTATCATTATCGGCATGGGGAAGATCTATGATGGTATCCTCCTATATATTATATGTCTCACTTTGAACTGAATTGTCATCACTCGAGTCATGGTTGCTTTGAAGTACATAGTCAAGTGGAGGCCTTGAACTTTCTCCTTGTGTGAGCCTTGGTGTATATTTCTGTGTAACATCCACCCGTTTGTCTCTCCAAAATTCATCATTATAAATGGTATCCCATTCGTACTCATTTGAATCGATGTCATATTTGTCCTACAATCTAAGAATTGTCTCAGAAATCTCTTCATGGCATTTCTTTTGGACTACTTCATTTGCATCTTCACCATACCCAAGTCCGGTTTTATCTTTTGGATACATTTTTTTTGGTTGAATGGGTTCAACAATTCCTTCTTCTCCTTTTCCTATGGGGCCAGTCCCTTCATAACCCATTCTTTGCATTATTGTATACCCTTTCCCATATTGTTTAGTGGGAAATTTGATATGCTAAATAGATTCATCCTCATCATTATATAGCCAATCAAGAATAGCTCTATCTTCAACTTCACTTTCTTGGGTGTTTGCCTTGATGAATATCCCATCAAACTTGGTGATGGGAATTGAAGTTTGTGTCCTTGATGTGGAAGGTGCTATAAACTTGTTGTGTGGATACTATAGGATGACCATGTGACCTTGGAGAGATAGGTAGGTTAGAGAGACAGTGAATATTCTCCCACTTCGTTGTCCATCAACTGCAATTTTGTACCAAAGATTTGTATTAATTCCTTTGTTTGATCACTGTGTTTTGAAGTGGAAATAATAAGAGCCTCTCTATTATGCAGGACAAAAGTGTCCTTGGTTGCTCTAAGATTAGATAAAATTTGATTGCTATTATGATCCACTGGTATAGTTATTTCTTGTCCGTCATATGGAAATTTTAGGCATTGATGGTACATTGATGCTACCGCTTGCATCTCATGGATCCAGGGATGACCCAAAAGTATGTTATAAGATAAGTCCCGATCCAGAACCTCATAGAAAGTGTCATTTACAACAATTTCCATTCTGATAGGTAGCATGATGAATCCCGTAGAAGCTCGTTCCTCATCATCATATGCTTCGATTTTTATCTTTCTCCTTGGATCAATAAACTCTTCAGAATACCCTAAATAAAGAATCAATTTTAAAGTATAAATATTTAGACTGGCTCCCCCATCTATTAAGACATGTTTGATTTGTGTTTTATGGGCCATGACATCTAGATAAAGTGATGAGTTATGGGGATGCATCATGTAGGCATCATCTTTCTCAAAAAAGGATAGGAATGTGGGTGAGGAAACTTGTCCCACCATAGCTTGAAATTTGTCAATATCGAAATCAGAGGATATGGTTGTGTCAACGAGAGCTTTTTCCAAAATTTTCTTATGCACTGGGCATATCTTAAGAAGTTCCAAGATACAAATTTGAGTCGATGTTTTCTATAATTGATCGACTAAATTTTACTGGCTTGGAGGAGGGATAGTTGATTTGGATGAGCTTCCTCTTATGATAATTTTATCTTGTCCCCTTGTTGTTGCATTAACTTCTCAATACTCCTTTCCTTTGATCTTGATGAAATTCACTTGTTGGTCATCCGTGTAGATATGATTGATTGTGGTGTCATAGACATGATTTACATTTTATCCTTTGTCACCTGAAGATTCCCCTTTTGATAATTGGGAAGAGGGTCCTTAAATGCCCGATGATCCTCATTGGCACGATGTCCCTCGACAGTTATGGTGCGATTTTTGATCAAATCCTAGACCAAATTTTTTGAACCTTGGAAATTATTCATCCTATGACCTTTACATCTATGATAATCACAATAATACGAATCATTCCATGATGGTGGTTTAACTCACAGCTCATAATCTCTTTGTGGTGGCAACATGATGACATTTTGATTGAAAATCTCTTTGAGAATTAATTCGAGAGACTGGCCCAAGGGAGTAAAACTCCATTGATTTGAGAAGAATTATGATTTGGGCAGATTTTGATTTTGATTCCTAAAGAGATTATTATTGAAACTACCAAAATTATTGGCCATATTTCCTTGATTGGTGTTGTTTCCCTGATTGGAATTTTTATTTCCTTGGTTAGTTGAATTTCCACAATTTTTGTTGCGTTGAATACCTGATACATTGAGAATGGTTGGATTTTATTTCACATTGTTGGCATCTAACACCCCATCATTTACAACATTCTTATTTCTAGTCCAGAATCTAGATTTATCATTTTTGTTGTGATTATATGAGTTTGGATTATCTTTGTTAGGCTTTAGTACTCCCCTCTTGACTAGAGCTCCTTCAATAGTGATTTCATTTTCAATAAACTTCTCAAATGATGAAGGACAATGAATATTGAGCCTATAACTTATTTATTGATTAAGACTATCAATAAATATTTCCATATTTTCCTTTTCAGGAACTGGATGAGAATATCTTGCAAATAACCTTCTTCGTCTTTGTAGGAATGTGATGAAGGGTTCCCCAGTATTTTTCTTTTATTTGCACAAATCAAGCATGATTATTTGATGTTGTATGTTGTAGGAGTCTTGAGATGTGAATTTATTGATTAACTCCTCAAACAATTTGATGAGGGGAGTGATTTTAGAAAGCCACTCCATGGATTGCCCACCTAGACTTTGTGGGAACAACTGCTTTAGGCATGTATCTTCATGACCAAACTCTAGGCTCATATTTTGAAACTCCCTCACATGATCAATAAGATATATTTTCCCATTGTATATGTCAAATTTCAATATTTCACAATGCTTTGGAAAAGGAATCATGTTGAGATTCTTATCGAAGGGATACAAGCATATATCCTCCAGAACATATTTCTTGGTTGTACCCCGTTGTATTTCTTTAATTTGTCCTTGTAGTGCTCTTATTTTCTAAGAAAGAGCACTAAGATCATTTAAGATGGTTTTAGCTCTTTCAGGATTTTGTCTAATTTTCTCCTTATCAAAATCAGAGGGTAATTTATCTCCTTGGTTTGCTAACAAAAGAAATTATCTTTTTTTATTCTTCTCTAAAATATTGTCCAAGAGAGTATGAAATTGTAGATCCTATTCAACTTCTTAAAGTAACTCCTTGGTTATTTCATTATCATTTGAATTATCCATAGGATGAAACCTATGGATAGGATTTTCTCTATCATTCATGTTGCCAAATGGATTTTCCCTTTCATCTTCTTCTTGGTGCTTCCGGGGCCTTGTGACAATAGGCATATGCTTATACCGAATCTTCACCAACTTTGATCACAAATGGAAGAGTGCAAGTTTTTGGATGCCTTAGTTAGAATAGAATGATGGATTATATTGATATGACTAAAGAAATTTCTAATTTTCAGATTGTGATTCCCTAGATTGAAGGATGATGATCCTATTATGGGAATTAAACTAGAAATTAGAAATGGATGTGATGATGCACTTTGCAATGTTTTGTCTTAGTTTGAGAAAATAAGGAATTTGCAAAATCGTAATGCTTCCAAGTTCTCTATTGCAATACTTGATCTAGATGATTGGAATAATTAATTGTAGGTTGCAGAATGAAAGAGAGATGAACGGGATGACTATTATTATGCCTCTGCAAAAGAGCTCTTCATTGAAAAAAAGAGTGGGAATAAAAAGGCTCTAAATAAAAATCATCAGTAAATTCCCTAGCAAAGACATGATATCTATGGATAAAAGTTTGATGCTCAAGAAGAACTTTCAGGCTTTGGTATAAAAAGTGTCTCTTTTTCAAAATATTTTTGTAGCTAAGGGGCCTTTCTAGTTTCTGGATCCTTTTCTCAAGGGATTTCTTAACAAAGTTTGTATATTTATAGACCTTGAGCATAGAAAAGACCAGAATAGGTGGCAGATTATGTCAAAAGATTATTTTGACTCAGAAAATAGATGCACTATTTTGTGCTAGGTATGCGATAAATTTTTCAATGAATGCATTAAAATATCAGATCAATGTGCTAGACTATTGCATGGATGAGCTAAAATAGAGCATAGATGCGCTAGAACAAAGCATAGATGCGCTAGAATAGAGTAGGTATATGCTAAATGATCAAGTCAATGCACTGAAACAAACATGTTTTTGACACTTTACTGAATTGGATGATCTTATCTGAATTAATGTTTGAAAACACAACATGCAGTAGGAAAAATATATTTTTAAAATCTAAACAATAAGTGTATGTTCTCTAAAATTTTCATGGGTATTTGAACAAAACAAACACTTCAAGTAGAATCACTCTTAATTTTCAAAAAGGTCATCATAATCATCACAACCTACATCTTAGAATTGCATCGACTCACACAGCCGTGTCACCCCCTAAAGGGTGCTCATTTTTTTGTTTTTTCTAGGTGTGTACTCAAAGTTATATTTCTTGATCCCTTGAGCAAACGATCCTTGGAAATTATATGGTGAGTATCTTGGGGGTAGATTCTTCCCTCCCTTGCACTGTGAGTATTATAATGTTTGGCTACTGATTCGGTTAGCTTCTACATTGAGGTTTGTAGTAAGGGTTTCTGTTTAGTGCAACAAATGATATACTACCTTAGGAGACCTCCCAACCTTTATAAAAAAGGATTTTGAGATGGTTATCTTGCACACTACTGTCGAGTGGATTTTCATCAACAACTCGCTTTCGATTATAGTGGGTTGGAATTCTTGGATTTAGGTGTTCCGACTTAGGTAGTTCCTCTTGGGTGAGTACTTTTTCCCATAGGAGTAGACTTGATAAAGGTTTTAATAAAGCATAAAATACATGAAATGAAAAGACGAGTTTGGCATTTTCATCACCTAGTTAAGGGGAGAGCATAGGGCTATCACCTCACAACAAAAAAAAACAATTTTGTTCAATTTTAATCCCAAATGACAAATTTGCTAAACTAAGTGAAGATGTTGCTTCAAAAAAGACATGGGATTCATTTTATCCAAGATTTATCGATTTTTTGGTGACTACCCTAGGATTGGTTTATTTTAAATTTGAATGACTAACCTAGGATTGCTTTGTTTTAACCTTATACCGAAAGTATTAATCTCTATCTATGGACGTGTCAGAATCAAGATTAAAAATTTTACAGTCTCCTGGATGCACTAAAAGAACATTAAATGTGCTAAAACAAAGCATATATGTGCTTAAAGAAATCATAGGTATGCACTCAAATAGACTATCTATGTGCTAAATCAGCGAATCTGCTAGTTTATCCATGGATGCGCTAAAAGAGAGGCTAAATGTGCTATTTCAAAGTATGCACTACTCTATCCAATGTCTGTGCTAGACTATCAAATCTATGTGCTAATCTAGTCCATGCGCTAAAGCCCTAAATGTATGCGCTAATTTATCATCCTATGCGTGTGATCTAACCTATGTGCTAGTTTATCAAATCTATGTTCTAATTTGGACTATGTGTCAACCTATCAAATCTATGCACTACTCTATGGCGCATATGCGGTATCCTAGAAGCACTATTTTACCTATTTTATTTGCTAATTGATGGCTTGCATGCACTAAAATAGATTTCTATGCTCTAAAAAAAAAAATTAAATTTCTAAAAATTCAAAAGCATGCAGAATTCATGGAAAAAGTCACCAGGAAGGTTTTACGATCTTACCGAAGGTCCATACGCCATTGGTCTTTGATGTTTGTGCACCTGCTCGAATCTGTGTCACTTGTAATGGATCACCATCTCGATTCTCCTCTCTCAGAGCTCAGTTTTCACCTAAATTCAATTGTTCAAATGACAAGGACTTTTACCTTTGTCCACCTTTTAAGGGGGTAAATAGAGTAATACTATTTTTATCTTTCACCATGTTGAGAGCTATTTCGGGAGATAAATTGGTGAAAGTGCATCAAAACATTAAAAATCTTTGAATCATTGTTAAAATGTTCAAACTCATGATTTATCTCCTGAGGGGGCATATAGCATCATCAATCAATTTTTCAAAGACATGGGTAAAATTTCCATTATCTAAATTGTCCTTTGAAGCAATGTGTAAAACACATCACTTCAAAGAGGGGCAAAATGTATACATCTAAATATGGTCATGTTAAACCAAGCTTGATAATTAATTAAATAGGAATTATTTAATTAATCTCTTAAATTTCATCTACATATAAATAAATTTAATTATTTATACCATTTTCTATCTTCCTCTTAATTAATTAAATAAATTTTATAATTTATTTAAATTAATTATCATGTTACTTCAAGTTTGAATTTTTAATTTCAAATATTCCTCTAAATTCATTTTTCCTAATTCTTCACTCCACATTTAATTAAATATTCTAAAATATTTAATTAAACACCACCTTCACTCCACATTTAGTTAAATATTCTAAAATAATTAATTAAACACCTTCTTCACTTCACATTTAATTAAATATTCTAATTATTTAACTAAGCACCTTTTTCAATTTTCATACATAATTAAATATTTTAATATGTAATTATGGAAGCTTATAAATTCATGTCCCATATAATTAAATTATTTAATTATTTAATTATGGATTTATCCTCAACTACCAACTAACTCATAAATAAAATTGCCAAATGGCTACTCTCCTTCATTTTTGAATGGAAGAGGTTGTGTAGGAGGAAACATTTTCCCTCTTTGTCTCTAGCTTCCATCTTTCCCTCCAACTTTTTGATCTTCCACTATTCATCTTACTAGGCTTGATTTCAACCGTCGATCTTTGCCAACTAGTTTTTTGCCTCCAAAAGTCTATAAATTTAGTCTGTTGGTGCTTTAAAAAGGATCTAGCCATCATAATCGAATTTAGCGTGAGCATTATAGTTAAATTATTGAGAACTTAGCAATATTATTTATTAGATTTCTTGAGCATAGCATATAATTTTAGCTTATTATTTTACAATCATGGTAGATTATCTTTCATAATCCATTTTAGTTTGATATCTTAGCTTCATCATCTCATATCATTTAGCATATAAATGCATGTCGCATAATATCATTCTCTAGGTTGTCATTCTGCCAGGCTACTATAGACACGTAAAATATACATGCACCTGATCCTGATCCTACTAACATTGTTTCGTCTTGAATCACACTCTCAGCTTATCATCACCTTCTATATCTTAATTAAATAAATCATTATTTATTTTATTAAGTATTTCTCCTTTGTTGATTAAATTAATCAATTTAATTTAATTAACCTTATATCTTTGTTTATTTAAATAATTCATTTTATTTAAATCAAGTCTCTAAAGTCATCTTATTAAATTGAATAAATTAAACCTTATTTGATTTAATCTAATATTATCCCCTTTAGTTAAATAAATCAAAATCATTTATTTAATTAAACCCTTCCTCTCAATTTGATTTAAATCAATTCATAAATTTAAGTCTAAATTGTCATATCTCCTAAATTCCTCATTAAATTAATTAAACTTTGATTAATTTAATCTTAATCTATGTCACATCCTCTAGAGAATGCAAATTGCACAATAAATCAATTACTTTGATTTATTTAATTTTCTATTTTCCCTCACATGGCATCAAAAGGAAATATTCCCTCAAATTTGAATTCAAAAATGCAAGTGGTAAGGGTAATTCCAACAAGGCATTGAAGGCCTCTTACATGTCCTTTGCCTTGAGCCAACTGACTTTAACTCCATTCCTCTTTCCCTCTCACATGTCATATTGAAATTTCAAATTTGAATCCAATGGAATTTATCATGCACATTGACCAAAATGTGCTCATTCCTCAACCATTCACATCTTGACAAGTGGCACTTGGCCATTGGATGTTGAATGATCCCACATTGCTTATTTTCACTCATTCTTCCAATTTGAAATCTATAAATGAGAGACTCTTCCTCTAATTCTAACATCCACAGTTTGAGTAAACTTATCATACTCAAATTCATCCTCAAGCATAACCCTTTCATCTAGTTTTATCAAGTTCTTAGCTAGGTTATGTAGGAATTCAACCAAAAAGTGGATCAAATCACAAAATTACAAAGGAGTTGGGAAAGGGATGATTTCAACACATGAATTGGTAGCATCTCCCACATAGGATCATGAGTTTGCATGCTTAATTAGGATTTCATTGCTTTCTTGTTTATTTCTTTTTTTTTCCTATTTTAAGTTTTGCAAATGGATTTCATGGGGAATCCTTGTTTCTTGCTTGCATATGATCTAATATTGTGCTTGTTTTCCTTATTTTTGTAGGTATAAAATTGGGGTTCACAGCTACTACTTACACAATCTAAGAGCCAACAGCTTATAACGAATTCTTGGAGATAGAGGACAATGAGAAGTATGTAAAGAATCTATTGTTTTTAGAGTTTTTTTGTTCCTAACTTAGATTTCTTTGATACAATGTCGCATTGGTGTGTTTGTTCAATTCTTTAGTTTATTCCACATATTCACACAGAGGAAAAATTGATATCAATTTCACTCCATCTCCCCACTCCATCATATTGGTCTCATACCTGTCTAGGAGAAAATCCTTGACCTATGTCATTTGAACCTTCCACGAGCTATTCGACCATCACAAAATGACCTGAAAGAAAAAAAGTCCAAAAAACATCATAAAACCCCAAAAAGACAAAAAATAAAAACATGTAAAAATCCCCCAAAAAAAGTCAAAGTTAGTTGTGTCAAGTCAATCCTAGACACGGTCGAACTACGTTGCCTCTGGGACTAGATGTAGGGAATTCCATCGCTTGATGCACCCCCAAGGAATTAGGTCCATCTTTCTAGGTTTTTCATGTATCACACACATTAAATAATTGGTTGTGTCAAACTACGAGGTCTGTGTGTGTATAACATAGGAAAGGCCATCAATTGATTAGCCCCCAAGGCTGCACTAGGTTAGTCTATTAGGTTTTATCAGATTCACTAATCACACATGTCATAAATCATCAAGCTCAGTACATATCTTTGTCCCTCAATTATGTCAATCAAATTCTAGTTGAACTACGAGGTTTCTGCATGTATAACATAGGAAAGGCCATCAATTGATGAACCCTTGAGGCCACACTAGGTAAGTCCTTTAGGGTACGTCATGTTAGTCAACAAAAGTCATACACTATCATCACACACAAAAAAATTGTCAACACATCAAGACAAGTCATGCATCAACAAGGAAAACAAGTCGACAATGTCATTAAGTCAAACCAAACAACTGTCTAAAATAATCAACTTATGTCTTATACAAGATGTGTCCTTCTTGACAACAAACATTATAATTTAAGTAAACCATCATGATAGCCTTATACAACTTTTCTCATCAACGACATCAGACATAATGTGTTATACAGTATGTGTCTTTCTGAAACCAGCCTTTGTCATTCCTTACACAGATAGTCACAAAATTAAAACCGGACTTAATGTCTTATACGATATGTGTCATCCCTAAAATTAGGCTTTATAAAAAAATCATCTTATCAAGAAAAAAACAAAAAATCAAATTTTGACAAATATGCTTACTAGCTATTGACTTTATCGCTTGTTTTCTCTTATATTTTTATTTGGCTTTGTCTTTGAGTCTAGTTACTAGCTTTCTCGAGGATGTCCCGTGAAGAATTTAGAGAAGCAAGGATGTTTTAGGACTATTTTTCTTTGACTGCTTTCTGTCGACTATATTTTTAATTGGTTTTCAAGGTAGGTTACTAGCTTCCTCAAGGATGTCACATGAATGATTTAGAGTAGCAATAATGTATCCTGACTATGTCTTTTTCTTTCATTGTATTATGTGGTTTGTCTTGACAAAAAGACTGGGGCACTTTTTCCCTTAGTATGAGTCTAGACACTCCTTGTCTGTAGTTGTCTATTTTAGCAAGTGAACAACTTTGTACACCTTGGTCTATGCCATATCATGGTGTTTACTATCCATTTGTGTCAAGACCCACCCAATGATGATTTAATGCAAGGCTTAGTTTGTATCGAGAAAAATATTGAGGATTCTTAATTCTTCTAATAGCCATTTTTAAATACTTACATTTCGATAATGTGAGCTAACATTTCTTCTATCCTACATAGTGATGGAGTCTTGTGACACACAAAAAAAAGAAGGTAATCTACATATGCATTCATTTTTCAACCATCATGTAGAAATTGTCATATATATAGTACACCATAGATCTATGCTACATTTCAAGAACAACACAACAATATGCATATCCATCGCATCTAGATAATCATGACAATAACACTATCAAAATTGATATATATATATATATATCGCTCAAAATAAAATGTGTCATAGTACAATGTAAAAGTGTATTAATCCAAATGGAGCTCATAGGCTCTATGATCATAATACAATGTTTAAAAATATAAACATGTCACTGAGAAGTGCTACCACTACTCCCATGGGGAGTTTGAGGGGGTGATTGTTAATGAGGTACTCACTATGTAGAAGGAGGCATGCCATATGGTCCTATTTTAGGTAGCCCCCAAAACATCATCTGTACTTTGTGAGCGGTTGTGTGACCTGCTCCAGGAACTGCCACTGTGTGCCTGTGAATAGATGGGAGCTCTTCTCTTGGGTGGTACCTCTGCCTCATAATATCTCTATAATAATATCTCTATAATATCTCTCCCTATCACTAGCTCTAAATAACTCCCACACAAATCTTATAGTCAGTCCAATACATAAGGCCCTCAACTCTATAAACCTTCCCTCTATCTCCTACCTCCTAGCCAATGCCTGATCTCTATCCAAGTAGGCACTATCTCTCTCCATATGTATCATATCACGCTCTATAGTCACTACCCTCATCCTCTCCTCTAGGGCCTTTACTCAGGCCTATAACTCTGCTAAACTCGAATCCTTGGGAGCCTCATCCTCCCACCGTGGTCTCTCTCCCACCTCTGGATCCCAATCCTCCACAATCCTATCTTGTAGCTCTCTCTGCTGCTCCCCCATCACCTCCTTCTCCTCCTCCTCATCCAGATAGCCTACCAAGATACCAAGGCCATCTATCTCGATATCCTCCCCAATGACCTCCTCCTCCTTTGCATGTTGCTCCCCTATGGCCTCCTTAGCCACATGATCTCCCCCTATCTTTGTCTCCCCTCCAACACCAAAATCTAATATCAGTACATCCTCTCCCTCACCATCCTCCTCATGGATGGGTGACATTCCACATCCTCTCCCACCTCTCCTCCCTCATTGACCCCATCGACCACCTCTCCCACCTCCACCTCTACCATCATCACCTCCACCTCTACCACCTTTGCCACCTCTATCACCACCCCTACCACCATGGAAACCTCTAGGTCCTATGCCCCGTCTCTCAATTGGAGTTGGCTAATCTGGATCTGTATACAAAATAGGCATGTGCACTATCCACCAAGCATCATATGGTGTTGTGGTGTCTAGACTTGCAACCCCACCTGTCCAACCCCACTGTATAGGTTATAAATCTTGAATATCTACCTCCACTATCACCAAAAGAATCATAGGCTGCCATAATGGAACCTCTCTCGAAGATCGAGAAAACTCAACTCGCCCCCGAGGCTCATCATGAAACTCCTGAAATTTCCTCAATACTCGATTTGGTAGATGTCTGTTAAATATATAAACACTCGAAACAGTCCTCCCAATCAGATATTGTGTCTATCTACAAAATGGTAAGTACCCATCCTCATCCCGCCATCAAGCATAATCCATATAAGGTCTCCAAATGAACTAAACAAGTGTGTCTAGGGTATGTCTCCAATAACCAATGTCACCAACATGACTCTGGGTAATGGTCCCTACATAACAAAAAAAATATGGGGATCTAGTGTCTAGATCCAATGTCACTAGAAGATGAAACACAACAATGTGTTCCCATGCCTAGATCATCAGGAAGGTAGTACCACAACTCATTGACTATGAATCTCTATACATAATATCATGTAAATGAAAATATAAAATCGCTAGTAAACATGGCCCCATGCATATACTACCTGATGCTCTATCATCCCAACTAGCATCTCCCCCACCCAATAATAAAACCATTGCCTTGATGGTCTAGAAGAACAATCCTGCCAATCAATGTACATAACATACAATCAATCCTCTCATATCTCCCTACAAGTACATGTCATTTAATCTCATAGTGCTCAATATTGAGTTGTCTAATGTCATCATAAACATAAAATCGAGTGTTCTCACTGTAACCTCTTTGGGTGTCATACATCACTCTCTCACCCCTAATAGGAAACCTTAAAATCCTATAAACATCCTCTAAAGTAACTATAGCCTCTCCAGTAGGCAGGTGCAAAGAGGAGGTCTCAGAATGTCATCGCTCACAAAGACCAGTCAATATACCTCTATTAGCCTGAATGGTGGGCATAGTGTAAACATGATGTAACCCTAGACTCCATATCAATCGTGTCTCAACACTCACAAACTAATCTTGTAAATCATATGTGGATGGCCTAAACTCCCGAGTGTATATAAGATCCAATATAGTCTAAAAATGCATCAAAGTAATTTGTGTTAGCATACGAAACATTCATTTTTACATGATAAAAATTTCAAAATTTTGATAGGCAAATGCATCGTTTTAATATCAAATGTAGTGAAATTTTTCACATATGTCATTCTAATTTGCACATGTGTTGCACAAACTCAAGTGCATCATTTAAACATATAGATGTGTTGTTTTAACAAAAATGCATTGTAAAGCCAATCACACCTAACTATCATACATATGCATCATTTTTTTACAAATACGGTGCATAAAAAATGACCTACCTATCATGCAAATGTGGTGCTCTAGCACACATGCGCTACACTAATCTACATATGACACTATAAATCACAAATGTGATGCACTTATACACATGTGGTGCAAACAAGTTCAAATGTGTTGATTACCTATATGACCTAAATAAACCTAGGCATGTTGGCACATATGCGTCATTCAATGAGCACATGTGTTGTGTAAAAATGCATATGTGTTGATTTTAAAGTGATGCATATATGTAAATTAAACTTTAAGTGACTAAAAAAGAGTGAAAATTGAAATTTCAAAAGGCGGTTCAGAGGTACATACTGGGGGTCCTGTGTCGACCGAGCATCTAAAGGTCCAGGTACGGCTACCAAGATGCTCTATGTATGGAATGAGAGACATTTTCGTTGTGAGCTCTGGAGCAATATCAAGGTTTTCTCAAAGTCTAGGGTGCAAATGATTTGATTTTTACCCCAAATCCTATTTATACCTAGGGTTTTGGAAGGTTTCTCTCCAACCTTATGTATTGGACACACTATTTTCCAACTTCTAACATCCATTTTGCATTCCAAACCACTTGAAAATCAATTTATTTCACCACCATCAAACTTTTGACTATCAAATTACCTTTAATCGGGACAATTTCCAAATTTTTCAATTTTTTTCAAAAATTATCATTTTCTCGAGCGGGCATACCCTAACCTATTTCACATCAGGGTACAACTTGGGCATGTTTCAAACTGATTTTATTTGGCACAAAGTCCAAAATGACATTCTATGAAAGGGTAAAATTGTAGACACTAAAAATTGGTCTAGGCCTACGACACCATTTTCGACACATTGCTAATGCTCATGGTCATGATTAAATAATGTTAATTATTTAATTATTTTGTAAATTTACCTATCCTCTATTAATTAAATAACCTCAATTATTTAATTAATTCATTATGACCTTTATTCTTTCTTGATTAATTCAATAAATGTTATTTATTTAATTACGTTGCTAATTATTTAATCCTCTTTCTAAAATTAAATAAATTATTATTTAATTTACACTCATCACATTTCTGACTATAATTAAATATTCATTTCAAATTATTTAATTATTCTATAATTTTTCTCCAGTTAATTAAATAAATCTTTATTTATTTAATTTAATCCCAATATTTTGAGTGTTGAATTAAATAATCATTTAATTCATAAAAATAATTATTCTTAGCACATTCCACTGTGATTAGATAATTGCTTAGTTATCTAATTATTCATTTACTACTTATGTCAAGATTTAAAGAAATTGGTTAGTTATCTCCTTATTTAATATTTAGTCATTTTTGGCAAACATACTTTCTAGTTTGATTAGTTAGTCTTATTCTTTTGCATGCAAATTATTATGAATTAAATAACTTTATTTAATTAAATAATTCATTTGTGCATTCGAACACAAATTTTCTTCTATTTCAATCTTTATCCTTCACATGCAAGCTTTATTTTTCCAAGTTTCGAACAGTCTCGACTAAAGATTAAATTATCATTTAATTTAATCTCCACTTTTTCACTCGTGTTATTACTGACAATAAATCTCTATCGCATGGCATTCATTAATCGTAATTGTCGATCTATCTTTTGAATCTGAGCGGATCATTCAAAAACCAATTTTCTATAAATTGACTTGACCTTCATCATTATTCCTCCTCCCAAAATCTATATAATTTTAGGAAGCGAATTCAATAATCTTCGATATTTTTCTAAATCTCTTATCATATAGGGGTAAGTGCACCAAGATGGTTCCCAAAAAGGGGACTTAAGTGGACAACTTTTTTATGAAATCAACAAATACTAACCTTGGACGTGAAATTGAGGATACTTAGACTCAAAATTTTGAGATGGAACAAAAAGAAGGATTCAAGTACTCTGAGTCTACTTTATAAACTACTAATTTATTTTGAAAATGGTTGAGATTAAGGGGTTCAAACGAGGGATGTACACAAATTGGTGTTGTTTTTGTCAGAAAAACATAACATAGCAACTCTTGTATGACCCTCATACGGTGAAATTTTTTCTAGTATTTTTAAAATCGCAATGGTCAGAAGTTACCTAACAATATTTAGTTGATGCACAATTTTTCTGATAATTTTTTAATGAATATTTGATTTTTTACTAATTTGCGAAGTGGACATTTCCTGAAAATAGAATTTTGGCCGTGGTATCCCTACAAATTTTGGAAACTAATTGATTTTTTTATTTTTAATTTTTTAATTTTGTGGAATGGAGTCTAGTTTCTAAAAATGTAATTTATTTGAAAAATTAATGAACGGTTGATTTATAATGAAAAAAATACCAAACACTGCTTTTTGGCAAAAAAAAGACATACAGATAAAATAAATTATGGATGAAAGACTTAACATTTTCAGAAAGTGAAAAAAATTACATCGTTGGATAGCTAAGAGATAACCCAACATTACCCATGTGTTCAATTTTTTCGATATTGAACCACATGCAATCCTGATGGTGAGCATGAAATCGATTATGAGAAATATGGTGGATTTTTTAAAAACACGTCTCTGGTCGTTGGGAATTCTCTCCAAGCCTTTGGGTTGGTATTACAAGGCAAATACCAAGCCTAAGGCTCAAGAATTTCCAAAGCAAGATATAACGTGAGCGCGTTATAACGCGCTCGCGTTATATCTCACTTTTCACATGGTTTTTGCTTCTATGGGGAGCATGTCAACTAGGACATAATGTGAGCGCATTATAACGCACTTGCGTTATGTCCTCCTTTATGTTAATTGCCAATATATTTAATGTATGCTAATATATTTTTATGTTTTTATGTACATGTATGTGTGTATGCTTGTATGGATGAAAGATTATATGCATTATGCTTGTATGTATGCATTTATGTATGTCTTTAGACGGAGGGAGAATTTAGAGAGAGAGAGAATCTAGAGAGATGGAGAGGGGGTGGAAGTGATATTTTAAGAGAGAGGGAGTGGGAGAGAAGGGGTTGGATTGAGGTGGACTTATCTAGGTAGGGTGGGAGGGATAGAGGGAGGGAGAGAGAGAGAGGGGGGGTGGGAGAGAGACAATTGAGGGAGAGGGAGAGAGAAAGGGGGGGTGGGAGAGAGAGAATTGAGGAAGAGGGAGAGAGAGATGGGGGAGAGAGAGAGAGATGAAGAGAAAGAAAGAGTTATGTAGGTAGGGTTCCAAAGGGAGAGACTTGAGAGATAGGTAGTGAGAGGGAGTGTGAGAGAGATGGAGTGTGAGAGGGAGGGAGTGGGAGA
This sequence comes from Sequoiadendron giganteum, assembly GCA_007115665.2. Taxonomy (NCBI): domain Eukaryota; kingdom Viridiplantae; phylum Streptophyta; class Pinopsida; order Cupressales; family Cupressaceae; genus Sequoiadendron; species Sequoiadendron giganteum. The sequence continues at coordinate 28,260,772 of CM021100.1, forward strand.
GAGAGAGAGTGTGAGAGAGATGGAGTGTGAGAGAGAGGGAGTGGGAGAGAGAGGGAGTGTGAGTGAGAGACCCGAGAGAGGGAGAGGGTGTGGGAGGGATTGACCTAATAGAGAAAGAGAAAGAGGGGGGTAGAGTGAGAGGGGAGAGAGAAAAAGAGAGAGTTACCTAGGTAGGTTGCTAGAGGGAGAGAGGGGGTGTGAAGGAGAAACATGAGATAGAGGGAGAGAGAGGTAGTGGGAGAGAGTGGGATGGAGTGGGAGGGACATAAAGAGAGATGGATAGAGGGAGTGAGAGAGGGTGGTAGGGATTTATTGAACGAGAGGTATGTAGAAAGAGGGAGATGGTAGATAGAGACAATTAGAGAGGGTAGGAGGGAGGGAAGGAGGGAGAGGTGAGATGTATAGATAGAGAGAAAATAATAGGGTTTGAGGGTATAGGGTTGAGGGAATGGGGTGGAGGACCTATAGGGTGATGGTTTCTAGGGTATTAGGATTTAAGGTTTGAGGGTTGATGGAATAGGGTTGATGGTAGAGGGTATTTGGTTGAGTGTAAATGGTAGAAGGTTTAAGGGTTAAGGGTTAAGGGTTTACTTGGTTGAGGGTAGAGGGTTTAGGGTATAGGTTTGAGGGTATATGGTTGAAGGATTAGGTTCAGGGTCCAAAGTAAGGGTTAGAGGGTTTAGGGTTTAAGGATTGAGGGTTGAGGGATTAAGGGTTGAGGGTTGAGAATTGAGGGTTGAGTGTTTAATGTATAGGGTAAAAAGTAGAGGGTTTAAGGGTTGAGGGTTGAAAATTGAGGGTTTAAGGTATAAGGTCGAGGATCCAATATATAGGGTAGAGGTTAAAGGGGTTGAGATATTAAGGGTTGAAGTTTTAGGGATTAGGAAAGAGAGTTTTCTTGGATTTCATGGTATAAGGGTTGAGGGATTAGGGTTTAGGGTAGAGAGTATTGGGTTGAGGGTAGAGGGTAGAGGGTAGAGGGTTTAACAGTTTAGGGTTTAAGGGGTTAGGGTTGAGGGTTGAGGTTTTAGGGTTGAGTGTTTGAGTGTTTAAGAGTCAAGAGGGTTGAGGGATTAGGGTAGAGATTTTACTAAGTGAGTTTAAGGGTTGGGGGATTAGGGTTGAGGGTAGAGGGTTTATGGGTTAGGGTTTAAAGGTCTAGATTTTAGGGATGAGGGATTAATAGGTTATAGGGTAGAGGTTATAGGGGTTGAGGGATTGTGGTTTAAGGTTTGATGGTTGAGGGATTAAATTTTAAGGGTTGAGGGTTGAGGGTTGAGGGATTAAGAGGGTATAGGGGTTGAGGGATTAGGGTTTAAGGGTTGAGGGTTGAGGGTTCAAGGATTAAGAGGGTATAGGGGTAGAGGGATTAGGGTTGAAGGTTTGAGGGTTGAGGGTTGAGGCATTAAGAGGGTATAGGGGTTGACGGATTAGGGTTTAAGGGTTGAGGGTCGAGGGTTGAGGGTTTAGGGATTAAGAGAGTATAGGGGTTGATGGTTGAGGGATTAAGAGGGTATATGGGTTGAGGGATTAGGGTTTAATGGTTGAGGGTCGAGGGTTGAGGGTTGAGGGATAAAGAGGGTATAGAGGTAGAGGGTAGAGGGTAGAGGGTAGAGGTTTACATAGTTTAGTGTTTAAGGGGTTAGGGTTGAGGGTCGAGGGTTGAGGGTCAAGGGTTGAGGGTCGACGGTTTAGGGTTGAGTGTTTAAGGGTTCAAGGGTTGAGGGTTTAAGATTCGAGAGGGTTGAGGGATTAGGGTAGAGAGTTTACTAAGTGGGTTTAAGGGTTGGGGGATTAGGGTTGAGGGTAGAGGGTAGAGGATTGACAGTAGAGGGTAGAGGGTTTATGGGTTAGGGTTTAAGGGTTTAGATTTTAGGGATGAGGGATTAATAGGTTATAGGGTAGAGGTTATAGGGGTTGAGGAATTAAGGAATAAGGGTTGATGGTTGAGGGATTAAGAGGGTAAAGGGGTTGAGGGATTAAATTTTAAGGGTTGAGGGTTGAGGGTATAGGGGTGGAGGGATTAGGGTTTAAGCGTTGAGGGTTGAGGGTTCAAGGATTAAGAGGGTATAGGGGTAGAGTGATTAGGGTTGAAGGGTTGAGGGTTGAGGGTTGATTGATTAAGAGGGTATAGCGGTTTATGGTTGAGGGATTAAGAGGGTATAGGGGTTGAGGGATTAGGGTTTAAGGGTTGAGGGTTGAGGGATTAAGAAGGTATAGGGGTAGAGGGTAGAGGGTAGAGGGTTTAACAGTTTATGATTTAAGGTGTTAGGGTTGAGGGTCGAGGGTTAAAGGTTGAGTTTTTAAGGGTTTAAGGGTTGAGGGTTTAAGAGTCAATAGGGTTGAGGGATTAGGGTAGAGAGCTTACTAAGTGGGTTTAAGGGTTGGGGGATTAGGGTTGAGGGTAGAGGGTTTATGGGTAAGGGTTTAGATTTTAGGGATGAGGGATTAATAGATTAGAGGGTAGTGTTGATGGTGAAAATGACACAAACAACATTAAAACATAATATTTCTACTCTATTTCTCCTGAAGAAGAAAGACAACATATAGTAGCCTAACTCCCAAGGTCCTGGTAGTTGGTTCTCAACTGTCTGGTGTCACTCAATCAGTTCATGCAACCATAATGTTCAAGGGGCCTATGCTGGTAACAAAATATTCAAGCAATGACTCATTTTACCAAACCGTTATTGTAAATAAAGGGGTTTTAAACAAAAGAAAAAGATAGATCGAAGGGTAAAACCAGTAGGTATGAATCAAATTTATCTAATATCCAGACATATGCTTTCAACAATGAATATTTTCTAATAGACCACAAAACCAAAGCATGGCATAACTTATAGAATGAACGGTACCATTGCATGCACCTAAGGTGCTTAATTTAACTCCACTATTCACATATCATAGTTATTTCCAAGATTTCAAAAGAACACACACACATCCATTCATTGCCAAGGTCATATATCAACAGACTTTAATAACTTCAATTCAATGATAATCTAACAAGATAATCCTTAAATCTGATTCCTTCAAATGGCTTTCATCACTCAAGAAACTTTTATTTTTCCACACAATCACTACATACAGATAGATTATAACTTATCAGCCTTACCACACAAAACAATTTCTTAATTCTAACACCATATTTCAAGAAAACTTGTAATTTTTATTAACTGTAAAGCATCTAGTAACAATGTATTTCAATAATCACTACAAAATTCTATCTCCTAACATTAGGTAAGCCAACTCTATTCTCAATTAGCTGACCTTTACAATATGATACCCACAGGGTATTTATAGATATACAAAATTTTAACTCCCCTTCTATTTTAAGCCATCCACCCCTTTGAGGAACATAAATTTCTTGGAAACTCAGATCAATTTGATCTTGAGCTCTTACATTAGACTTTAGTTAAACTGGAGAATAGAAAGATAGGAGAAAAACATGTCATGTGCCTCAAAAACTGTCAGTACTTCATGCAACATGCAAAGAAGAAAGAAAAAATGCATGCTGGAGATTTATGCATGTGAAGCTAGATCTACAATGAACTCATCATAACTAGTGAAGACTTGCTGTAATGTATCTGATTCCGGCCCATCAATCCAACTATCTTCAAATTTAATTTGATCCAATTCTGCTGCAGCAAACTCCCTCATACCTTTCATCTTTATCAACTCTCTTCTAGCAGCTTTTATTTCTTCCTTAACATCCATTAGTCGATCTATTATCAAATCTTCTCCATCATCTTCTTTCTGCATGAGTCCTCTAAATCTCTCATCCCATTTCTCTCTTATCTGGTCCAAAATCATGCCTTCTTTTTTCAACACATTTACATCAACAATAATAGCAATGACTGCTTCCATCTCCTCAAACTACTCAATCAGATTATTAATAGCTTCTTGAACCTCATTCCTATGTTTACACAAGAAATCTGCTCTAAATTGGAGTATACGAGAGGTTTTCCCAAAAAATTATTTATTCTCCTCCTCAAGTATTGACTGTTCAAGAAGAGTGGTCAAAGGTAATGTATTAACCTTTTCCAATTTCTGACTATACTCTTTATACTCCTCTTCTTGTTTCTCCTATGCTTCCATATATTGCTGCATTTCTCTTATTAACTCTTCAGTGCCTTTGTAGACTTCAAAACCCTCAACCAAAACTTCACCTACTTCCCGATTCAACTTGTCTATCCATCTATCTACCATCTCCGCTTTACTTCTTACCTGCACCAAATCATCTACTTCCTTCTTGCTTAACAAAATAGGAGTCTCAGTAGTTGTTACCTGTTGTGATCTCAGAGAGGAGACACTTCTCAAAAATTAATGTAAGTGATCCAACTGAGCCTTAAGCTCATCCTTCTTTTTTTATCCTTTATCATTCTCGACTTGGTAGTTGAAGCCACCACATCAATTAGGTTCATCTGCTGATTTCTAGTGGGCCTTTCCAAGTTAATAGTACTCAACTGATAATCTATTAGCTGCATGTCCTCTACCTCCTTCTTTGTCATTGGCATGGCACATTCAGCAACAATTTCTCCTTTGTCTGTGAGTTTAGTAGAATGTAGAATTTTGGCCTTCTTTTTAGGCCTCTCTTGATCGATCTCCTTCATCATATCCTCCCAATTAAGAGGCTGTGAAGGTGTTATTGCCCTTTTCTACAGATCTAGTTTTAGCCAAGTGGGAGCACATGGAGTAGTAGTCATCATAGAGGAAGAGGAAATAATGGTAGAAGGTGGCTGCATATTCACTTGGGGTTGAGAGTCAACCCTTGATTTCTCTTGTTGTTCTTGCACTATATGCATCTGCACAAGCTTTTTAGCCTCTTCCCTATCTTTCTTTTCTTGCCTTTTCCTATCTTCCTCTTCTTTCCTCAACCTCTCTTCCTCCAACTGATCTCTCTCGACTTTTTCTTTTTCCAACCTTTCTTTTTCTAATTTTTCCTTCTCTAGAGCTTCTTTCTCTAGTTTCTCTTTTTCTAAAGCCTCTAGTCTTTCCTTTTCTAACCTTTCCGCCTCTAAAGCCTTAATTTTTTCTACCTTTGATTCTTCTTGTTGTTGTTTCTTAACCAGCTCTTCCGCCTCCTTTTCCTTCCTTAACTTTTCTGCTCCTTCTTCTTTTTGGCAAGCCTCCTTTGCAAGTGTTAACTTGGCAATCAAGACTTCTTTTTCTCTCTGGTTCCTTGCCTTCTCTTCCTCAAGGTCACGAATCTTTTGTATTAGTTCCAACTTGTCATTCTCTTCTTTAACCTTGAGTTCATATTCTTGTTGCCTTCTTTGTCTCTCTACTTCATCAGTTGTTGCCTTAGCTTTACTTTGTCTAGCTTTTAATTGTTGCTGGTGCAATATAGCATCAGCTTGTACCTTAGCATCAATCTCCTTTTATTTCTCCGCTGCCGCTCTTGCATCAGAATTTCTTTTCGCATCTTCAAACAACTTCGATTGATCTTCTTGTGTCAAAATCTACTCAATATCCTCCTCTAGAGGCATATTTTCTTGCATATCTTTCTCTGACTTGGTTTCATCTAAATCCATTCCAACCTCATGAATCTCCCTCTCCACTTCTTTTCCCTTGGCAATTTCAGCCATGCTATGAAGAGCTCCCTCTTAGACTTCTCCTCTCTGTTGTTTTGTAAGTGGGATTTGTGTGGAAGACTCACCTAATGTAGGTGTTGAAATAACATATCCTATTGGAACATCCCCTTCTTGTGTTTCCTCTTCATCCCTTGCTGCTTCAAGTTCTATCTCATCAATATCTGGGGGAAAGAACTCCAAAGGATCTTTAGGAGGTGTCTTCCTTTTGATCCTTTTGTATCCCTTACCCTTTTTAAGGGCCGGTCCTTGAGCAGTCTGAGTTCTTAGCACTAACCATTGCATACTCCTATCCAACACTGTCCTTCTGATCCGCTTAATATCAATGGTTTCTTCAGCATCCCAGTCAGTTGGATCCAAGCTCTTGGTGCCAATGTTCAAAGCTTCATAGGATGGATCCAGTACAATTCCATCATCCACCAATGTGTCAGGAATGTTTTCTTTAACACCAAGCTCTGACATGAGTGAGATAGATAGCCTTTCATAATTATTCTTTCTTAGATCATACTCATCTTGCCGGTCACTCCAGAAGTCTTCTAGAAAATTGAAATGTCTGGTAAACACCGAAGGCAACAAGGCATACATCTTACCCTTCGGATCAAAATACTTATGAGTTGTGTATAAACCCAATTTCAACTATATCAGCTCATTACAAACCGCCTTTGCTCCTACCAAGTGCTGACAACTATACTCACCCAACTTCATGGGGAACTTGTGACATCCTATCTTATGCTTTATTCCAAACTAAGCATTAATGTTAGAGTAAAGGTCTTAACTTAATTATGTTGATTAAGTTACCTTTATTCCCTTCTTAAGATTTCACGTTAGTTTGCATAAAGTGACATTTAATAATTATATTAATTATTAAATGTTATCCTATTAGGGATTCTATTAGGGTTTTTCCTATTAGGGTTTTATTAGGGTTTGCATGATCTCCTTTTTTATAAGGATTGATCCCATTGTATTTCATATCAATTCATTCTCTCATTCTCTCTGATATATACATTTTCAGTTTTCAGAGAACCCTTGCTTGTTTGTCTCCATCTCTTCTTTTGTGACAGGTTATTTGCATGCAGGTGATCTTCGGGGTTTGTGGTGTTGTATTTTCTCAACTCCTATATGCTATCAGAGCTTTACTTCTACATGGTATCAGAGCTCCACACCTGCTGCTTCCTGTTCTTGTTTTGAAGATTTTTGGAGCTTCAAGGGTTTGGGGTTTGTTCTCTTGATCTAGGGCACACCTACATTTTTAAAGCATTTTCAGCTCAAACAGACATTGCCATTGCATCCGCAGTGGTCCAAAACCCATAAATCGATTGTTCATTCGTCCATTTTGGACAAAGTCAAAATTTGAGGCAATTTTGTTTTTGCAAATACGGTCGTACAGTCGTCCCTGCCTGGTAAATTTTATTTTCAAAATTATTTTTCCGCCTATCTTTTTTTCGGAAAATTTTCGTCATAAATTTATTTTTGCAAAAAGAAGATTATTGTAAATTTTTTATTTTTGATCTTTCAAAAGCAAAAAAAGGAAAAAAATAAATAAATTTTAAAGCATTTTGGCTTGCGGACCCGGTACCCGCAGGTACCTGCGCTTGCAGGCCTGCGGGCCCTCTTTCCTGTCGGTCAGCGTACTACCGACCACCGATGGCCTTAGTGCCGACCGGCGGTAGACAGTACCGCCGACGGCAGTATAGTGGCAGTCGGCCGCAAGCGGTGGCCCCTGCCCATACCAAATTTTTTTTTGTACGTTTTTTTGTTGTTTTTTATATTTTAAAAAACAATTTTTTCAAAAATAAGCCCAGTTGTGCTTTTACGATGATGGCTGTTTGGCCGTCAAATTTAACACAGTGTTTTTGCTGTGACATCCATATGACCGTCAAATTTAACCCAGCATTGGTTTTTTCCCTCTTTGGAGCTGATTTATTCCGGAGGCCGTAAGTTGGGCATACGATATTGTTTTTTGGCAAACAAGATATCATCGAAAAGTTGGTTTTTTCATCTTTCTAGTGGTGTGGGTCTCATGACATCATTTTTCTATTGGTGCATTCTACAGCTAGTTGAAGACAAAGGGGCTATTTTCAGTCTCAAGCTCATAACTTTTGATCAGTTTCTCCATTTTTCGCAATCTCAGCAGCGTTGGAACCATTTTTTAGAGCTATTCAGTTTCATCCATGCCATTTTTCCAGATTTCACTCTAGATATATTTTATTCAATTATTTGTGTTTTCACACTCTGGTGGATTACCTGGACATATTTGCTCTTCGAAAATTTTTGTTCGCATGGGATGCTTTGTTCTTGGCTGTTCTTCATGTATTTCCTGCAGTTTGTCCTTTGAGGGCAATTTTGAGCATCATTTGTAAGCTATCTTTTATGTAAACACACTGAGATAAAGTGCAACACTATTGTACATGCATCTTTTGGGAATTTTGCACATAAGGTTGTGCCATATTTTGTATTCACACTGATATTATAAAGTTCCATGAGGGGTTGTGTAGTTTACCTTTGTTTTGCCATCACATCTTTGTCTAGTGAGTATCCCTCCACGATGACATTGAATCCATACCATGGGGGGTTGTGTAGTTTGCCTTTGTTTTCCATCACACCTTTTTCCAGTCAGTGTCCCTCCATGACAACCATGGATCCATATGATTCTAGCCTCATGCATGTGTGCTTTGTTTTGCACACCACTTTTTTAGTTGCAGGTGCTATCTTGCGCACTTTCAGATGTATCTTCTTCTTCATGCACTACAGAGTGTTTCACATCATTTCAGTGGATCAGTCAGGCTCTCCCAATTCAGCATTATGGGGGGGTATTATATTGTTCATGCTAATTCTTCCTTGGTTTTTCGTTGGAAGGAATCTTCCATTCTCAGTTGATTAGTGTTTCAGACTATTGGTTCTTGTGCCATCTGTATCTTTGTTCCAAGTGTTTGCCTTTGTTTTCCATCTAATTCGAGTAGTGTCATATGGGCACTTATGTAGATTATTGTCTTCTTGTTCTTGATCATCCTATCTTCAGTGGAGGTTCTTTAGCACCATAGCAGTCATCTTTCGATAGTTGTTTACAACTTCTTCTACTTCAGTGATGTTCTTCTTAGCTTTCTTCTTCTCTTTTTGGAGTAGAGCTTTTTCCCAGGAGGTTTTCTCTATTTCTCTATTTTACAAAGATTTGGTTGTATTTGGGTACCTGATCTAGCCTAGTTGCCCAGACCCATGTTTTCCTTCTTTCATTGTAGTTACCTTTGCTTTTCTTGCATTCGTTTGTAGCTACATTGTTGCTCATCTTAAGGGGGGGTGTTAGAGTAAAGGTCTTAACTTAATTATGTTGATTAAGTTACCTTTATTCCCTTCTTAAGATTTCACGTTAGTTTGGATAAAGTGACATTTAATAATTATATTAATTATTAAATGTTATGATATTAGGGCTTCTATTAGGGTTTTATTAGGGTTTGCATGATCTCCTTTTTATAAGGATTGATCTCATTGTATTTCATATCAATTCATTCTCTCATTCTCTCTGATATATACATTTTCAGTTTTTAGAGAACCCTTGCTTGTTTGTCTCCATCTCTTCTTTTGTGACAGGTTATTTGCATGCAGGTGATCTTCAGGGTTTGTGGTGTTGTATTTTCTCAACTCCTACAATTAACTCCAAGAGCCTGATATACAAACTCCATTAGCACTATCTTGTTATTGCAACACCTTGGAAGCAAATGTGGATGGCCTTCAAAACTAGCTAACCTAAAATATGTGAACTTGAGGTATTAAATGTACCAACACCCCCATTTAGCAATGAATTACATGGATTCTTGACTTAACCGGTACCCTGCATCCCCATTCAATTGATTGATGACCACATGTATAAATGCATCATTGACTCTTTTGAAATGAGTCTTAGCAACCTGAAGAGATAACTGATCATAATGCTCCCACTTTCTTCTGTCCATCCAAGGCTCCCATTATGCCCACTCTATTCAATCCTGGGAAAATACCCAACCTTGTTGTTGCATACGCAATGTAAGAAGTCATAAAGAAGCTTTTAGTCTACCTGACACTAGTCAGTTGATCATGAGCAACATTTGACACAATCATCGACCAATCAAACTGTTGGGCTCCATTTAAGATAGGCTGGATGAAAGGAAACATCCACTCCTTGAACCAAAATGTATCTCTCTTCCCAAAGGCCCTAGACATCATCATGATTAGATCTGATACCTCCATATAGAAATCTACCCTCTTTGGCTAGTCTGCAAGCTTGCTTAAAGATTTATTTTCTGTCTTCAACCACTTTTTGTTTAGATGAGACTTATTGGAGTCCTTATACTGACTATATTTCTCCAAGGCCTCTACCTCACCCAACTGCACCAAGCTCTTAGGATCTGGGACATTAAATATATCTTGAAATGCTTGAGGAGTAAGATCAATGATCACATTATTTTGTGAATCCATGCATAGCCTTGTAGGAGGATTGTAGGCACTAGCTGCTGTTAAGATCAACTTTGCACATTGGATTGACAAAGGAAACAAAGTAATATGAGCCAAACCAGACTCAACAATCCTCTTCATTCTAGGCATCACATCCTCAATGAATGTTTCAACATATGCTTCCTCTTAGTTGTACCGGCCCAATTTTGTATCAGTGATGTCTGACCAATCAAATTCCACTTTGCTCACCTTCACAACTGGACTCCTGTGACTATACCTCAAGGTATAAGGCAATTGTTCAGGTTTGATCTTATTTGGTTTAGGCACTGTCTTTGATGTTCCTGTAGGCTGATTCCTTTGAGCAGCTTCTCCTGATATTCCTGACATTTTCTAGATTTCCTGCCACAAAAAACTCTAATTAGATCTTTCAACATTATCATAAAACATGTTTTAAAACTATACCTTTCAATATTAGAGGCGGAACCAGGTAGAAACATATTCTAAAAAGTCTCTTTTAACACATTGTCAGGATTGGAGTTAAAGCTGAAATGGTAACTGTACTAACAAGAGGCGGGCTCGAAGTCAAAAATGGAAATGTGACCAGAATGGGGATCAGAATGAAAAACAGATTTGGTTTTTCTTCATATTTTTATATATTCATATTCTATTTCCATTCCGCCTCCACTTCCATCCAGGTTATCATTATTTTGGAAGAAGACTTCTCATTATAACAGAGCCGGAGACATGATGGAAATAGAATCGATACCTTTCGCAAAACAAAATTTTCAAGTTGAAGATTGATTCTGATCCCGTCTCCGCCTCGGTTGACCATGACGTCATCAAATATTTTATTGATTTAACACACAACTTCATGATTAAAACCAAGGTCATATTAAATGAAAAGAGGCTTTAATAAGACTATACTCATATGACCATGGGGATTGACTATATTTTAGGACATCATATTTTAATCTTTTAAATGTGATCACAGAAACACATGAAACCCTAATCTAAAAAACACGATAAAACTAGGGCACGAATTTTAACCCTTGCCATTTTACCAGATTCAATGCGCGACAAAACCCTAAATAAAAATGAGATTCAACTAACCCTAACTTACTATAAAATATGAATTTAATCTACCTCAGTGTAAATCCCTAATTTTAACTAACTCCATTTAAATCTAAACTTACTGCAAATTAAAATAGCCCGACATGATCATGACTAAAATGTGAAAGCGACCATGCCCTAAAACACAAAGATCTAAAAACAAAAGAAAAAGAAACAAATAAAATAACCAAATAAACAAAATAAAGAAAGAACCCACTCAAACAAGCATGCCAAGAACCACTAATTCATTAAAAATGACATGATTCAAAGCATGGGCAAACATAAAAAAAATGCAACAGTAAATAAAAGAAAAAAAACAATGATAAGAAACCCTACCTCGAACACAAAAGAACCCAACTAACCTTCTGAACTGATTTGCAAGCAATAATCTTCTCCTCCTTCAATCGATTCCCTCAAAATGAACTCCACCACTACTCTTTCTTGCTCTTTAATATCTTAACAATGATAATAATGATTCGTTTAATCCTTAATGAAGGTAAAAAAAAATGAGGATTTCTACCTACACGAGAAGCTATCATTAATGCATTGAATGCAATTTAAAATGAATTCAGAACTGAAAGAGAAACAACACTTCACTATACTGCGACTTTAGTCAAAAAGTCAATGACCCAAAAGTGGTGGGGGCAGAATAAAAAATGAAAACCGATTCAGAAACTTTAAAGAAATTTTGCAACTTCATTCCCATTCTAGTTCCGGGTCCGCCAACTAAACACAAAACAAAACCCAATACAAAAAGTAAAACAAAAAGACTGACATAATAAAACTTAACACAAGGACTAAGACTAAAAACAAAAAGAGAAAAAGAAGAGGTGGAGACAAGATAGATTCTGATTTCACAATTTTCAATAATCACCAACTTAACTTCTACTTCGGCTCCAGCTCCAATAAAGACAAACAAAAAAGGTTAAAAAGAAAGCCTGTCAGAAAGGGAAAAACAATTATTTTCAAACGAAAATTGAGAACCCGATTCAGTTTTGGTTACACTTCCGACTAAGAAATTTAAGAAAAACAAAGTGTTAGCAAAACAAGACCCCTCACTTTGTTTGAAAAACAACTAAGGATAAAAAATTAAAAAAACAGAAGCGGGACCCCTTTTGACCAAGGCAAAAATATGGGGTGGTTATGTAACGCATAACAAGTAGAGGTTATAGGGGTTGAGGGATTAGAGTTTAAGGGTTGATGGTTGAGGGATTGAGAGGGTATAGGGGTTGAGGGATTAAATTTTAAGGGTTGAGGGCTGAGGGTTGAGGGATTAAGAGGGTATATGGGTTGAGGGATTAGGGTTTAAGGGTTAAGGGTTGAGGATTCAAGGATTAAGAGGGTATAGGGGTAGAGGGATTAGGGTTGAAGTGTTGAGGGTTTAGGGTTGAGGAATTAAGAGGGTATAGAGGTTGAGGGATTATGGTTTAAGGGTTGAGGGTTGAGGGTCGAGGGTTGAGGGTTGAGGGATTAAGAGGGTATAGGGGTTGACAAATTAGGGTTTAAGGTTTGAGGGTTGAGGGTTCAAGGATTAAGAGGGTATAGGGGTAGAGGGATTAGGGTTCAAGGGTTGAGGATTGAGGGTTGAGGAATTAAGAGGGTATAGGGTTTGAGGGATTAGGTTTTAAGGCTTGAGGGTCGATGGTTGAGGGTTGAAATATTAAGAGGGTATAGGGTTTGACGGTTGAGGGATTGAGAGGGTATAGGGGCTGAGGGTTGAGGGATTAAGAGGGTATAGGGGTAGAGGGTAGTGGGTAGAGGGTAGAGGGTTTAACAGTTTAGGGATTAAGGGGTTAGGGTTGAGGGTTGAGGGTTGAGGGTTTAGGGTTGAGTGTTTAAGGGTTTAAGGGTTGAGGGATTAGGGTAGAGAGTTTACTAAGTTGGTTTAAGGGTTGGGGGTTTAGGGTTGAGGGCAGAGGGTAGAGGATTGATGGTAGAGGGTAGAGGGTTTACGGGTTAGGGTTTAAGGGTTAGATTTTAGGGATGAGGGATTAATAGGTTATAGGGTAGAGGTTATAGGGGTTGAGGGATTAGGGTTTAAGGGATTATGGTTGAGGGTTGAGGGTTGAGGGATTAAGAGGGTATAGGGGTAGAGGGTAGAGGGTAGAGGGTAGAGGGTAGAGGGTAGAGGGTTTAACCATTTAGGGTTTAAGGGGTTAGGGTTGAGGGTCGAGGGTTTAGGGTTGAGTGTTTAAGGGTTTAAGGGTTTAGGGATTAGGGTAGAGAGTTTACTAAGTGGGTTTAAGGGCTAGGGGATTAGGGTTGAGGGTAGAGGGTAGAGAATTGACGCTAGAGGGTAGAGGGTTTACAGGTTAGGGTTTAAGGGATTATATTTTAGGGATGAGGGATTAATAAGTTATAGGGTAGAGGTTATAGGGGTTGAGGGATTCAAAGGGTATAGGGGTTGATGGATTAAAGGTTAAGGGTTGAGGGTCAAGGGATTAATAGGGTATAGGGGTTGAGGGATTAGGGTTTAAGGGTTGAGGGTTGGGGGTTCAATAATTAAGAGAGTTTAAGGGTTGAGGGTTGATAGTTGAGGGATTAACAGGGTATAGGGGTTGAGTAGGGTTTAAGGGTTGAGGGTTGAGGGTTGAGGGTTGAGGGTTGAGGGATTAACAGGGTATAGGTGTTGATGGTTAAGGGATTAAGAGTGTATAGGGGTTGATGGATTAGGGTTTAAAGGTTGAGGGTCGAGGATTGAGGGTTAAGGGATTAAGAGGGTATAGGGGTTGAGGGTAGAGTGTAGAGGGTAGAGGGTTTAACAGTTTAGGGTTTAAGGGGTTAGGGTTGATGGTCGAGGGTTTGAGTGTTTAAGGGTTTATGGGCTGAGGGTTTAAGATTCAAGAGGGTTGAGGGATTAGGGTAGAGATTTTACTATCTATCTCCATGTATCCCACTTTCTATTTCTAACCCTCTGCCTCTCCCTCCCTCTCCCTCTCTCCCTCTCCCTCTCCCTCTCCCTTTTTCTCTCCCACTCTCTCTTTCTCCCACTCTCCCCCTCTCTCCCTCCCTATCTACCTCCATGCCTCCTAATTTATATTTCTAACCCTCTCCCTCTCCCTCTCCCTCTCCCTCTCTCTCTCCCACTCTCCCTCTACCTCTCTCTCTCTCTCACACACACACACACTCACTCACTCACCTCTATCTCCTCTACTATAAGGGTGTAGGGGACAACTATAGAATTAGGATAGAGGGTAAAGACAAAGAGGGAGAAAATAAATATACAAAGAAAACCAGATTTCACATAATGCGCTCATGTTATAATGTGAGCGCATGTTGTACTCCACTAAAATATTAAAAAACTCTATATATCCATGATTTCAAGGCCCACATTCTACATATTACCCTGGTTCTACGCGTGCTCTGATAAAAATGGATTTTTGATGATGTGAAGTGTGCAAGCATTTTTTTTAAATTCCATCACCTTTTCCATGATCTTTCTACCACCTTTGCATGAAATAGCAGAGTTTCCATGTTGAAAGACATATAAGATCAATTGAAGTTTGAATTCCATTGAAAATTGATATGAAATTGAAGTTTTGAGGGGAACAAGCTTTTGAACAAGTCAAATTGTTGTGAAGTTTGAAGAAAGAAGAAGCTAAGGCTACATAATTGGGTTGAACTCCTCCATTTGAAAGTCTAGTTTTTTAGGTATGTGAATTCTTTACAAATTTTCTTTCATTCTATTATGGCTTGCTTTCATTTTTGTTTTTCATTATAACCTTAGGTTGTCAATGCACATTTTAAATTACCATTACATACACAATTATATACACTTGACAATTACTATTTTAAACTTGATGCATAACATCTTCCAGGATCCACAAATCATCAAGGGTACTTCTGACCCTAAATTAAATTGAAGAAGATCAACAAAAAAACACAATCATCTTTTCATCAAAACATTAGAACTTGGTTTCAACTCTTTGTCAAACTCATAAAAATAGATTAACCATCATAAAATTGATTGTAACATAGCATACAGTTGATTAGAAACTGAGAACCATTCACCAAAATTGATCCTTTAATACAACTCCAAGCCTCTCCCATTCCTCTGAAAGGTCCAAACACCTTCCAATACCTCTGCACAAACTGATGTAGTACAAAGGAAGAAATCAACACCTTTCTTGACACACTTATTCAACTATATTTCCCTTCACAAAAAATTTAATTCGTATAATAAAATTAGCATGAAGAGTCCCCAATTCCTTTTAGGACCTTCAAAAGACCTTGAAAATCTTGAAAATAATTGATTACAATCAACTAGGTTCCTCAAAACATCAACCAATGATTATGTCATCTACAAGTTGTCTTAAATCTTCCATAATGGAACCATTGTTTACAAACACAAACTATAATTCTTAAGGCACAACCAAACCATTCTTTGATTAATAAATTTTTTTTTGAGTTAGTACAACAAAAATGAAACCTATCTGAAGTATACCCTTACACACAAACTTAGTTCCTTTGTTCACTATCCACATTACTAGTAGCCAAGCATCTGAAAACTATCACATGTATCTCCCAAACCAAGGCATATAACAAGATTAAAAAGGCCTAATGGACCAATCTCAACAGTCCTCCAAGCTGGAGAACAAACATAAACACTATTTGCGACATTTCACCCTTGGAATCTAGTTACTGTACAAAACCAATTTTGGGCCCTTAACTCCAAAACTTTCCAAAACATGAGGAAAATAAAAGAATGATTCTAGCACCCATTTTAGAGTTGCAAGACATACCTTAACCCATCACATGGCTCCTTTGGGATAACTTTAAGAAAACTGACCTTTTCACTATTTTAGGCCTCCAAGTAGGCCAATTTTACAAAGGAACTACCCTTAGATCCTCACACCAGACTTCCAAACCCAAAAATAGTCTTTAATTAGGTCTCAAAACAAGATATTTTCTAGGTACTAGGACCTTACCCACTCAACTAGGCTTCCAATACAAAACCCCCCATTTTTCAATGCAAAGAGGGAGGGTTTATAGAAACTCCTATACCCAGGCCTTCCCAGACCATTCCAAAGCATCAAAAAGATTCAAAATACCTTGCATAAGGTCAAAATTTCATCACATATACCACTCCT
Organism: Sequoiadendron giganteum; assembly: GCA_007115665.2. Taxonomy (NCBI): domain Eukaryota; kingdom Viridiplantae; phylum Streptophyta; class Pinopsida; order Cupressales; family Cupressaceae; genus Sequoiadendron; species Sequoiadendron giganteum. Next base: position 28,276,982 of record CM021100.1, read on the forward strand.
TCAACACTTTTTCAAAATCACTCCTTGGTTCCTCAAATTCTCATGGAAAAGTGCTTGTTTCAGCCTAAGAACCGCATCCTATTGTAATTAGTTTCATTACAAGGCATGCTCAACAATATAAGACCATACTCTAACAATTTACATGCCATCCCATTGAGAAACAAGTCATAAAAGTAGGTGGGATGGTCATTTCATAATTAAATCCTACTCAAACCCTTGACTGGCTTCAAATGAGCAATTTCAGAAAATTGTCAATTGCTCCCTTCAAACGTACTGTCGAGCCAATGGAGATTGTTTAAACCTTTTGAAATGACAACCAACTCCCCCCAATTCCTATAACTAACAAACAACGTGCCTTTGAAAGCTAAAATAACTGATACATGGAAAATGTCTTTAATGACCCTCTTACAACATGAAGATACCCAAATTGAATCAAATTTGAAAATGGAAGCATAGATTGTCAAGGTTCTCCTACACCAAAAACTTATCAAACACTCAAAATGCCATTCATTCATTAGTTTTCAGAATCACCATCATGGTTATTCACTTTTAGTTAGAAATGTTCTCTGGCCAGCCTAGTGCTTCCATAGTTTGTACACATTTGTCTACATGCTAGGTTAAATTTTGTACACGATGATTGTAAGTATTATTTAAATGAAGCCTTCAATGACATATTTTTCAATTAAGTTGAATGGATACATTTTTTAGGATCTAATGTTCATCTCATTACCATGGTATAGATAAAATTATCCACCATGCCAAAGAAAAAGACAAAGAGGGAACTAACAGACGAAGAGAGCGAAACCTTGAAAGAAAAGGAGAGAGTTCAGGTGGTAGAATATTGTGAAAAGAAGAAATTGGAAACAATTGATGAAAACAACCTGATTGTAGAGGAATCTCAACCATAAAAAAGAGAACGAGAATTGGCAGCACAAGAAGCATGAATGCGAAAGCATTGTCGTAAGATAGATTTAGATATCGTAGTTGGAGACACACCCTCTAAGACAAGTGAATATGAAGGGACACTATTAAGAACAAGAGAATATGGAGGTACACCATCTAGTACAAGTGAATATGGACGGACACCATCTACTGCAAGTGAATATGGAGGGACACCATGTATCGCAAGTGAATATTTTTGGACACCATCCAACACATCTCAAGCTATGAGTACATCATCACTCGAAATTGATGATGAAGGTATGCCATCATCCCCATGTGAACCTCAAGGTATGTCTTCTACTCCACCCTCAATCGAAGTTATGCAATATAGCCCACCTCAATTAAATATTGATGAAATTCCTAATGTTGATATGTATGTACCTAGGAGAACACCACTAAGAATTTTGCGTAGAAAGCCAAAGTATTTGATTAATATTGATGATGATATTTTATAGCACATGGAAGGTAAGATTTCAACACACACTTGTAGAAGATATGCTGATAAGATTTGGAAATGATTCTTTGAAAGGTTAAATGAGACTCAAGATGTCAACTATTTGTTGAAATGATGTGGGGTGTAAAGTATAGGAACATCATGAAGACTCTTGGGTTGAGAACATCAAATGCATCGAGTGAAGACACTATTGTGAAGAATCTAATGGATTCTTATGAGAGTGTGGCTAAGACCTCATGCTCAAAGGATAGTAATGTCACTCGACATTTCATTACATCGACTTTGTTAAGTTTTCAAACAAAGAGAGCTCGCCTAATTAAAAAGACTAGTGAACAAATAGGAATTAGTAGAAAAACTTTATCAAGAGCCATTCAAAGGTGACAAAGAATTGAGGGAAATGATACAAATGAATTATGGGCATTCTCGAGGAGACTGTCATGAAAAGATAAAGAAGTTGTCAAAGCCTTGAGAACACTAATTAAAGAGTATTGGAAGAATAACACTAGGCCATCTCTGAATCAAAGGGATGTGGTAAGAAGGAGAATCGGTAGTCGGAATCGTGAGCCACATCCAAAGCATTTTTTGGATATGACTCAAACCCAATTTTTTCAGACATTTGAAAATGATTATCCTCAAATTAGTATTTATCAAAGATTTTTTGAACTCCTTAAACTTTTTTATGTCAAGATAAATCACACACACACTACTTGTTGTTGTAGACTACATATTGAAAATTCTAACCATTATGATGTTTATCATTCTATATGTTTAGATTTGCATACTAATGATGTTTTGCAAGATTGTGGCATAGAATCCCCACCAAAATATTCAAGAGAGTTATTATTAAAAAATTTATGTAAAATAGAGGATGGCCAGATATTCTATAGGATAAAATGCTTGGATGGTTCATGCGAGCATTGTGGCGGCTTCCAACGTATTTCAGTATGTCAACATATGGAAAGAACAGATGAGGTGGGATAGAAACTAGTAGAGTTTGGGAAGTATAAAACAGTGGCATATGCTACAAAAGATGGGTCTCAAGCAAAAGGGTGTGATTTGGTTATTGAGAAGATTCCAATGTGCTAATTTATGACCACATTTCATGACAGTATACTATCTGTGTATGCAATGCATATCCATAGAGCTCGATGGTTGGACACACAGTTCAAGATATGCAAGGACACCTTTCCAGTTGGAAGCATACTATCTATGGTTGACTTTGCAGAGAACTACACTCTACAACCACAACATGAGGTGTAGTCACAATATTACAACTCCATAGAAGTTTCGATTTTTTTGCACATAGCATTCATTCATGCATCTGATAGTATAGATGAGCAAAGGAAGGTATTGAGGGAGTACCACTTTTACATTAGTGATGATTGCACACATTCTCTAGAGTTCGTGCAAGGTTGCTTCAAGATGTTATATAGTGGTTTGGCTCAGAGGGGCATAGAATACAATCAACATATAATATAGTCTGATAACTGTGCAACACAGTTCAAGAACTCACATATGTTCTACTAGTTGTGTAGGGTGCATGTCATTACAGGTGTTCAACATATGTGGAACTTTTTTGAGGCTGGACATGGAAAAGGGGAGCATGATGGTGTAGGAGCATGCGTGAAAAGAGCATTAGCATGAGAAGAGTTAAAGTATAAAGATAGTGCAAAGTTGACAGATGCAAAATAGATCATCGAGTGGTGTAATGATTTGATGGGTCCATGTAATGAAGGTACATCTTCATTTCATAGATTTTTTTGGTTGATGGATGATACTAACATTGCACCATATGAGAACTAGTGTACACTAACAGGATCGAGTGAGGTACACTCTTTCCTTATCTCAAATGCAGGTTCATGGAGTATTGATACGTGAAAGATGGCATGATTTTGTTCGTCATGTACAATGCAAGCCTGGAATGATTGTGAGTCAGGGGAGTGGGCTGACAAATGGTTCACAAGTTATCTTAGCCCACTTCACACATATCACCCTCTGACTGAATTGGCACTGACACAAATGGAATCATTGGTCAACTTTGAACACATATCAAATCTAGTTCAACAAAGTAATATATCTACTTTCTTAGTTGTTGAAATTCCATATCGTTATCTTACTTTGTATTTTATTCATAATGTTGAAAATTTTCAAGAGATTTTTTGCACATATCAGTGCAAGGCATGTTTATGCAGTTATTGCAGATGAAGACAATGAAGAGGGAACAAACTATTACTTGTTTCATTGTGTTGAGACCAAAAAAAATTTGGAGGTCCAAGTTATAGATGCAAAAAAAATTGAATACCTTACAAGCTCAGTTGTGGTTACTGGAACATGGCTTAGAAGGTACCCACATTCAAGTGTTAAACATTGGCTATTTTAGGACTTTGACATGCATCATAAGATTCTTCATTACTCAAACCTTTTCATGGCATCCAATGTTGATTTGACCAAATATGGGGGTAGACCTTTGAACAAGATGTTATGGAAGGTTCGTGAGTTTGACCATGAGGCAATACTTGACACAATAAAGAGTAGAGCAGACCTGGATGGTTCATTGGATTAATTTTTAAGTATATGCACATTCATTCTTATTAATTTATACTTGTATGCACATTAATTTGTTTGATTCCAATGCTATCATCTTCTTTTATAGTGATTTGTGTCCCCTTGCAAAAAATGCAGATATATGAGCCATCCAAGAGAATGTCAGCCATAAAAGCAATGCAACATCCTTATTTTGATGCCTACATGCAACATTTTTAAGTTCCTTCCATCTATTTTTATTTGATATCCATTTCGGATGCTCTTTCTTTTTATCTTTTAATTTGTGTATTTGTAAGTAAACTACTAAAAATTGATTGATCTTTCGTTGCAGAAAATGTTGATTTAAGAGCCATCAAAGAGAATCTCAGCCAAAAAAGCAATGCAACATCCTTATTTGGATGATCTTGACAAATCCAAATTTTTATTTCAAGCCATTATAAAAGAGTGTGTGAAGCTTAGCGAGGGAATCTCAAGTTACTCATTTGAAGGTAACCTCATAATGAGCACCTATGATGTAGACATTTAAAGAGAATGTCGAATGTATGAGTGACATTTCAAAATATCTATGAGAAAAATATTGTAAGGTTTGAGTTCATGTTTGGTGTAGTAGCACCTTGCTCTGTAAATGCGTAGAATAGGAAAATTTGCAAACTTTGAATTTTGAAATGTAAACAATGTGAAAAAGGTCATATAAAGGTCATGTAAACAATTTGCAACTTATGTGACCAAAAGAACTGTTCCAACACGTCCGAATAGGTATGTTTATGCTATGCATGGTCCTCTTTTGCACCGAAACACGTAGAATTGCTCTGAGCTATGTTCCACTAGATCGATCCCTTAAGGGTCTAAAGTGCAAAATGGCTGAAAATTTCATCATGCTATTAGTTGGATACTGTGAAACTTAGAAACTTCTTGTCTAATCCTACAAGATCATGTTAGACCCCTCTAGAAAAATCTCACTCGGTTTTGGCTATCTCAGAGTGGTTTTCTCATGGCGGTGGATTTTCACTTGATAGAAAAAGTGTCAAATTCAAGTTGTGCAAAGTTGCAAAGTGGTGCAACTTTCGCTCTACAACTCGTGTGACCAAAATAACTGATCCAAAGATTTCAAATAGGTATTTTTATGATAGGCATGGTTCTCTTTCACACAGAAACACGTGGAATCACTCTGAGCTATGTTCCACTGGATCGATCCCTTAAGGGTCCAAACTGTAAAATGGTTGCAAATTTCAGCATGCTATTACCTGGATACCATGAAACTTAGAAACTTCTCGTCTAATCCTATAGGATCAGGTTGGACCCCTCTAGTAAAACCTCTCTCATTTTTTGCTATCTCGAAGTGGTTTTCTCATGGTGGTGGATTTTCACTTGATAGAAAAAGTGTTAAATTCAAGTTGTGCAAAGTTGCAAAGTTGTGCAACTTTCGCTCTGCAGCTCATGTGACCAAACTAACTGCTCCAACACATCTGAATATGTATTTTTACACTAGGCATGGTCTTGTTTTGCACCGAACAAGTGGAATCGCTTTGAGCTATGTTCCACTGGATCGATCCCTTAAGGGTCCAAAGTGCAAAAATGGCTGCAAAATTCAGCATGCTATTACTCGGATATCATGACACTTAGAAAATTCTCGTCTAATCCTAGAGGATTGTGTTGAGCGCCTCTACAAAAACCTCTCTCAGTTTTGGCTATCAAATGCAAGCAGTGCAAAGTGGTGCAAACTTTCATTCTCCAACTTGTGTGACCAAGCAGACTTTTCCAACATGTTTGAATAGGTATTTTTACACTAGGAATGGTCCTCTTTTTTACTGAAACACGTGGAATCACTCTGAGCTATGTTCCACAAGATCGATCCCTGAAGGGTCAAAAATGCAAAATGGCTGCAAAATTCAGCATGATATTACTTGGATACCATTACACTTAGAAACTTCTCATCTAAACCTAAAAGAAGGTGTTGGGCCCATCTAGAAAAACCTCTCTTGGTTTTGGTTATCTTGAAGTGGTTTTCTCGTGGCAGCGGATTTTCACTTGATGGAAAAAGTCTCAAATTCAAGCTATGCAAAGTTGCAAAGTGGTGCAACTTTTGCTCTGCAACTCATGTGACCAAACTAACTACTCCAAGGCATCTGAATAGGTATTTTTATGCTAGGAATGGTCTTTTTTTGCACCGAAACATGTGGAATCACTCTGAGCTACGTTCTACCAGATCGATCCCTTAAGGGTCCAAAGTGCAAAATGGCTATAAACTTCAAAATGCTATTACTTGGATATCATGACTCTTAGAAACTTCTCGTCTAATCCTACAGGATCGTGTTGATCCCCTCTATAAAAAATCTCTCAATTTTGGCTATCTCAAAGTGAGTTCTTGTGGTGGTGGATTTTCACTTGATTGAAAAAGCATCAAATGCAAGCAGTGCAAAGTTGCAAAGTGGTGCAACTTTCATTCTGCAACTTGTGTGACCAAGCCGACTATTCCAACACATCCAAATAGGTATTTTTACACTAGGCATGGTCCTCTTTCACACCGAAATACATGGAATCGCTTTGAGCTATGTTCCACAAGATCGATCCCTAAAGGGTCCAAAGTGCAAAATGGCTGCAAACTTCAGTATGCAATTACTTGGATACCGTCACACTTAGAAAATTATCGTCTAATGCTATAAGAAGGCATTGGGCCCCTCTAGAAAAACCTCTCTTGGTTTTGGCTATCTCGGAGTGGTTTTCTCGTGGCAGCGAATTTTCACTTGATGCAAAAAGTGTCAAATTCAAGCTGTGCAAAGTTGCAAAGTGGTGCAACTTTCGCTTTGCAACTCGTATGACCAAACTAAATATTACAATGCATTCAAATAGGTATTTTTATGCTAGGCATGGTATTTTTTCATACCGAAACACATGGAATCGCTTTGAGCTACATTCCACCGGATCAATCCCTTAAGGGTCCAAAGTGCAAAATGGCTGCAAACTTCTGTATGCTATTAATTGGATATCGTGATGCTTAGAAACTTCTTGTCTGATTCTATAGGATTACGTTGAGCCCCTCTAGAAAAACCTCTCTCAGTTTTGGCAATCTCATAGTGGTTTTCCCATGGTGGCAGATTTTCACTTGATAGAAAAAGCATCAAATGCAAGCAGTGCAAAGTTGCAAAGTGGTGCAAGTTTCGATCTGCAACTTGTGTGACCAAGCGGACTATTCCAACACATCCAAATAGGTATTTTTACTCTAGGCATGGTCCTCTTTTTCACTGAAACAAATGGAATCACTCCGAGCTATGTTCCACCAGATCAATCCCTTAGGTTGGAGGAGTCTAAAGTTGCAAATTTGTAAGTTGCTTAAAGCAACAAATTTGAAATGCAATGGTTACTTATTTTGAAAGTTGGTTTTTAGTTAGTTGATGGTGTGGATTAGTTATACAAGGGTGTAAAACACTATTGAAAGCCTTGAGAGGCTCGAATGGAGGTTGGTGATGAACTTTTGGAGAAGATAAGATAAGAATTATTCACACTGTTCTCAGTTTTTTAGATTTCTTATACAAACTTGTTGATCCTATACTTGGTATGACCTCTAGCTTCCTGTATAGTCCCAAGACTGATATGGATTGAAAGAGGGTTGATTTCACAAGAATCCATCTCTCATGATAATGAATGGACCACTTAGCACTCATTGCATGTAGGTGATGCTCACAGAGGTGAGGCACTAGGCCTTCCTAGGAGGTCACCCATCCCAGTACTACTCCAACTCAAGAGCTTAACCACAAAGTTTTTTCCCCAAGGTTAAGCCCACTTAGCTTGCAACCCCATTTTCAAAACCTTCAGCAAGTGTTGTGCCTTATGAAACATTCATTATAGAGCCCCTTTAGCTCATCAATTGTTAAGTAGAAGGTATTTTCTACAATGTGTCAAATTGTGATATTGCTATCAGGATTCAATTGTGTAGTTTTTGAGTATAAAAGAGAAAAAGAAGGGAAGATTAGGGTAATAAATTTGCAGACTTATTTTTATTACTGAATTACCTAGTGTGGGATTGGTCTATATAAGAAAAAAATTATAATATGGGAGTATACATTTCAAGCATATAATCCGGAAAGGACTCAAAGTTAGATGCATGAGTACAAAGTATCAATCAGGAAAGGAATCCCAATTCTCAAGGCCTATATATTAATGATAGGAAGATTTATATTCATAGATAGCACATGATTTTAATTGATTAATTACAAACAACTATTATATTTATTTATCAAATTTCCATTATCAAATTAATATTTGAATTAGATTTCATATTCATAATTTATTTCATTTATAATTTGGGGACTCCGTTATCTATCTTAATAATATTGGATGACAACTTTTTTCAATCCAATAATAAATAAATAAAAAATCTATTGATCCAGAGCTCGAGTCATTACAGTGGTATTAGAGAGAATGAACCTGCTAGCCTTTGGGTATTGCAAAAAATTGACTTTCCATTAGAAGTATGGCAACCGATGATAGTGGTTGGCATTACTCAAGAAGGATGAACATATTAAAGACATTTGTAGAAATTGGGACAAGTAACCTTCTTGTGGACTTAGGGTTGCAATATTTGATCTACAACATGTTCCACCATTTCTTCAGCAGGATCAAGAACACACATAATGAAGGTGTGTTTGCAGCCATGAAAGATTATGGTTCGAACTATCCAGAAGAGTGATGTTTTATCTTGACCACCCATATTTATACCATGGTTTGTTTGGAAACAAGGATGGGTTCTCTCTTCATCGGCATATACATTATTCCTCAATGTGTTCACACTAGTGTTACAAGACTTGGACTCGTCTCAGACTTGACAAGCCAATTTTTGACTTGGACTCGGGCTCGGAGCCCAGACTCGACAAATAGAAAAACATAAGAAATTCAAATATTTTAAGGATTTAAAGCTTGTTTCATGCACCATTTAATAAATAAACCTTAAAGACACAATAGCATCATCAAATAGAAATTAGTATGATCTCATACACAAACATACATCAATTACATAAGTATAAGCATCAATAAAAGATATTTGTATTAACATAGAAATTACCTTGAATACACGTAACTCATAACTATTGAACCATCAATTTAGAATGCAAATATGGACAAGCATCGATAAAAGATATTTGTATTAATCAAATAGCCATATAGGCATACATAAATATATCTTGATATAAGTATGAAATATATGTACAAAATAGCCATATAGGCTTATGAGAATGCCATATAGGCATATAATGTCAAATATGTCCAATAAAAAATATGTACAAAACTGCCATGTAGGCGTACAACAAAGGACTCTAGAATCAAAATTCATTTCTCTTCATGCCCTGGAAATAAAATATTTCCCTTTCCTTTTCGCTCGGATGGCGATAAGTCTGTCACTCATTTTTGCTATGCTCATGGAGTTCTCCTACTACTACTCCTAGGGTTTAGTTCATGGTGAAGTTTTAACTGTTACAATAAGAAGTAAAGACATGAATATATAGAAATTACATTATAAAAAATGATATTTTGACAAAATAATCACTTACAGCCATCTCACGATCTCTCTCCATGAGGGAAATATCCTCACGCCCATGCTCAAGCATGCTCAAGCCTTGTATAAACCATAGAAATAGAACTTAAACTACGTGAATCAATAATGGTTTTATTTTTCACTAACTAACATCTATAACAACAAATGTAAACTGAAATTTACTAATTTGCCTCATACCTCTTCTATCAGAGCCATCGAGGATTGTACAGAAGATGTCACACCAATATCCATTGCCCTCATCACATTCAGAGGTGTATAATCTCACAACAACTGAAAATAAAACAACAAAATATTCAACGTAATCAACGATGTGCATATAAATTACACAAATCTATTAAGTACTTGATTCATTAGTTAAGCTCTTTATTCTATTACCTACATGAAGTTTTGAGTAAATCCATCGCCACTGGGAAGTGTTCCATCAAAACCTCCAATAATAGTCTATTCAACATCCAAAATCGCATATTAAATTACCATTTGTAAAACAATGCTATTAACATGCAATAAATTTATAATTGTTTACTAGTTACATACCCTAGCGATAGGTGTAATGCAGAAATAGGTTGGTGGGGGGCTGGTGTATCCAGTGTCAACACTGTGACTCTACAATTTTATTAAAATCATAAAACCTTTTTAGTTAATCTTGCATTTCAAAATCAAAATTTAATAAATTAAATTCAATGAACACATGCACTAACTTTTACCTGACTATCAATGCCATATGCCTCATGCAAAATGTTAGCTGCCCTCTCCATCTCCATAGCTATAGACGGATCCTGCGTACCAGTCTTCTGAGTGTTGGTGGGGTCATATGAACAAGTAGCCCCACAAGATTGACACACATGTTTTCAAAGGCCACCACTCGAAGACTCCCTTGGATGGCGTTGTAGAATAGGGCTAGTATGATGGATGACACTCTAGGTCAAAGTGTTGATTGCCTGCAATGTCTCTATGTTAGCACTTTCCTTCACGATGGAAGACATAACAACATGCTCACAAGGTGGCCTAGCGAGAGCTCGTCTACCTTTCCACGTAGGATCCGGATGTGAACCAGGTCTATCCTGAGCTGACCCCCCACCTCTCCCCTAGAAATCCCTCATATCAAAATAATTTGGGATTTTGTTCAATATGAACTCACTATATAGTTTCCTAAGGAAATATTGCGGGACCTGACAATTGTTGCACGATGGGTAATCAAAGATCATGTACCACCTATCATAAAATTGGTCCCTAATATGTTGATGGTGGCACCAATGGATAGGAAACCTCTTCGCATTGAGGGTAAGATTTTGATTTGTGTGTGGGTTGGTGAATAATGAGCACAAATCACCTTTTGTAATTTTTAAACCCTTCACATCCTTGTATGATAGTTTATTTGCATAATAATCCATAGCTGCTTGCCTCCTATCTTCCCATCCAGTTATTTGTTTGCTAATTGAATCTACATTTTTTAAAATATATATTAAAATGAATTTGTTAGGGTCATTCTTTCTATGGTTGAACCATTTGGATCACTCAACCTACTGATCAAATCCTTAATCCTCTTTTTGTTGTTCTCAATTTCACTCATTAAATTTTGTTGACTGCTAGGAGGGGGTTGAGTCATTGGTGGAGGAGTTTGATGTTGTGGTTGATTTTGATCTTGAGGATTTGGTTGGTCTTCTTGTTGAGGATTTTGAGGGTTTTCAGGTTGATCTGCATCTCCTAAAAATTCAAACAAATAGATATCAAATTTAACCTAAAACTAACTAATTCAAAACAAAAACCATATAATCCTTACCTCTCACAGCTCCTCCTCATCATGGCACCATTTTTACGAAGAAATAGGGATTGCTGGCAAAGATTTTTTTTGAAATTCTCCTCCTAGAATGCGAGCATAAAATTTTGGTGGTTTTGGTCGCGGCTACCAAAAAAACCTAATCAAAATCTGAATGAGAGATTTCCATTTCTTTTCTTTTAATAGTCAATAGCACGAGCGCATTATAACACGAGCATGCTATAATGTGAGCGCGTTATAACACACTCACATTATTGGTTTGTAGTCGGTGAGCCTTAGGCTCGACATAAAGAGCCATAAGGTGCTCGCATTATGGTTTTCCAAAGATTTTTTTAGGGGGTGTCCATGAAATTGCTACCCATTTCCATGCACCTACCCATAGGCCATACTTGTATACTTGTTAAAATATTAGGGAAATTATATTACAATGACAAAATGGAGAAGTTCAATCAAGGTTATTCAAGGAATTATATAGATGTTTGGTGAGATATTTCTTGTATTTATATTTCTAAATTCCATTGTTCTTTATTGTTAGCATAGGATAGATTTATAGTTTATTGCATTAGAATTGCTTAACCTTCTTGTCTTTTTATTTTCCTTAGTGTTACACCTATCAGAGTGACCCTAGGCGAGACGAGGGTCTTTATTTATTCCATCAAACAGTCATGGTAGGAGGGAGACATATTACATTAGAGGATTAGATTTGACCATTTGGATGAGGATGACATCTACTAGAGACCATATCACTAGATATTGTAGTGGGAAAATCATAGATACGAGTTACATAGGGTATAGATGTACCAATTTATTTTGGGGAGACATGGTTATTTAGTTAGACATTTATATTATGACTATGTGATGAGAAATTTTGGGGACATCTAGGTACCTCCACATTCTAGATTGACATATCAATGATCAACACAGAGTGCCGCTAGTCCTAGGGATAGTTGTCGTCTTACTAGGGGTGATGTATATTTCTGTGATTTAGATGACGAAGACCATGATCTACCCCAGTCTCTGAGGCCGATTATTTAGGTACCAATCTGGACTACTAGGAGTGGTTCATTGTAGCTAGGACAATGCCAGTATTACCTCTACACCACCCTATGGGTTTTATCGGACCTCTTCTAAGTCGCGAAGGGGACAAAGACAATAATCACATAGATAAAACTATAGATGATGATGATACCATGCCCAACATATTTGTAGGTTTAGATGAGGAGGATGAGGATTACGAGGAGGAGGATGATGATGAGGTTATAGAGTCTATGAGTGAGGATACTGCTAAGACCGAGGAAGATCCAGTTGCCTATGATAGGTTAGAGGTACCACCTATTAGATTGAATAGATCATGTGCCATGGTTAGACCAGAGATCAACATGTACATGTGTGTGGAGGCTAGTGGTAGTAAGCTAACTACACCACTAACAGAAAGAGGGGCCATTGTTATACGGTCATACCTCGACCAGTGTACTAGAGAGCCAAGTGATGATTTTTTATTATTTTTGTATGCATGCATGCTTTATATATAATTATGATGGTTACTGGTATTCGTATGATTTATATTTTGTAGGATCTACATAAGAGTAGTGTGATCTCTACTAGTGAGTGCTCATAGCATTGATTCCTCAGCTAAATAGCAAAGATGATATACTAAGAGAGTACGTGCCCACACCTTTAGTGGGATCACATGTAGACCTCTTCAATTGCATGGCTAGGTTGGGTGCAATGTACAAGAGGGATAGGAGTCACACCTAATAGCTTTAGAAAGAGCTCATAGTAGTCATATACTCTAGAGTTACTACCAACAACAAAGTAGAGAGCAACATATGGGTAGAGGTCTCGAGGTTGAGAGAGGAGCTTGTGAGGGTACAAGTAGATAGGTATCACATAGATTAGGAGTGGTTCAAGGCACTCATGCAAGAGGCAGGAGCATCCGAGTTTGTGGAGGGGATGCGACTAAACTAGAGTTAGCTGCATACTACTATATCTCAATAACCAATGAGATCACCAACCCCTGATGGATCTGACAATCACAGACCCTATTAGATTTTGTACTCAGTGATGCATATGTACCTCAACTTTGGATGGTATATGTATGAGCATTTTTGTTGGTTCTTTTATGACCTTGTGTTTTAATTAAATTTCAATGTGATTTATCAAATTTCCTATATAATAATATCTAGAATAAATGTATCCATGATTTTATGCTTTATGTGATCTAATTAAACCATTTACAATTTATATTAGATTCTATATTCTGATTAAATATGCTATGCTGACTAAAATACTACCATGATCTAACGATATTAAATTCATATAAGGATTTAAATTAACATAACACACTAGATTTTGAATAGTATTGCAACTAAAGTAATGAAACAAAATATTTGAATAATTACCCAAGAATCTAAGATACACACATGTTATCATGTATCAAGGAAGAAATCAATGTGAGATAAAATAGAGAATATCTACTTAACCTAACATCACTCTAACATAATATTCAAAAGAGGAAATACTAGATGTAATACTGACACAAATGTGTGACATTTATAGGCTCTTTTAGAGGTGTACCATCTATTTTTGTCTATGTGTAAGCTCCAGACCCATAGTTTTATTTGATAATGTAAGGTCCTAACTAGTTAAGGCTGAATTTTCCTTTTTCATTCAGGAGGGCATTGACATTTTGTTGATTTTTCTATAAAACTAAGTCAAATTGATTAAATTTATGAGGTATGTCATTATCATTGTAACCATGTTGCATTCTTTTAGAGTAAGCTTGTAGATGCTCAAGAGCATTGATACACTGTTCATTGAGCATTTCGAGCTGATGCAATCATTATTCTTTGTAAGTAGTGTCATCAATGATTCCTTTAAGAGAAATTCTTAGGGAATAAATTTCTAACTCTAGGGGCGTTATTGCTTCAACAACATAGACTAGGTTATATGAAGTATTTCCAGTGAATGTTCTAACACTCATATGATAAGCCCATAATGTATAGGTTAATTGTGTATGCCAATATTTATTGTGTTTACTTATTGTTTTTCAAAAAAAAATTCAATAGTCTTGATAGTTTCTTATTCTTGTCCATTTGATTTTGGATAATATGGTGTTGAAAAATGATGTTGAATATTGAATGTTTCCAAAAAAAATCATGTTATTATTTTTTAATGGAGCTCCATTATCTAAAACTAATGCAGAAGGGGGGCCAAAGTAAGTAATAATATTTTCCAATATGAAATGAAATATTGCATCAGCTATTTTGGAACAAAGAGGGATAGATTCTACCCATTTTTTGAAGTAATCGGTTGCAGTAATGATAAATGTATGTCCAACGGAAGAAGGTGGTGATATCTTCCCAATAAGGTCCAAACCCCAAACTGAAAATAGCTAGATAGGAACTTGAGTATGAAGTTTAGAGGTAGGGGAATGAATTGAACTATTGTTTTCTTGAAATTTATGACATTTCTTCATGTACTCAAAAGAATCGCGTTCCATGTGTCTCTGATAATAGCCTAGTGGATTAATTTTTGAACCAAGGATCTCCCTCCAAAATTTCCCCCACAAGCACTTGCATGAGCTTCTTCAAGTGGCAGGGATTTCAGATTATTTAAGACATCTAAGTAAGAGGCCATTAAATGATCTTCTATATAGAACATCTGCCAAGATTATGTATTTGGATGAAAGCTTTCACATATGAGCTTGAGTGTTCGTAGTTGTAGGCTTAGGAAAGATACCATATTTTAAATACTTGAATATCGTTGCATACAATTCATTAGAATTATCAGTATCATTTGATAACACCTCTTTGATCTCATCATCTATCAATGGTTTAGGGATCATCTAAACTTTAAATGTGAATTAAACAAGAGGATCATTGGGAGATACAAGGGAAATGACACTTGCCATTGCATTTGTGTGTTGATTTTCCTTTTGTGGGATTTTGTCTACCGTATATTATTCAAACTTGTCTAATAATATCACTGTAAGATATCTATATCGAACAAGATCATTATGCTTTTTTTGATATTTGTCATTTATTTATTTAATAATTAAGAGTGAATCCCCAAATATAGATATGTCTTTGACTTTTAATGCTAATGTGGTATATATACCAGCTATTAAAGCCTCATACTCAATAGTATTATTTGTACATAGGAAGTTTAGATGGAAAGATAAGGGAATAGGCTTGCCTGAAGGAGGGATTAATATAACTCTTGCTCCAAAGTTTATTCTACACTTAGAACCATCAAAGTACAATTCCCATGTTTCTTTATCTTTTGGAATAGCCAACGCATTCTCATATGGGAATGAGTCTATATTAGGTAATGATAGGGGAGGAGTGTCAACTAAGTGGTCAGTCAAGGCTTCTCCTTTAATTAATTTTTGTGAGACAAAATTAAGGTCAAACATGGTTAACAACATAACCCACTTAGCTAAGAATCCTAATAAATATGTCTTAGTAAAAAGATGTTTTAAGGGATCAAACTTTATCATGACATGGATTTTGGCATTCAGTAAATAATGTCTCAGTTTACCAATAGTGAACCCAAGAGCCAAAAATTGTTTCTCTATCGTCATGTAACGTGTATCATAATCAATCAAGGTTAGGCTAATGTAATAAATAATATGTTCTTTATTGTTATCATCTTTTTGAGCCAACAATGTTGTGAGAGCTTGTGCTAATGTTTTAGTGTAAAGGATGAATGGATTGTGTTGCATAGCAGGTTGTAAAACAAGTGGAGAAACAAGATAATGTTTCAAACTCTCAAAATCCTATTTACAATCCTCATTCTAGTTAAACTGAACATCTTTCTTAAGGAGTTGTGTGAATGGTAATTTTTGATCCACTAAGGAAGCTACAAAATTATGGATAGCCTAAATCCTACCTTGTAATGTACGTAATTGAGAGATGTTTCTAGGAGGTGGCATGCTAATAATAGCACCAATTATCTTTATTTCCACCTCAATACCCCTATGAGATATGATAAATCATATAATTTTTCCACTATCTACACCAAAGACACACTTCTTTGGATTCAATCTCATGTTGTACCTTCACATTCTCTCAAATATTCTATGGAGAACATTTACATGGTCTTTTCAAGTTAAATATTTGGCTAGAATGTCATGAACATAATCTTCCAAGATCTTATGTATGTAATCATGAAATATCAATGTCATTGCTCGTTGATATGTTGTGCTTGCATTTTTCAATCCAAAAGGCATGACAACCTAAAAAAATCTTCCCCAAGAAGTCATGAAAGTTGTCTAGTATTGGTCTTGAGGATTGATAAAGATCTGGAATGTCTTGTAGTTGAGTCCACTATCATGTCAATATTAGGAAGGGGAAAGTCATCTTTTAACTTAGATGATTTATTCAAATATTTGAAGTCTATACACATCTTAATGTGATTATCAAGTTTCACAATTGCGATGATATTTGAGATCCATGGAGAATAATGAATAGGTCAGATAAATCCAGCGTGAAGACATTTTTCAATTTTAGTTTTAACCAGTAAGGCTATCTTAGGATTCATCTTTCATATTTTCTATTGAACTAGTTTAGCATCTTCCCCAACAACTATGTTCTGTGATACAATCTTAGCATCAATTCTCGGCATGTTTGATTAATTCCAAGCAAAGAGTTCATGACAGTAATAAAGTAAAGTTGCATGATCTTCTTGTTCATCTTCATCAAGGAACTTCCCTACTTGAATTAATTTCTCCTCGTTATTGATATCCATCTGTATATTTATTGTATCTCCAAAAGGAATTTATTTTGGTTTTTCTATTTTGGGATTATATTCCTCTTTATCCTTAACACTTTCATTTCTTTCATTTTCTTCATCATCTTGTTTAGTACTAACCAAAGCACATGTAACCCATTTATTTGTGAGAGGGGTGAATGATTTATCATAGACTCCTAGAATTTCTTTCAAATTTTCATCGTCTTCAAAGTATTCCAAAGACTCATCAGAATTTATATCAATCAACTTGAGATGCTTCAAGGTGAGAGTTGATTTTCTAGAGTTACATATGATAGTGTTGATGTTGAGTGAATGTCATTTTGTTGATTGTGTTATCTTAGAAGGGAAATATCCTAAAATAATTTTTGTTTCTTGTGTGTTGGGCTTTAGAGGAATATACATGGGTATGTGTAGGATCATCATGGAAAAAATAGGCCCTTAAGTGGCGAAAAATTCAAAAAAATCAGAGTTAGGCAACTTGATGTAAAAAATTTGAATAATTTATCTACATTATTTCAAAAATGTCTAAGAATAGAATCCGTAGAAAATTGAATTCAGTTTCTAAAATACTAGGTTTATTTTATTTAAAAAAATATATTTGGTGAAAATTTGAAATTTCAATACAATATTACTTAAAATTCTGGGAAAAAATAAGAAGTAGGTGTCTGTCTGACCAGCTTAACCATGTTGCAATAAAATGATAAAAAAATTTCATAAGATTTTAGATATAAGTAGAGGATATATATCCTGATGTGATGCATAATTTTTTGTAATTTTTTTCCAAGTAAATAATTAATTAGGATTTTTTTATTACAACTTTTAAAAAATATAAAAACTCGTATGTCTGACCACCTTAATTTGGTAAAAAATTCATGAAATTATTATTATTTTTTAATCCAATATTATGAAAAGCATAGAATGTGACACATGTTTCAGATTCAAAAAATGTGATACCATCTAAAAGCTATAGATGTTTCTCAATCAACCTATCAATCAGGACTTCAGTTGTAATTAAGACAGAAAATAAATAATAATTATTTATTAAATTCAAAATAAAGCATAATTTATATTGGTGGAAAGTTGAGAATATCCTTTAAAAACCCTTTTCATTTCATCAATTTTGGGTTAAAAAAATGTTGTCAGCCACATACCCTACACATACCCATCATATCACCACTTTTTGGCCCATCATGATCTTGCACATACCCAAATACTTCACTCTTTCTTACCACATATTTTTCCATTATAACCAATTTGTTTCATGAGCTCATAACCTCTCCCATAAAGTCTTTCCATTTATTTCGGTTTTGGTGGTTGTTGATAGTCTGTCTCATAAAAAATAAAATTATATAGCTTGTCTTCTTCTAAAGTAGATGAGGTAGATGGTCGTGAGATTTCTTTTGAATTTTGCATTGACATTACCATTGGTTTATTTTTATTTTCATTGTCTTTTGTTGTTATCTTATATTCTCCTATGAATGTTGGCAGGAAATCCAAGGAACCCCAATCATCTTCCAACAACTTAGTAAGTTCATCAATGTTTGTTTCATGTTATTTTTCCTATTTTGTAACTTCTTGCAGTGTACTAGATTCCAATGCTTCTAAAGGATCTTGTCCTTGTCTCTTGGTCATCAAACAACTTTCGGGTTCAGGATTAGCTTTAAGTGTGTAGACTTTGTTGTTATATACATACTTCATGACATGATGCAAAGTAGAAGGCACACCATTCATTTCATGAATCCATGGTCTCTCTAAAAGAAGATTGTAAGAAAAATCATCCAGCATAATGTGGACCAAAGTTTTTAATGCTACTGTCCCAACTTTGATAGGTAATGTGATGACTCTGAGTGGTTTTTTTCCTATGTTGTCAAATTTGTGAATAGATAAAGAATCCGGTTTAATATCATTTTTACTCATTTTGATATTTTCCCAAAGGCTCACACTACACACATTCAGGGCCAAACCATTGTCAATAAGGGGTTTTTTAATTGCGAATTCAATTGATAAAGAATATTATGTTGAAAGCTCCATATTTCTTCTGATTTTCTAAGGGAGGTAACTCAATCTAATGAAAAACTATGTCCAAGTTCATTTCATTCATTCCTTGAATTAGTGTTGCTACTTCATTAGAACTAGTGTTAGAATGAATTGTAACTTGTTGCAAGGCCTCTTGGAGCATGCTATGATAACTAGGTTATACTTGAAGTATTTCTCACATAGAAATATTCACAGGAGTACTCTTAAGGTGTTGAACAAGATTATATTCCTTTCCATTGTTTGTTGTCAAATGAGGAGCACTAGGCAAGATGGGATTAGGTAAAGGTAGTGAAATAAGAGTTGTTTGTTGTTGCCTATTGTTCATTGTATTGTAGGTTAGCACAACGGTATCATAACTATTTTGTTGTGAAGTGTTACTAGTGTCAAGCGAAGCCTTATTTTTTGATGGTTCAAGGATGAGCATAGGTTTTTTTTAAACTTGTAGTTTTTGCAAAGTAGGATAAATTATGAGTTGTGGTGTGATGGTATTATCATCTTTTTATTTATTTTTACATGACAATCCTTAGTGGATGAATCTTGTGAGATGAATTCTTTAAGGGCTTCATCTAACATGTCAAAGTAATCACTACTTTAAGGCTTGAGGGATAGGTTAACCTTTAAAAGGAATGTTGACATATATTTTCTTTCATAAGTGTCTCATTTGATATTTTTATTCTTTTTGTTTTTGTTTTGTTTTCTAATGAATGCAGAATGTAATCTAACTTGTCTATGAATGCACTAATACTAAAAATGCAAAATTCCAATGCCAATTTTAATTGAAGTATGCAATGAATTATTTTCCCAATGTTACTAAATCTAGTACATAAATAAGAATTTGAAAGAAAAAAAAATTGTTTCAAATTATTACTTCTCAAATTTCAGAACAAAGACAAAATTTCTTATCAAAAACCCAACACTATTCAAAAAAATTATTGTCAAACGTTGTATAGGGACTCATTCACCACCAAAGGCGAATGGGTCCTAGTCCAAATATTTGCAAGGATCAAAAAGGGATCTAAAACACTAGAACATACTGAAAAATCTTGTTGATCAGGGTGTCTAGGGACTCATTTTCCACTAAAGGAAAATGGGTCCTAGTTTTAGGGTTTTATAAGTTTGATTTTTTTTTTTCTAAGTTATTTTTGTTTATACATTGTCTCAGATCTATAAGAGTGAATTTTGTAACAGATTTTATAGATATGAGGTCTCTAAATGCAAATTCTACTATGAAAAAATGACGACTAAGATAAGAAAATCTAGAATACAATTTGAATCTAAATTCTTAAATGATGATGTCAATGCGAACAAGATGAGAAACTAAATTAGATTTAAAACACTTTTTCATATTTTCAGTGAATATAAGAAATGCAAACATGTAATTTTACTCTAAATGCAATTTTCACTAATGCATAATAAATAACCCTAAATGCAATGCAAAATTAATGCAGTCTAGGATCTAGGGTTTCAATGCACTTTAAATCAAAAACTAAGATGTTCAAAAAGGGTTTGGGTTCAGCAAAATGAAACAAAAAGAAAGGTGTTGGAAAGGGCGGGTCAAATTAGAATGAAAAATATAAGAAGAATAGTGCCTTTGGTGATTTTCATTTCTTCAAAAAAACCCCAAAGACACAAACTACTATGCTATAAAGTGGAACAGGAATAGTTTTTTCCCCCATTAATCCTTCTGAGAAAAATATTTGCAGAGAGATAACATATTCAACACATATGCACATATTCAATTCTCATAATCTAACAACATGGAAGACAAACTAATGAACACATAGATATATGTGGGGAAAACCCTTTTACGTAAAAAATCCACCCTCCAAAAGATCCAGCCATTGTATTATTCAACAAAAAACAAAGTTACAATACAATCTCAGGATCATAGCCTTTATAGGAGTTACATCTTATTTCATCTGGAGAAAACAGACAACAACACATTCAAAATCTCCATACTGTTACAGCACCCTCACACAAAACTGTTGGTATGTGGCGACTGATCATTCTATACTATACACTCTTCATGTATCCTCGCTTGCTTTTTCGCGAAATTACTGAAAAAGGGAAAAATCACAAAAAAGGGAAAAATCCCCGATTTTGTATAACCCTAATTTATAAAGGGTTTAGGATAGAGTTATAGTATTATAAGAAACAAGCGATTATTCGCGATATGGTAATAGGGTTTTACACTGGTTAATGAAATCATTGGATGGCTGCGGTTTGGTGGATGTAGCCCACATTGGGTGAACCACGTTAAATTCTCTGTGTTATTTTTCTGTGTGTTTTACTTCTGGTTTATTTGATAAAATCTGCATTTAGCTTTTAGATATCTGCCATTGAAAACCTAACAAAAACATAGTGTAGATTCATCTCATCTCACCAATTGACTCTCCTTGCTACCCTCTCGACCGACCTAGCCTAATGGCCACCAAAGGTTCACATCTTTTTGTATTCTATGTGTCTTTGTGTTCATCATTACAATTCTCTATACATACCATTCGAACACACACACTCGTAACTACTCTTCTTCTTTCAACCAACAACCAACAACCATTAGGGTATTTAATTACCCCACCGACAAGCTTCCCTCATCTTTCATTGCATCACCCTGTAGCATGCATCAGGCCACACAACATTGAATTGGATTATAGAGACTGACCAAATCTACACTCTGTCAACTCCCTGCAATTAATTTCTACCAAAGAATAAAGCTTTAGGCCAATCAGCATTGATTTACAAAAATGATGTAAAATCAATGAATAATATCACACCACGTGTCCTAACGCTATTCATCCATCACTTTGACTATCACTCCAAACAATTAGTTTTGTTTAGCTTCCATAGTAGACAAACCATCAAAAATTTTCCAGATGATCAAATGGCCTCCAAGCATTTTCCCTTCTTATACTGCTTGTCATGGCTAGGACCCACCAAGACACATGTACACCGCTAGTGAAAATTTGGGGAATCAAAAAAGCATCCACAATATTCCCTCAAGGTTTCTCTGAAATACCAACATGTGTTTGAAGTCAACACACCCCACATGGGTCACTCAAGACCCACCACACAAGGAAAAAACACCATGGATCAAGCCACCAAGTGTCAACCACTCAGGAAATTCTGCTCACTTCACAAGATTCCGTCAGTCCTCACAACAAAGGAGACAAGAAAAAAATGAGCACCATTGGATTAATCTCATCACAACCATAGATCAAGATCATCTTTAACCATCATCGGTCCATCAGTATAACCTAGTGAAGAGTTCCACCAAAGACTCCAAGTCACACTGATACAGTGTTCATCATTCTATCAATGATACCATCGATCAGGTTCCACCGGTAGCCCCGAGTCACACCAATAGAAACAAACCGCCAACATTCATCACTCATCTCAAGAGAACAATTTACACTGACCAAGCTCTTTGGTCAGACTTCTATCATCATTGAGAGTTAGGGTACTTGCATCGACTACTTAGGTTACACCGATAAAATGGGATTAGCGAGATTAAGGCACATATTTCATACAATCTCCCACTTGATGAAGATCTTACTGACCATTCTAGAGCACCAAAAACAAACCATATACAAGTAAAAAAAACATCAACGTCAAAAGGCCAAACCAGATCACCTCTATGAAACACATTCTCCAAAAACAAGATAGAACACTAATTAGAACAATAAATAGTAACACTAATTGTACCCATCCAACTGATTAACCCACGTAATTGAAAATAACACCCATATCTCGTGCTATTTCATTCAATATCTCATACCTTCAAGGTATCCACATTAGTAAACTCATGCTAGTAGCACAACCAACCCATCAACCGCAGATACAAGCACCATGCACAAAACACATCCAGGTACTCCAACTGCATGGGTAATGCCAAATCTAAAAGATCAAAGGAATAACAAGTCTACCAATAATAACACAAAGAAAATGTAACCATGTACCAGGAAATATCCACAATGATATGCACAACCTGCAACCAACTGCTACAAGAATCATTTCTCTCAAGAGTCTTCTAGAGCTCTTCCAAGTTCTTCAACATCCAAACATAGGAAAGAGATAAAGAACCTCCAAATGGTCTGACTAAATCTCAAACCAATGTAAAATCAAGTCAGACTTGTAGGAAGACAACCAAGACCAAATAGAGAAACTCTACACAACATATACCTATAGAACATCCTCCTACATACACTTTTAAAAGCCAACTATGTCAAATATGATCTCCTTCTTATCCCAAAGGAAAATCCATAACAACAGCCAACCGTCTAATCACCAAGATCAAACTTAACATATGTTACGTGTAATCAATCATGAATGTAAGACTTCCAAAGAAGATCAAACTACATTTCCCATCTCTAGAAATCAACCCATATAACTATCCCCTACCAGTTCTAATCAATAAATGATATCACATAAAAGCTCAAGGAGATAAACCATATTGTCTACCTTCCACTATGAATCCTCTAGAACCATTAAACAACAATTCAAGATCCATATCATGAAAGAAAGCATCAAACATCTCTGAAATATATAAAAGGAAAATACCTCTCAAATAGACTTTACTGCCGAGCAAATCAAGAGTGGGGAAAATAAAATGCTCCTCCAAGATATACAAGCCACCATGACTCATCCAAGAGCAATCTCCTCATCGATCTTTGTTGAACTCACGTCCAACCAAGGTGTAGGCTACTCGAACTTTCAACTGAAATTAACACCTTTCTCAAAATAATTTCAGCCTCACCTTATTCTCCATGTATCCATGAACACTTGCAACTGATCATCTCATGCTAAAATCTAATCTTGCTTTACTGCACTTAACATGAAGTTCTCAAGCATATGACCAATGTACTCAAAACACAAATAATTACCAAACCATTGTCAAAGCTCCACTCATCTAAACCAAGAACTTGCCATGATACCATGATCTACACATCCGCCTTAGGATATACCATGCTTCAAGTGAACTAACCATGGTCTCAAGAGCAACACAAAATGCCAAAACTCAAATGCATAAGCAAGAGTATACCATGACATAAAACAAACAAGCTCTAAACCAAAATCACCTATCAAGCACCACCAACACCTTAGCCATAGAATCCAAACATCCTCCATGGTTCCAAGATGTTGCACATCCTCAAATAGTGTTCATGCAAATATGAAAGAACCCTTCTGCAACAACATGATCTAAGAGTCACTCCTAGTAACATCTGCAACACTAAAGAAGGTCATTCACCACCAAGTGATGAACTCACAGTCATTGCTAAAGCTCCCACTGAATCGTGACATCCAAGCTTTCCAAGCATCATGACCACACATCTGTTGATCTGAAAAACCTCTAGGTACAATCGATAACATGTCCATTTGACAACAATACCAAGCAACACCGAGATCTCCAAACCACACAGACCACACCATCACTATCAAAAGCTTACACTAAAAAATGTGTACCAAAATATCCATGACATCGTGACACACACACTACAAGTCCCCATAACCGACTATTCAGGTACTCAATGCTATCCATCCTCTCATATCAAAACAACTACACCAATGCAAAAGTGACCACATACAAGGTCAACTAATAGATCTGCACCAACATTGAATCAACCTCGCGAATATAGAAAATCCACTTTCAAGTTATCTCACTATAGCCAATGGGTAGCTAATCCACCAACCACATAATTTGAAGATCAATCACAACAAAGTGAAAAACCCATCATCATAAAAGAAACTGCAAAACTGATATCTCAAAGAGAATAACAATGTAGACAAACTTGAATCAAACACCAGATCAAAAAAAAGATCTGATTTTCCAATCATGTCCACAACTCAGGCACCATAGTATAGGAAACCAATAGCAAACCACAAGACTGCTAAGTGAAAAATCACATACCAACAATCCAATGTAGAGAAGACATCACACCTCCTCAAAACCATGTCGAATTGCAACTATCTAATCCAGTCACACCCCAAAAGCTAGGGTCTAGAAAATAGCTTAACAACAACTCCACAGAACCACAAGTTTTTCTTGACCATGCAAAACCTGCAAAACCACTATGTTTCCAAAACACTTATGCACATCCATATCCACTAAACGTCTAGACGAACCAAGAGTCTATACACAATCATCATGGTTAACTAGAACAATGAAAAATAACATGAATATGCATCATATACTTTTTAGGAAAATCTATATAAAACCTTCAAAACCAAAAAACATTAATATGAGCCATGCAAGTACAAGATATCCATAAAAAGGAAAAATTAGTACAAGAACTCCAAGCCCATTCTAGACCAATTCCAAAACCACAAGCATGCACATGCATTTGAGAGAGATAGGTTATTCAGAAGTTTTTAGACCACCTAGAGATCAACTTCATAGCCTTCATGCAATCATGGTAATAGAGAACAACACCTTTAATGCCGAGTCAAAACACCCAGCACAAGAACAATACTCCATGGCTGAATAACAACCCAAGAATTTCCATACCACCAAGGAGCCTCTCACACAAACACCCAGTATGAACCATGCTCTGCTGCAACACAACCATAAGCATAAACTCACACCCCTTGCATCAAAATCATTCAATGCCAACTAGGAGCCTTAAACCACATCATCACAATATGATCAAATCCAAATTATCCATGTTCAATGTCTTTCATGTTGTGTGTTGTCTCAAGAGAGCAAATAATTTTACTCATCAAAGAATCAATCATCAGCCGACTCCTCCAAATTTCCTGAAGCCTGATAGACTAAGAAATCTTCACAAGAGAAATACCTAGAACTAGCATCCAAAACAAGGCTCTGATACCACTTGTTGGTATCACAAACAAACCTTGACCTCCCTTAACTATCTCTAATACCACTTGTTGGGAAGGATACATCAACTTAGAATGAAACATCTAAGAAGAAGAGTGTCTTTGGTGACTTTCATTTCTTCAAGACACACCAAAGACACAAACTACTATGCCATAAAGCGGATCACGAATAGTTGTTTCCCCCATAAATCCTTCTAAGAAAAATATATGCAGACAGATAATAGATTCAACGTATATGCATAGATTCAATTCAAAAAATGTAACAACATGCAAGACAAACTAATGAACACACAAATATACGTGGGGAAAACCCTTTCGGGTAAAAAACCCCATCCTCCAAAAGATCCAACCATTGTATTATTCAACAACAAACAAAGTTATAATACAATCTCAGGCTCATAGCCTTTACAAGAGTGACATCTTGTTTCATCTAGAGAATACAGGAAATAACACATTGAGAATCGTCACACTGTTACAACACCCTCACACATCACATAGTGTAGATTCATCTCATCTCACCAATCGACTCCCTCTGCTAGCCTCTCAAGTAGCCTAGCCTAATGGCCACCATAGGTTCACATCTTTCTATATTCTATGTGTCTCTGTGTTCATGATTACAATGCTCTATACATACCATTCAAACACACACACTCATACCTCCTCTTCTTATTCCAACCAAAAACAAATAGCCATCAGGGTATTTAATTACCCCACTGACAAGCTTCCCTTATCTTTGATTGCACCACCTTGCAGCATGCATCAAGCTGCACAACATTGAGTTAGATTATAGAGACTTACCAAATCTGCACTCTATCAACCCCCACAATTAATCGCTAGCAAAGAATAAAGCTTTTGGCCAATCATCATTGATTTACAATAGCGATGTAAAATCAATGAATAATATCGTGCCACAGGTCATAACACTATTCATCCATCACTTTTAATCTTGCTCCAAATAGTCAGTTCTGTTCAACTTCCACAACAGACCAACTGTCAAAAACTACCTAGGCGATCAAATGACCTCTGAAAATTTTTGCTTCATACACTGCTTTTCATGGCCAAGACCCACCAAGACACGTACACTTCTAGTGAAAATTTGGGGAATCAAAAAAGCATCCACAATATTCCCTCAAGATTTCTCTGAAACAACGACACATGTTTGAAGTTGGCATACCCCTCATGAGTCACTCGGGACCCACCACACAAGACACGAACATTGTTGATCAAGCCACCAATTGTCAACCGCTTAGGCAATTCCGCTCACTTCACAAGATTCCATCAGTCCTCACCAAAAAGGAGCCCAAAATAAAATGAGCACCATTGGATTAATCTCATCACAACCGTAGATCAAAATCACCTTTAACCATCATCATTCCATTGGCATAACCCAGTGAAGAGTTCCACTAAAGACTCCAAGTCACACTAATATAGTGTTCATTGTTCTATCGTTGAGACCACCGATCATGTTCCACTGATAGCTCCAAGTCACACCGATAGAAATAAATTGCCAACATTGAGCACTTATCCTGACAGAACAAGTTATACTGACCAAGCACTTCGGCGAGAATTCTATCATTGCCGAGAGTTAGGGGACTTGTGTCAACTGGTCATGTTACACTGATGAATGGGTTAGCAAGAATAATGCATATATTTCCAAAAAAAGGGAGAAGGCTATGAAGTTTATCCCCCTTTGTCTAGTTAGGGTTTCATTCAAAAGATGAGATCCAATAATCTTGAAATAACTATCAACCCAAGAGGTGAATTAAGTCAAGATTGAGGGATCCTGCAATATTTCCTTTATACAAGGATGAGGTGGAAAGATAAATCATAACTTGAGGAGAATGAATTATACCTATATGAAAACCCTAATTCTAGGTCTAATACATGTAATGCATAAATATAAATAAAATAGAATAAAACTATAACTTTTTTGGCAAAGTAAGAAGGATATAATAGTGTGTACCTAGCCAAATCTGACTTTTCTGAACTGGGAATAGGGACTCATTTTCCACCAAAGGCAAATGGGTCCTAGTAGGCTTGTTTGAGGAGCTCTAAACCTAAAATAGAAGATTTTATATTGTAAAATATGTTTCCCTTCAATCCATAATAGGGACTCATTCACCATGAAAGGTGAATGGGTCATGTTAGGTCCTTTTAAAAATATTTGAATTTCATCTGCAACTTCTAGGTCTACTCTTCTCCTTTGCACATTGAAATTCCTATTTTCAGATCTAGATCTTCCTATAACTTGCAAGAAATTTTTGTAGCTTGTTGGTGGATAGGGGTTTTCCTTAATCAAACCCCTTATTGGTAATGAGACCTTTGATGATGAATGGAAATCTAAAACATGCAATGGTGTGTGCAATCCTAATCTTAAGTTTTTCAAAGACTAAGATCTATGAGAATGTAAAGGAAAATTTATCCAATTGTGTTAGAATAGAACCCTAAATGTAGCATGAAAAATGCAAATGAATCGCTAAAGAAGATGTCTAATCCCCTTAATAAGCCACATATGTAAATATACCTCTTATAGGCTGCAAATAGGATGATTATAGAAGATAGAATCACTTAGTAAACAAGTCCTTAGGCTTAGTTGTATGTCTTATGCATCTCCCAACACCTATAATCCTTCATGATTATCCATAGGAATCTATCATCAACCTTCACTAATGCTTGATCTTGGAAACAAAATGAGCTTGAAGACCTTGTAATGCTACTCTAAAATTCACTTTTTCTTGCTTATTTACTATGAATACTTGATCTCATGAAAGTACTTTGTCTCTTAGCTTTCTTGAAATATTCTTATAGTTAGAATCATATAAAATAGACTTGTATTTATACTTAATTTAAGAATTAACTTTGAAATTCAAATAATTCAATCTAACACCAGATCTAGAGATGAAAATTATTTAAATCCTTCTACGATTAAATTCAAAAGGGGGCTCCTCATTAAGGGAGGACCCATTCACCACCTAGGTAAAATGGGTCCTAGCATAATTTTCTAGGACCTTCTCATTGGGGAATTAAAGTACATCAAAAACCCATGTAGAATCTACAAAGAAAGGGGGGTTCTATAGAGGGAGGACCCATTCACCACCTAGGGAGAATGGGTCCTAGCACCAATTTCTAGGAACTCAAATTTACCCAATTAAATGGCATTCTTGTAAGCCTATATGGCTATTTGGTTAATACAAATCTTTAATATTGATGTTTTCCATATTTGCATTATAAATCCATGGTTCAATAGATATGAGTTACATGTATTCAAGTGTATGTTTTATAAACTACATGTATACTTTGTGACTTGTGTGTTTTCATAAATATACCTTCCATTCATGTATATACATTTTATTAATTTGTGTATATTATGTATTCATGTGTATACATCAATGCTTACATGTATTTGAGTACTTGTGCTTCCCTTATTCACATGTATGCTTGACTTGTTCATGTGTATACTTATTAATTTGTTAGCCCTAGCATTTATATTTTTTTTCCTTCATGGTTTGTCTTGAATATTTATTGATTGATGCTAAACAACTTTATTAGTTGTTGCTAAACAAATTCAATATTTCTAGGAATACTAGTAGAGTTACAAATTACAAAATTGCACAAATTGAAAAGAAAATATTAACTTTAAATAAATGCATTGATTATTAACTTGATTATTGATTAAGAATGAGTATAAAATATATCAAGGGATGAGCCTTCTAGAATGGTAACTTCCAACTATAAAATAGGTAAAGCATTCCCAATACTTTGAAAGCAATAATCCACTCAAAATTGCAATGAGAGATAAGGAAAATGAACCCACATAGGTATAACTGAATAAAGAACAATTCACCCTTCATAGGTTGGTGAAACCATTGCCAAAATGAGAAGAACTTAAAGATAAATAAGAATTATGATCTATATAATATATAATTAGTACCCACTTTGATGACTACACAATTTTAAACCATGGGCTTATCATGCTTTTTCAAATTTGGTAAGAAGGATTATTTAAGAACCTTAAGCAATGTATTTCCCAATGCTCCCTTGTTCTTACATATCTCAGTTCAGTTTAGTTCAAAGAGTTCCATCAAATTATTTATCTAAAAGAAAAAACACATTTTCAATTGGTATTTCATGATATGTTCATAAAAATATTCTATTATATTTAATATTTTGATTGGAAGAACTCAATTAAGCAAAGGATACATAATCTTCCCAACACTTTCAAAACATAATATTCATAGTAGATTATGAGTAGTTAACTTATTGACACATTATCATAAAAATATTTATTTTAAATAGTCTTTAAACATTTTTACAACATAATCCTCATAGTAAAAAATGAATTGTTATGTTCTTGATCCATGACCATATAAGCACGTTGAAAGATGTAAATATCAACTTTTTGCAATATTATTTCCTATATAGGAAATGGACTTGGGGAAAGCTTTATAAGTTATAATACAAATAAGAAATGGACTTGGGTGAAAACTTTATTTATCAAACCAAATAATAAACATATGTGAGAGCATCATTTTTTTCTCTTAGACTCTAATTTTCAAGCATATCAAATCATTTCTAATGAAAATGAGAAAATGCTTCACAACCAAAGTTGTTAATTAAGAAAAAATTAAATGTTTCCAAGTTCCACCATTGTATGCATTTACAATTGGTTGTATATTGTTGTAACGGTAAGGAGAATAATTAAAACAATTATTTCACTTGATAGAATTGAGGATGATCATATTCTTTTGGTCTAGAAAACTTAGACTTCTCTACTGTCATGTAAATGTTTCCTTTTTCAATTGGTTTGCATGCCATCATAAGGGATCAAGTTAGTTGAATGTAGCTCAAAGTGATTCAGCATGTTTGAGTGTGAAAGAGGACCATGCCTAAAATAAGCATACCTATTGGGATGTGTTGGATTCATTAGTTTGGTCACACAAGTTACATAACAAAAGTTGCACCACTTTGCAAGTGTACACTGCTTGCATTTGACACTTTTTCCATCAAGTGAAAACTGTACACCATAGGAAAATTACTCTAAGATAAAAAAAAACTGAGAGAGGTTATAGTAGAGGGTCCCAACATAATCCCATAGGCTTGGATAGATATATTTTAAGCATCATGGTTTCTGAGTAGTAGCCCATCAAATATTGCTACCCTTTTGCACTTTGGACCCTTAAGGGTTGAGCCAGTTGAATGTAGATCAAAGTGATTCAACATGTTTGAGTGTGAAAGGGGACCATGCCTAGTGTAAAACTACTTATTTGAATGTGTTGGAACAATTTTTTTGGTCATAGGAATTGCAGAATGAAATTTGCACCACTTTGCAACTTTACACTGCTTGCATTTAACACTTTTTCCATCAAGTGAAAGCTAGACACCATAGGAAAACAACTCTGAGATAAAAAATAAATTGAGAGATATTATTGTATATGGGCCCAACACAATCTTGTAGGCTCAGACGAAGAGTTTGTAAGAATCACGGTCTATGAGTAGTAGCCCATCAAAGATTTCTTTCGTTTTGCACTTTGGATCCTTAAGGGATCTAGTTGATTGAACGTAGCTCAGAGTGATTCAACATGTTTGGGTGTGAAAGAGGACCATTCCTAGCATAAAAATACCCATATAGATGCATTGGAATATTTTATTTGGTGACACAATTTGGAGAATGAAAGTTGAACCACTTTACAACTTTACACTACTTGCATTTGACACTTTTTCTATCAAGTGAAAACTAGACACTACACAAAAATGACTCCAAGATAACAAAAACTAAGAGAGTTTATTGTAGAGGTGCTAAACTAGATCCCGTAGGATTAAAAAAAGTTTTTAAGAATCATGGTTTTCGAGTAGTATACTGTCAAATATTGTTGCCCTTTTGCACTTTGGACCCTTGAGGGATCAAGCTGGTTGAATGTAGCTCAGAGTGATTTAGTGTGTTTGGGTGCCAAATAAGACCATTCCTAGTGTAAATGTACCCATCTAGATGTGTTAGGACAATTCATTTGGTCACACATGTTATAAAATGAAAGTTGCACCACTTTGTAACTTTACACTACTTGCATTTGACACTTTTTCCATCAAGTGAAAATTGGATACCATAGGAAAATGACTCCAAGATAAAAAAAAATTGAGAGATTTTATTGTAGAGGGGCCAAACATGATCTTGTAGGCCTATATGGAGAGTTTGTAGACATCATGGTTTTTGACTAATATCCCATCAAAGATTGATGCCCTTTTGCACTTTGGACCCTTAAGGATCGAGCCAATTGAATGTAGCTCAAAGTGATTGGGAATGTTTGGGTGAAAAGGAGGACCATGCCTACTATAAATGTACCCATATAGACACATTGGAACAATTTTTTTGGTCATATGAGTAGTAGAATGAAATTTGCACCACTTTACAACTTTATACTACTTGCGTTTGACACTTTTTCCATCAAGTGAAAACTGGACACCATGGGAAAATGACTTTGAGATTAAAAAAAATAAGAGAATTTATTGTAGAGGGGTTCAACGCAATCTCATAAGCTTAATAGGATAGTTTGTAAGCATCACATTTTCTGATTAATAGCTCGTCAATGTTTCCCTTTTGCACTTTGGACCTTTAAGGGATCGATCTAGTTGAAAATAGCTTAGAGCGATTTGACATGTTTGGGTGTGAAAGAGGAAAATTCCTAGCGTAAACCCACCCATCAACATGTGTTGGAAAATTCAGTTTTGGTCACATGAGTATTTGAATGAAAGTTGCACCACTTTGCAACTTTACACTACTTGCAATTAACACTTTTTCCATCAATTGAAAATTGGACACCATAGAAAAACAACTCTAAGATAACAATAACTAAGAGAGGTTATTGTAGATGCTCCCTAAGTGATATTGATACCTTAGAAAGACTTCCCATAAATGGCATTGTCTCTAGGTAACAGGTGGTCAAATATTTTTGCCCTTTTGCAGTTTAGACTATTAAGGGATTATGTTGCATGAATTGCAAATGTTTGAGGGCAGAAATAAATTTGAAAATTTGAGTAAATGTCATTACAAATTTTTATGTGAATAGATGGTATGCTATATTTATATTGATATAATATCACTAGGTTGATTCCTTTTAGTAAATGAAGTTTTTATAATAAGTTAGTCAATTGGTGCTAGTTATAATAGGGAGAGAATAAAATAAGAAAAATAATGATTGGTAACCATCAATGGTTATTACTCTCACTATATTAATAATTTGATGTTTACAATAAAATGAGATTTATTTGGATGTCCTAATTCTTGTGTTTGTGCTATAATTGTCTAATATGCTTCATACACCATTCTAAAACCCAAGTTCTTGTACTTATAGGCATAATGCTTTCTCAAAACTATCAAGTGGTAATAAATAATCATGAGAAAAAAACAAAATTAATGAATTCCAACACCCCACTTAAATTAAATATTGAATCAATGTGCCCCATTTTCATGCACACAAACTCATCTTATCGGATTCTCCCATAATAACCAAGAATATGATTCAAGGATGCCTTAGGTACTTTGTTCTCATAGATCTTTTACAACTTCACTCATACATTCAAGATTCTCTTATAATGTCTACATCATAGTGTTGGATTCAAGGGAACACTGAGAGGGGGGGTGAATCAGTGTTCTGCAAATCTGAACTTTATTAATCTGATATTTAAACCATTTCAACATTAAACCAAAGGAAAGTAATCATCCACAAAACCATAACAAAAGGATTTTTAAATGGAAACCCTATTAGGGGAAAAACCATGGTGGAGGTCAGTCCACAATTTGAGTACTCAAATATAAGTTTTACAAAAAGGAATGCACATGCATTCAAGCTCACTGCCTAGATCTCACTGCTCAAAATAGAAAGGCTCACTACCTTACAAAATTTCTAGATTAAGACCATATGAAAGGTTGAAATGAATTAGTAGCATCTACTTATGCCAGGTTATAGTTATGGTTAGGCTCATAGATTATATTCTGGACCTTTTGTCTGATTCTACTCTTCACTCTATTCTGCTCTACTCTGCTTTGCAATTTGCATCAAAAATCCATGCAGAGATGAATTCACACAACTTGCTTCTGAATTTATCACCACACACTCATATAATTTGTATCACACACATTCACTACTCCAAAATAATACAAGTGATCTCATATATATATCCGCTACCAAAGATTTGATCATTCATATGCCGACTTTCATAAAACATAAAATACTTTCCAACTGTCAGCTAAATCCATAGCTAATTCTTTATGTGAACCACCCATAGTTGGGCAGAGCATAGTGAGGACCAAGATAAACATATTTGAACATAGAAAAATTTAACAAATTACTTCTTAAACATCTGTAATGGCTAATTTCGCCAAGTCGGCCTTCTAGCACAAATAACTAGAAAATTAGTGCACTGAATCTCCTAGATCGAACACCAGTGAATGAACACCTCAATACTTTTTGAATAAGGTAGTACGAACATCAACATTCCTTTCTTTGAGATCCAAAATGCAAAATAGTAGTTTGGTGAAGTATACAAATTGACATCTTTACCTTTAACTGAATACCCTGTTCTTCATTTTGTTCTACCAGTATGAACCAATACTAAACTATGGACTAGATGAATGACTTTAGTTTTCCATCAATGAAAAAACTAGAAGTCATATGCCAAAAAATCTCCCCCTTTGGCATTGATGGCAACACTTAGTCAAAAATGATTAAGTTTCAAAACCAATATGAGTACGCTGCCAAACTTCAAAATTTCAAAACATAGCTCCCCCTTAGATTGATGAGGCATTTTTCACTGATTTATCTCCCCCTTTGACATCAATGAAAATTTTGGAGGCCTTATGCCGATGAAACACATGTTCAATCTCCCCTTTTGAAATATAACAAAAACTTCAAGACTATTTTCAAATTTTGAAAAAGAACAACTGGTACTTGAGTAAAAAGATTATCTTGTGATTCTCTTTCATCTTTGAGAAGAATTTCCTCCAAGATTCTATTGCAATCCCAATGGTTATGATCACTTTTTTATTCTTGGATGTCCTATGGACAATCTCAGTGAGGGACTGGAATTGTGATTGTATCCTCTAATTTCTCACCTTTCCTCAGTATCTCAACCATTTGTTCGAGCCTACATTCAGTTAGGTCCTTCACTTTCCAAAAAGTGTCCATGAGTATGTTTTTAGAGAATTGAAATTTTGTGTTCTCAGACTATAGCTCTTGAATTATTTTCTTGATTATACCATCCTGATCTTGAAACATATAAAAAAAAATTCCAATCACATTCAATTATGTTTCAATTTTCTCAAACTTCTCTTTGTATTTCCCAACTACATGTGGCCAATGGATGCAATAGTTGTAGATGTTATTTGATACACTTATGCATTTCCTCAGCTCATTCATCCTCTTTTTCAACTTAGCGAGTGATAGCCTGAACTATTCCTTCAAATGAGAGATTATTCATACTTATTTATTTTGAAACTCAAAGTCCATAGTTTCCTTAATGCATTCAATCATTTCTTCAGGTAAAATATTTTGCAAATTCTCTAGTTTGATCTAACTATGCACAACATGATTACTTAGTACACTTAGAATAATGACCCGATCATATGAGGGTCTGATAGACCATAATTGAGCAATTTTCCACATTCCACCTTCCTTGTGAATAAGCTAATACAACTTATCTTTTGTTGAGCCATCTTATTCTTCACATGCTTTTTTCATTTGCTTTTATTGGTATGATCCAGCTGAATTCTACTCTTTTCCCTATGTGTCCTTAGTTTCCTCATAGCATTCCTCATCTGGTATGTCCACAATTTCCTATTCCTTTCCCTTTCATTCAATTTTTAGAATCTTACATTTCAGAGGAGTAGAAACAACTTCTTTTTCTCTTTTCTTCTTTCTCTTCGTCTCACCGGAAGAGGAACCAACTTCAAGTGCCCTTACTGGCAGAGAAATACCAACTGAGCCAAACTTTTCTATCAAACTCTTAAAGAAACTTTCAAATTCTTGATCACAGTTAGCCAAAATCTTATAGTGTGTGTAGATTTGTTTGCATATCGGTTCATTTACTTTCTACACCACAATATTGTTCATTGGTAAAAAATTTAGAAAGTACATTACTAGACATATGAACATGGTACCAAACTTGAAAGGGTAACCTGTCTCCTTTCTTAATTGCACATTATCCATTAGTTGATCCTTTAACATTTCGTACAGGTCAAAGTCTTGACCTTCCATTATCATTTGTGTGAGATGTAGATTACACTAGTCAAACTTTCTCCTTCTCTATTTCTGAAAAATATTTTATATGATGCGCCATGCACAATGTACCTTGTTACATAAGTTTTGATTGTTGATATTATCAATGCCCTTTGATCTCCAATAACTCTAGTTAGGGTTTCAACTTCTTTATTCCAAATGGATTGCTTTCTCATCATATACCCAACTTTGCATAATCCATTTAAATTTTCAATTACTTCCTTCAAAATGATGTAGGGTTTGTCTAGAATCAAAGTGTCATTGTTCAGTCTGCTCAAAATGATTTTAACGATTTCCGCATTCTCAAAATAGGGAAACTCATTCCAAATGTCCAAATTCTTATGTTTGGCTTCTTTCACCCATTTCAATTCATTAGGTGACAACATATTTATTATGGCTCTAATATTTTCATTTTTGTATTCATCTTAATTGATTGACCCTTTTATTTGTTCCATTTTTCCTTTCGTACAACTACACACCAAAATATATGGAAATTCCAAAAACAACTGAAATACTTGATGAATTTTAAGATTCACGATCGAATTAACATTAATCCTTTGAGATTTTGCTACCGAGTTCTCTCCTTCTTCTCTTCTTTGATGCAAAGTGACAAATGAGAGTTTCAACTTGTCGTTTATAGTTCAAATACTTGTAATAAATGCCTTTGCCCTAGGTTTTTAGACACCCTATTTTCTCAGATAGCAAGAGAAAAATTCTTCTACAGACCTATGATTTCTTTGATTTTCCTTGTGAGTGTTTTCCAAAGACTCTATAGATCATTAATAAACCTTTTGACAATCGTTTTACAATCGGATACTAGCTTATAGATAGGGGAAGAAGGATTTTATTGAAAAAAAAAAACTCGCCTTGGGCCAATGGCCTAAGATCAATTTCCAGAGGAATTACCAGAAGTAGGTTCTAGTGCAGAACCATTTCCAGCTTCATGTTCATTCTTCCTTACCCATGTTTTCTTAATCTGATCTATTATTTCATCCACAATCATTTTTCCTTTTTCTTTATCATTTTTCTATGTATTTTTGTCTTTGTATACCAGACCTTTTCTGCCAACATTTTTGTTTCTACAAAATCTTGCAACGTGACCACATCTGTTGCAATTAAAACACACATTAGTTCCTTGTCCAAACCAATCATTCCATTTATTTCTTCTTGATCTACATTGATTAGCAATATGCCCAATTCTTTCATAGGTATAACATTCAACATTCCTTCTATTGACAGAGTAGTTTGACACACTTTTGCATTCAATTGATTTATAATGAAACTTTTTGCAATTGAAACACTCACCAAAGAATGATGAATTACTTGATTTTATTTTTCTTCTACACTGAGTAACCATATGACCAAATTTATTGCAAGAAAAATAGTATCCATTAAACTTTTGAGCATTAGGTTGTCTTATCGGATACCTTCCATATTTGTTCATCTAATTTCCTTACTTGAAATTTCTTTGTCCAGATCCAAAACTTTCTCCTTTCTCATATCCAAGAGCTCGCTTGTCTTTAGCATTATTTTGTCCTTGAGTCAGCTCATCAATCTTAATAGAAGTAATCTTGAACTTATCCTTGTATTCATTTTTAGTAGCAAGTTCATCCATGAGAATAATAAAAACAAATTCAAGTTCTTCTTCATTGTTTCTAGATTGTTGCAATTCACTTTCTAACTGAATGAATTCTCCATTTATTCTTTTGCATTCATCAGATCTTAATTTTAAGGACAAAGCAAGGTTCTCCTTATTCTTCTTTTTATCTTCAATTTCTTTAGTCATCTTCATCACCATGGATTCTATTCCATGCTTTAGGGTAGCATTGTTTCTCACAACCTTTTCACATTCTTCAGTTATTTCCTTCAAGGTTTGATTCAGGTGAGCATCATCCATGTTTTCACTCTCTTTCTGCTTAATTTTATTACAAAGATCCTTTCTCTTTTCCCTAGATTTAGCAATCTAATCCTTCAATGTTTGAATGAATTTCTTAGTATCCCTAAGATTTTCTTTCAATTTCCAGACTTCTTCTTTAGACTGATCAAGGTCATCAAGTTCCACCAAAAGTTGCTATTGAAGAATACCAGATTCCATTATATTCCAAGATCTACCTCAAGCTGCTAAATTTTTTTTAGGAACTAGATGCTCTGATACCAATTATTGGACTCAAGGGAACACTGAGAAGGGAGGGTGAATAAGTGTTTTGCAAATCTGAACTTTATTAATCTCCTATTTAAACCATTTCAACATTAAACCAAAGGAAAGATGAAAACAAACAAAGTAATCATCCACAAAACCATAACACAAGGATTTTTACATGGAAACCCTATTAGGGGAAAAACCATGTTGGAGGTTAGTCCACAATTTGAGTACTCAAATATACGTTTTACAAAAAGGAATGCACATGCATTTAGGCTCACTGCCTAAAGCTCACTACTCAAAATATAAAGGCTTGCTTCCTTACAAGATATTTAGATTAAGACTATCTGAAAGGTTGAACTAAAGTAGTAGAATCTACTTATGCCAAGTCATACTTCTGGTTAGGCTCATATATCATATTCTAGACCTTTTGTCTGATTCCTCTCTTCGCTTTGCTCTACTCTACAATTCGCATCACAAATCCATGCAGAGATGAATTTTCCCCACTATCCTTCTGAATTTTCCACCACACACTAAAATAATTTGTATCACACACATTATCTACTCCAAAATGATTTAACCAATATCATATATATATTCGCTACCAAATATTTGATCATTCATATGTTGGCTTTCATAAAACATAAAATAATTTCCAACTGTCAGCTGAATCCACAACTAATCCTTTATGCACACCACCCATAGTCGGTCAGAGAATAGTGAGGATCGAAATAAATATATTCAAACATAGAAACATTTAACAAATTACTTCTTAAACATCCACAATGACTAATTTCACCAAGGCGGCCTTGTAACATAGATAACTAGAAAATTACTGCATCGGATCTCCTAGATCATACACTAGTGAATGCACACCTCAATAATTATTGAATAATGTAGTAAAAACATCAAAATTCCTTTCTCTAAGATCCACAACTCAAAATAGTAGTCTGGTGAAGTATACAAATCGACATCTTTACCTTTAATTGGATATCTCATTCTTCATTTTGTTTTGGCAATATGAACCAATACTAAACTATGGACTGGATGAATGACTTTAGGTTGCCATCAATGAAAACACTAGAAGCCACATGCCAACACATAGGTGCTCATTATTAGGTTAAATTCAAATGAATAACTTGAAATTCCCTCACTATGCTTCACATGCTCATTTATAATGGATTAAAATAATAATTGAGATTTGTAAAGATCATAAAAATAAGGATGTTGCATTGCTTTTTTGGTTAACATTCTCTTGGATGGCTCATAAATCAAAATTTTATAAAAATAGAAACCAATTAGTTTTTTAGTAGTTTACTTACAAATAAGTAAAGTAAAAAGAAGAAAATGAAAGAGCATCTAAAATGGAAATGAAATGAAAATAGATGGAAGGCACTTACAAACAACAAATCCACACCATTTGGTTCCAATTCGGGAAAAAAAAAGCTAAAATCTTGATGTTTCCATTGAGGATAGGTATTCCAATATCTCAACTTAGTCACTCTTGGCCATACATCTTCATTGGGAGTTCCAAGATATCTATTGCACACAACCTCTCATGAATAGAATAACTTGAAATTCAAGATGATCTTATAATGTCTACATGATAGGTGCTCATGATGAGGTTAACTTCAAATGAATAAATTGAAATTCCCTCGCTAAGCTTCACACACACTTTTATATGGCTTAAAATAATAATTGACATTTTTCAATATCATCAAAATAAGGATGTTGCATTGCTTTTTTGGCTGAGATTCTCTTGGATGGCTCATAAATCAACATTTTCTCCAAGGGGACACCAATCAATTTTTGGTAGGTTACTTACAAATAGGAAAAGTAAAAGAGGAAATACAAAGAGTATCCAAAATTGATATGAATTGAAAATAGATGGAAGGCACTTATAGAGAACAAATCCACACCATTTGGTTCCAAGTCGGGAATAGAAAGGCTTAAATATTGATTCTTCCATTAAGGATAGGCATGCCAGTATCTCAACTTAGTCACTCTTGGCCATACATCCTCATTGGGAGTTCCAAGATACCTATTTCAAACAACATCTCATTAATAGAACATGAATAGAACGTAGCCAAACTATTACTTTCTAACCTTTTGGAAACTTGTACCCTATTATAAAAAAAACACAATTTAATCTTCCACTTAGTTTACTAATCTATAGAGAATATCCTAAATCATATTTTTCGCATATTTTTGAGAAAAAATAAAATACCATCGAACTTTGTATCCTTTTCCATAGTTCTAAACATAAAGTGTGCTACATTTGCAAGTCTGATAACTTCATCAATCACCTACATACATTATATAAACATTAGATGATAGAATTTGCATCATACCATTGGCATCATACAAATTAGTGTGCATACAAGTATAAATTATTAAGAACCAATGTGCATACTTATACATTAATTCAAAGAACCATATGGATCTACTCTACTCTTTATTGTGTCAATTATTGCCTCACGGTCAGAATCACACACCTTCCATAAGGTCTTGTTCAAATATCTACCCCCATATTTGGTCAAATGAACATTGGACACCATGACAAGGTTTGAGTAATAAAAAATCTTTCAATGCATGTTAAAGTCCTAAAACAACCAATATTTAACACTCATATGTGGGTACCTTCTAAGCCACTTTACAGTAACAACAACTGAGCCTATAGGGTATTTGATTTTTTCTCCATCTATAACCGGGGCCTCCAATTTCTTTTTGGCCTTAAAATAATGACAAGTAATATTTTATTCTTTCATTTCTTCATATGCAATAACTACATAAACATGCCCCACATTTATATGTGCAACAAATTACATTAAATTATTCAACCTTAAAAATACACTACAAAGTAGGATAACAATAGGAAATTCAAAATCTATACAAGTAGATATCTTACCTGGTTGAACTAGATCTAGTAATTGGTCAAAGTTAGCTGATGAATCCATCTATGTTAGTTCCAATAACATCAAAGGGCGATATGTGTGAAGTGGGATAAGATAACTTAAAGACCATTTATCAACCCTCTCCTTTGACTCAAAATCATCCTAAGATTTTATTGTACATGAAGAACAAAAGCATGCCATCTTTCGTGTATTGATACTCCATGAACCTGCATTTGAGCTAAGGAAAGAGTTTATATCACTCAATCATATCAGTGTACAACAATCCTCATATGGTGCAATGATAGTATCATCCATCAACCAAAAAATATATGAACTGAAGATGCACCTTCATTACCTCAACCCATTAAATAATTACACCACTCGATGATTTATTTTCTATTTTTGAACTTTGCATTGTCTTTATACTTTAACTCTTCTCATACTAATGCTCTTTTCACACATGCTCCTACAACATCAAGGTCCCCCTTTCCATTCCTGGCCTCAAAAAAGTTCCACATATTTTGGACACCTATAATTACATGCATCCTACTCAACCAGTAGAACATGCAT
Source organism: Sequoiadendron giganteum (assembly GCA_007115665.2). NCBI lineage: Eukaryota > Viridiplantae > Streptophyta > Pinopsida > Cupressales > Cupressaceae > Sequoiadendron > Sequoiadendron giganteum. The sequence goes on from CM021100.1 coordinate 28,318,741, forward strand.
GATTTCTTGAACTGTGTTGCATAGTTATCTGACCATATTATATTTAGAATGCATGTTATGCCCCTCTTAGTCAAATTACTATAGAACAACTAGAATAAACCTTGCACAAAATCTAAAGAATGTGTGTGATCATCACTAATATAAAATTGATACTCCCTCAATATCTTCCTTTGGTCCTCTGTATTATCAATTGCATGAAGGAATGCTATGTCCACAAATATTGAAACCTTTGTGGAGTTGTAATATTGTGACTGCACCTCACATTGTGACTATAGAGTTTAGTTCTCTACAAAGTCAACCACTAAAACTATGCTACCAAATGGAATTTTTTTCTTGCATAACTTGAATTGTGTGTCCAACCATCAAGCTCTATGGGTATACCTTTCATACTCATACACTATATTGTCACAAAAAATAGACATAAAGTGATACCCTAGAATATTCTGAATAACATAATCACACTTTTTTCTTGATTACCATCTTTTGTAATGTATGCCACTATTTTATACTTCTCGAACTCTACTAGTTTCTTTCCCACCTCATGTGTGCTTTCCATATGTTGACATATTGGCATATGTTGTAAGCCACCACAAAAATTACATGAGCCATCCAAGCATAGTTTCTTGTAGATTATTTCGCCATCCTCTATTTGGCATTGAATTTTTGATAAGAACTCTCTTGAAGATTTTGGTTGGGATTCTATGCCACAATCCTACAAAACATTGTTAGTATACAAATCTAAATATATAGAAAAATAAACATCAGAATGGTTAGAGAATTCAATATGTAGTCTACAACAAAAATTAGTACGTGTGTGAATTATCTTGACATAAAAATGTTTAATCATTTCAAAATATCTTTTACAAATTTGAATTTGAGGATAATCCTATTGAAATTTTCCAAAAAAATGGGCTTGGGTCATATCCAAAAAATGCTTTGGATGTGGCTCACGGTTCCAACTACCGATTCTCCTTCTTACCACATCCCTTTCATTCAAATATGACCTTGTGTTATTCTTCCAATACTCTTCAATTAGTGATCTCAATGATTCAACAACTCATTTATCTTTTCATGGGAGTCTCCCTAAAAATTCCCATAATTCAATTGAATCGGTGCCCTCAATTCTTTTTCATCTTTGAACAACTCTTGATATAGTTTTTCTATTAACTCTCAATTGTTCACTCATTTTTCTAATGAGACGAGATCTCCTTATTTGACTACTTACCAAGGTGGATGTAATGACACATTAGGTGGCATTACTATCCTTTGATCATGAGGTCTTACCCACACTCTCATAAGCATCCATTAGATTCTCCACAATAATGTTTTCACTTGAAGCATTTGATGTTCTCAACCTCAGAATCTTCATTATGTTTCTATACTTTATACCCCACATCATTTCAACAAATAGTTGACATCTTGTTGTCTCATTTATCCTTTCAAATAATAATTTCCAAATCTTATCAGCATATCTTCTACAAGTGTGTGCTAGAATCTTACCTTCCATGTTCTACAAAATATCCTCATCAATATTAATCAAATACTTTAGCTTTCTACAAAAAATTATAGGTGGTGTTCTCCTACGTACATAAATCTCAAAATTAGAAATTTTATCAATATTTAAGTGAGGTGGGCTAGATCGCGTACCTTCAATTGAGGGTGGAATAGGTGACATACCTTGAGTTTGACATGGTGATGATGGAATACCTTCTTCATCGAATTTGAGTGATGACTTAATCTCAACTCAAGATGTGGTGGATGATGTCCCTTCATATTCACTTGTAGTACATGGTGTCCCTCCATATTCACTTGTGGTAGATGGTGACCCTCCATATTCACTTGTGGTAGATGGTGTCTCTCCATATTCACTTGTGCTTAATGGTGTCCCTCAATATTCACTTGTGCTTAATGGTATCCCTTTGTATTCACTTGCAGTAGAGGGTGTGTCTCCAACTATGGTATTCAAATCTATCTTAGAATGATTCTTTCACATTCATTCCCTTTATGCTGCCAATGCCGTTTATCTTTTTGATGGTTGAGGTTCCTCTTCAATTGGCATGTATTCATCAATCGTATCCAATTTCTTCTTCTCACGATGTTCCCTCATTCATTCTCTATTTTTTTCTTTATTAGTTTCACACTCTTCATCTGTTTGTTTATTCTTTCTTCATTTCCTTGGCATGGTGGATAATTTTACCTATAGCATGGTAATGATACAAATATTAGTTCCTAAAAATGAATCCATAAAAATAAATGAAATATATGTTATTCAAGGCTTCATACAAAATAATTACAATAATCCTTTAGAAATGTGATCATGTGGCATGCCATGATTGCAAGATAGGCTCAAAATGAAAGCAAGGACAAGGAACTTGAATTGTTTGAAAATAATGTATTCATAGAAATGCATGCAAAGTGTGGTAGCATTAGCAAGATAGTGATATCACTAGCTTGCCAATGCGGTAGGGTTGACAAGGTAGAGGCAGTGTATGCCTCATAGAAATGGGCTCTCATGATGAATCACTACCCCTACCTTGTCAACCCTACAACATTAGCAAGCTAGTGAGATCCCTAGGTTTGCCAATTTGATAGGTTTGATAAGGTAGGGGCAGTGTGAACAAATGCCTCATAGAAATTTGGACTCATGATAATTAAATCACCGCGAGTCTACATTTCTATGAGGCATGTGCATGTTGCCCCTACCTTGTCAACCCTATTGAATTGGAAATCACCATGAGTCCACATTTCTATGAGGAATTTGTTTCCATTTCCCCTATTGGCATATGGATTCTAGTGTTGTCATTGATGGAAACCTAATTCATTCATCCACTCCACAGTCTAGTTTTGTTTTACAATGACAGAATAGAGTGAAGAATAGGGCATTTGGTTAAAGGCATAAATGTCAATTTGAATACCTCACTAGACTATTATCTTGGGTTATAAACCTCAAAGAATGGTTTTTTGATGTTTGTAATACCTTATTCAAGAATTATATTGATGTGCATTGAGTGGTGTACAATGTAGGAGATCCAATGCACTAATCTTTTGGTTATCTGTGCTAGCAAGCCAACTTGTCAAATATAGTAATTGCAGATGTATAAGGAGGAATTGATTAAATGTTTTTGTGCTCCAAAATGTTTATTTGGGCCCTCTCTGTCTTAACCAACTTTGGAGGATACACATAAATATTTAATTAAAGATATAGTTGACAGTTGAAAACCACTTAAATTTTTATGAAGCCCACATATGAATGATTAAATCCTTGATAGTGGATATATATATGAGATCATTTTTATCATTTTGAGAGAGTGAATATAGCGAATGTGTGGAATGTGAAGTATACTAGTGTGTGGTGTGAAATTCAGAAGGGTAATAGTGTGAGTTCATCTGCACATAAATTTGTGGTGCAAAGGGTAGAAAAAAGTAGAGTAGAGCAGAGTGAAGTACAAAATCTGATAGAGGATCTAGAATCTAATGTATGAGCCTAACCAGAACTATAACTTGGCATAATTAGATGCTACTATCTCAGTTCAACCTTCAGATGGTTTTAATCTGAACTTTTGTAAGCAAGTGATCCTTCCCTTTGAGCAGTGAGCTCTAGGTAGTGTGCTTGAATGCAAGTGCATTCTCTTTTGTAAGATTGTTATTTGAGTACTCAAATTGTGGATTAACCTCTACTGTGGTTTTTCCTCTAACAAGGTTTCCACACAAAAATCCTTTTGTTATGGTGTTATGGATGATTACTTTGTATTTTTCCATCTTTCTTTTGGTTTAATGTTCAAATGGTTTTAATATCATATTAATAAAGCTAAGATTTAAAGAACATTGATTAACCCCCCCTCTCAGTGTTCCCTTGATTCCAACAACCCCTACCTTGTCAACCCTATTGAATTGGAAACCTAGTGAGCTCACTAGCTTGCTAATGTTGTAGGGTTGACAAGTTAGGGGAAGTTTATTCGTCAGAGAAATGGGGTCTCAAAGTGATGTACAAAAACAATGAGACCCCATTTCTATGAGGCATACATTGCCCCTACCTTGTCAACCCTACCACATTGGCAAGCTAGTGAGCTCACTAGCTTACCAATGCTACCACATTTTGTATACATGTCTACCTCAAAAATTTCACATGCCTTGTCATGCTTCCATTTTGAGCCTATCTTGAAATCAATGCATGCCACATGAACACATTTATTTAAGGAATTCCATCTAAAAAATCATGTGAGAATTGGCAAGCTAGTGAGCTCACTAGCTTGCCAATTCGGTAGGGTTGACAAGGTAGGGGCAGCATGAGAAAATGCCTCATATAAATGGGTTCTCATGGTGATGTAGGGGAAAAATGATAAAATTCCTCAAATGTGGTCTCATAGTGATTTCACTATGAGACCCCATTTCTATGAGGCATTTTCTCATGCTACCCCTACCTTGTCAACCCTACTAAATTGGAAAGCTAGTGAGTTCACTAGCTTGCCAATTCTCACATAATTTTTTGGATGGAATGAATTCAATAAATGTGGTCATGTGGCATGCCTTGATTGAAAGATAAGCTCAAAATGAAAACATGGATAGGGCATGTGAATTTTTTGACAATAATGTTTTCCTAGACATGTATGCAAAATGTGGTCACATTGGCTAGCTAGTGAGCTCACTAGCTTTCCAATTTGGTAGGGTTGAAAAGGTAGGGACAACTTGAAAAATTGCCTCATAGAAATGGGGTCTCAAAATGATGTACACCATCGTGAGACCCCATTTCTATGATGCATTTTCTCATGCTGCCCCTACCTTGTCAACCCTACCACATTGACAAGCTAGTGTTTTGTCAATAGAGATGAAAGCTAAAATAGTTTCAAAGATCTATCAATGTGGGAGGAGTATATTCCAATTTTTTTGAGACATGTATGGAAAATTTGGTAGCATAGACAATGCAATCATTTTTTTGATAAAATACACATCACCATGAGACCCATTTTCTTTGAGGCATTTCTTCAAACAACTAATTGCCTTGTCTATGATGTTTGATAAAATGTTTTGGTAGACATGTATGGAAAATTTGGTAGCATACACAAGGAAATTAGCTACTTGGTATATCTGTTTGAAAAAATACCTCATTAAGATATGTCCTTGAACTGCAAATTTTATGTGTTAAAGGATAGTTTCCTTCCACTTCTAGGGTTTTTCACCTAGGAGGAAAGAGAGTCTCCTTTATGTACATAAAAATTGGAGCTCATTCAAACTAGTTTCTAAGTATGATTGACTTGTAACTAAATAGGATTCCCTAAACACAATTAACTGAAAATGAAAATGAACTAAAGATGTTGATCTAATGAAATGTGCATTGTTTGAAAACACGTGATGTTATGCACAAAGATAAAATAAGAACTATATAAGACAAAATAAAAGAATAGATAAAAAAAGTGCACTTGGAAACTTATTAGGATCAAAGTGGATATTTCAAAAACCTCTAAAAATCTAGAAAATCAGATTTTTGTACCGACTGGGACACTTACACCAAGCTAGGCGACCTAGTCTTAGTTATAGTAAACTGCTTTAGGCTCTGTTTCAGCCAACTAGGTACTCAAATCTACCAAAATCCTTGACAAACTCCTATAGTGGGACAAAGTCATCACCATTGTTGAATTAGTCCCTTTTAGCTTTTTAGGAAATCTGAAAGTGGAATCGGAAGCCTATAGTATGTACTCTACTTTTTCAGCAAAATCCGAGTTTAGATCCATAAAGTCGCCTGCAAAAAAAGTATATTTTGGTTTCTAATGTGGCATTTTTCATGGTCAAACCCCTATTTTGTATTCAAATTTTGAAAGAGATAAGAAATTTGCATAAACCCTAGCCCTAAGTATGTCTAAAACTAGGAAAATCTGAAGTAAAGCAAAACCCCATTCTAATTGCTAGAATAATATGTATAAGTGAGATTTTCATGATGCAAGACTTCAATCCAAGACACCCTACAACATTACAAGTGAGTGAAAGTGAAATGTAAATGCAATGCAAACCTTAAATTTGAAGATAGAGAGAAAATGGAAGATGGAATCACTTTGAAAACAAGTCTTTAGGTGTGATTTGGTGGCTATTTCCTCCTCCTCAATTGAGATTTCTCCATAATTCTCCATAGGCACCCATGATCAACCCTTTGAAATGTGATATCTTCAGTGAGAAGTGAGCTCAAAGACCTGCAAAAACCCTACTTTTCTACCCTAAGCTTCAAGTTTGCTATAGAAAGAGAAGGAATCCTCTTGTGCAAGATTCCTAGTACTTGATTCTTGAGCTAGATTGTGAAAAATGACTAAAAGATCTTGAAAAATGACCTTAAAACATGTACTTATAAGAAAAAATACCTAATTGTCGGTTATTTTGACCTAAGAGGCTGACACCCATCAGGAATTTTTAGCAAGCCGGATATTTTCCCACTCAAAAATGCAAATAACCCTAAAAAGGACTAAGTCGCCACCTTGGGCAACCTAGTCCGAGCAAGAGTTTTTGAGGTGGGATTGATGACATTTGAGTTATTTTGGTGCTGGTTTTTGGGGCTTATATGATTCCTTAGGTAAAATAGGCCTCAAAGTAAAAAATAATGAGTCTTAGGGGCCTATGAATGCTATTTTAGGAGGGTGATTGATGCAAGGGTACCTAAAGTAGGACCAAATTAGGCAAAAAATTGTCCTTTTCTTCAAAGGTATATAATTTTTCGTGACACATTTAGAGCCCACTTTAGTGCCCATATGACTCTACATGCATATATAAGCTAAAGGACTCTAAATAATGCACTTTGTTTTCATAAAATGATACACATTCAAAGGTGGGTGAATGAAGCCCCTAGTGTAGTTATCTAAAAAACCACAACATTAGGAACCACATCCTACAACATAAACTTGTTAGTAGTCCAAAAATCCTCTTGTCTAATTCCTACAGATCAAATTTGAGGGTAGATGTATGCCCCCCTTGATTTCACTTTCTTTATGGAGGTGGAATCAAGGTAGCAATCTAGCCACATCGAATGAGGACATGCATATCAAAGGGAATTTCCAAGTACAATGCCACATAATAATAAGGGAGGGATGATGTAGGGTGTGGAAACATGATTCTGGCACAAAAAACAACATCAAAAATGGAGATCATTAGCACCTGGTATGTTGGTTTGAATTGAAAGCACACTAATATGTCTAAAATGGTAAAAGTACAAATGTGCTTACATGAAAATGAGAAAGAGTAAAAGGAATGAAAATGATTTAATTTTTTACTTGTGTAGTTTATGTTATTATATCTAGAGAGTGGCAAGGAGATAGAAAAATATGTCAAGCACATGAGAGTTTACACTTGTGAGATTGGATGCGCTATGAGACCAGGTGGCATGTGATGAGTGACATCACAAGGTGAGTCGATTCTGCTACCTGCACTTTGTGATTTTTTAATTATGGAATGATTTAGATTCCTTTCTAGGTTAATTTAGGATCTTGGAAATAAATTTTTGCAAAGTGTCTCCTTTTTTTCACAAAGTGTCCCCTTTTGTTTACAAAGTGTTCCTTTTGTTTGCAAAGTGTCCCTTTTCTTCACGAAGTGTCCCAAAAGGGTTGTAAAGTGTTTAGGGCCTGGAAAAAATCTCACTAGAACAAAATTAGCACACTTTCATGATGAATTAGAGTAAAATTGAAGATATTAGATGATTTAGAGAGAATATTTTTGTTTGTGTAATTATTTGTTTTGTACCTTGTCCTAGGTCATCATTACACCTTAGTTAAGTTTACTTAGGGACCACATAGGAGTTGTTGGAGATTTTCCACCTTTGGTGGACTTATCATGTTATCACTTTATCATTTCCACCTTTCGTGGACACATCATGTGATTCCTCTCCACCTTTTGTGGTGGTTATCACATTATCAGTTTCCCACTTTAGGTGGAGTGATAGCTTTTCACAGTTGTCTCATGTCATAAGATTACGACACTTGTCATAATCTTATGCCCTCCTATGTTCTCACCTTGGCTATATAACCAAGGGGTCTCTACTACATTTGTACATTGATACATACATTATTTCTATTTGTATTATTGGCAGAATACAATTTATTCTTGTCATATTGTTTCTATCTCTCTTATGCTTGTGCTTCCATTAGGGCTCTAGATCTTGGGTGGCTACCTTCATAGCCAATTCTTACAATTTTGATTTTTTTGATAGGTACCCACCCATTTGCGACAATTTTTAGGTGGGAGATAGCTAATATTTTTGAGAGATCTAGCCCTTGCTTTATTAGTGATAGAAAAAAAAAATTTGTAGGAGGTAGGGATATACTCAACGTACCTCATGCCCACCATGATGTACCATGACGTGATGTCGATGGTATTGTGCGAACAGTGGAATGTGGATACATGCACATTCCAACTACCCACTAGACAGATGACAGTCACACTAGAGGACATGCACTAGATACATTGAGGTCTTATTCGAGGGGAGCAAGTGTGCCTCCAAAGAGGTCATACCTTTTAGGAGCAGTGGGCGGATATGCAATACTACCTTGATGGACCAATTCATGATAGGGTTGTGGGATAGATTGACCTAGAACTATTAATTTATTCACTAGTGCTAGTGGTGAGATGGATTATGATGCATACCGTCACATTGGTACTCCTCCCAGATGGATGAGCAACACACCTTGAGGGTGAGGTAGTGCATCTAATATAGGGGATGGCAGAGCACATGATAATATATGCCGGGGGATGATGCATCCTTGCACACTTATACTATGATTTGGGGGGGTTTGTATTCCATCAGTTAGATAGTATGGTGCATTGTATGCTTCTGCAGGTGTGGTTCCTAGAGCATATCACTTGCACTAGGCCTACTAGATTCCCATGTCCTACAACAATGGGGTATCCTTGGGCCTTTGGCTATCCTCTTTGACCTTTATGGTAGTATGGAGATTTACACTTTTGGAGAGTGAGGTTTGACCGATTGGAGGAGGATGAGATCTGATGGAGACCTTATCAACTCATACTGTAATGGTCGGCCTTCACTGGATAGATGAGGAGGCTTTAGTTTTATAGGTTTCTGGCTGGTTGGCATGATGACATAGTACATTTCCTTTCTACTATGATAGAGTCATGTGACAATTTGGGAAGGTTCAAAGACCACCTAAGGCACTATCATCTTTCAGGAGGTCAGTGTGGAGTGCCTAGAGACCTAGTGACACAACACGGTATACACTAGATGACATCATCTAGAGTGACTCTGATTATTCTAATCACGATCAGCTATCGGTCTTTGATGCAGATGATGTTAGTACCACATAGGATCATGAAGAATGGTGGACAATATCATGACCAACTATTGTGTGTTTGATTGATGAGCCCGTAGGGGATGTAGGAGCAGTGCCAGATGAGGGAGATAAGAGAGAGGATAGATTCAAGAAGACATGCTACAGGGCTACAAACATATTTACTAACATTATTGATGAGGAGTATGATGGACAAGAGCAAGAGGAGGATGAGGATGAGGAGCCACCGTTGAGTGAGAGTAATGAGGCAGTAGCTAAGGATCAATATGAGTGGGGAGAGACCTCACCCATTCATATGACTAGATCTTGAGTAGCAGCAATAGTAGGCACTAGTATTCACAACCGAGGAGAGGCTATTACTTTTGGAAAAACAAGGATAGACAACTGAGAGGGGGGCGGTGAATCATTTGTTAGAAAAATCAAACTTATACAACATTAATCAACCTTAAATTTCAGATCTAATAAATAACAGTGCAAACATAAATTAATAACACATCAGAGACACATGAACACCAAGATTTTATACGTGGAAACCTTGTTAGGGGAAAACCCATGGTGGATGTTAGTCCACAAGATTATACCATGTTAGAAGTATAATGAATAATAAAAGGGAATGCACTACTCAAAGGGAAGGCTCACTACCTTACATAAAATAATTAGATTAAATCCATATAATGAAGTTGAACTAAGAAAATAGCTTCTATAAAAGGTTGATTACAGTTCCAATTAGGTGCACAAAAAATCTTCCACACTCTGCTCAATCTCTTCCACACTTTGATCTGAATGATCTGACCTTTATTCACACATGTACATCACTTTTACACACCAAGAATTGCCTCTAAATGAGGAAAGAAAATACTTATATATATATATATATCTACTATACAGATTTACATCCACTATTCAGTCGACCTTCAATAAAGAATAAATTACAACAGTCAGCCTCAATCCATGAATAAATTTCAATGCGCACAAGAAAAATATAGTCACAACATAGTGAGGACCCAAAAAAAAACCTCCAAACATTCCAAACAATAAATTATTAATCTTCATGGATTTGCAACATGCTAACACCATCATGTCAGACAAGAACATGAAAGCTCGAGCACACATCAAAAAAATATCCGATCACAAAATATCCAATCAATGTGGACTTACAACAAGGATAGAGTACAATCTAGACTCACCCATGAACATAATAGGTACATGCAAAAAACATGATACTATAAGAATTTCATTCACTTCACCCAAGAACACCATCTATAGAAACTGAATAACTATAGGAACACAAATCTTCATAACATCCACAAATATTGATGCAAACCTTTGAAACTTTCAAATATCATACTAGAAAGCTTTAGCAACAAACCCTTTGAAGTGTACCTTCAGATCTTCAACGTACAATAATTTCTAACATTCTGACCTTCTTAGCTTCACTAGCTTCCATTTACAATTTTCTCAATATCCTCGACATATTCAACCTTAAGCATCATCAATGCTAATACTATTGACATCAATGACAACCACATATCAACAATGTAACCACAACATCCAACAAGCACAACATCCATGCCCCTTGCATAGGATGAGGTTGAGATTTCTCATCCCACTAGAGATATAGGTGATGATATTTAATTTTAGATGCATGTACTTTTTTCTTTAATGTATTACTTTATGCATATATATCATGATGTGTATTGATTATGCTCTATTTATATCTTGCAGGGCCCATGGAGGATTGGTAGGATCTCTACCATGAGGTAGCTATAGAGATAGTGCCAACATTATTTGACGAGGAGAAGATGGACTCAGATTAAATGCCCAAACCTATTATGGAGTGAGATATGGAGTCACTAAGACCCTTCATGAGACTACGCGCACCGTATGAGGGCTAGAGGAGATAGTTCCATCGATCTCAGGTTGCATCACAAGCATAATCATCATAGACTCTGGCAGATTTCGATAGAATAGAGAGAGAGGTGACATGGCGACATGAAGAGTGGGATCAAATAGAAGGAGATCATGAGGTGGCAGTTACGTGGATGGAGGGAATGAAGTTTGTGACTAGATTCAACCAATCATGATCATGATCATGCACAATTGTCTTCAGATGTTTGACTACTGATGCAACACGAGTACCAGATCATGAGGGATATAGTAATCATAGTCCTCAATGACATTGTATATTTTGATGACATGTACAAATTTTTTCGATATATATATACATTTTGATGTTATATATTATGGTTTAATGTGTGAATGTTAAATAACAATGTGATTAATTAAATAGCCTATGGAATACTACTTAATTAATGTCATCAAGATTTAACGCAATTTATGTGATCTAATTGAAAACTTGTTAGAGTTTCTATTAGATACAACATGAAGATGAAGTATGTTATGCACTTATGATTGTAAAGCAAGATAATACACAAGAGGGAATTTTGAATAGTATGAAACCTAAAGCAATTATTAAAAAAATAAAAATTAAATAATCACTTTAGTGTTCAAGACACACACATAACTATTTGTCAAGATCGAAGCAATGGGAAAGCATATATTATATAATCCAATAGCTCTAGCAACACTGATTTACAACTCATACCATTCAAAAGGAGATTAGAAATAATACTGATGTAGATGTGTGGCATTAATAGGGTCTCAAAGAGGAGTGGCATCTCACTCTATTAACATGTAAGCGCCAGATCCATAATTTGTATTGACCACGTAGGGGCCTAACCAATTAGGACTGAACTTTCCTCTTTCTAAGTAGACGACAGTAGTGTTCCTTTGGTTTTCATATAAAACTAAATCACCCTTGTTAAATGTTTGAGGAATGACACCAGTATCATGTTTGTGTTATAATTGTTTGGTGTAATCTTGAAGATGCTCAAGAGCATTAATGCATTGTTCATCAAATATTTCAAGATGATGTAATCATTGTTTCTTACAGTTGTCATTTTCGATAATACCTTGGAGAGAAATCCACAACATAGGGATCTCTTACTCTAAAGGTATGATAGCCTCGGTAGCATAGACAAGGTTGAAAGGTGTATTTCCATAGAAGAGAGAACACTTGTGTGATAGGCCCATAACGCATATTGCAATTTTGTGTCCCAATATTTTTTATTGAGATTAATAGTATTCTCAAGGATTTGTTCAAGGACTTTATAGTGCTTTTAACTTGACCGTTAGATTGTGGGTAGTAAGGTGTTGGAAAGCGATGTTGAATATGAAAGGTCTCTAGGAATTTCTTCACATCATTATTTTTGAATGGTGTTCCATTGTCTGAAACTAATGTGGAAGGGAGTCCAAAGCGAGTGATGATATGTTCCAATAAGAAATGGCATATCACTTAAGCAGTTGTGGACCGGAGAGGAATAGCTTCTACCCATTTGGTGAAATAATCAATGGTGGTAATGATAAACGTATGTCCAATGAAAGATTGTGGTGAAATTTCTCCAATAAGATCCAATCCCCATAGAGAGAATGACCAAATAGGGATTTGAGCATGGAGCTTAGAAGCAAGAGCATGAATCAAATTTCTATGTTCTTGGCATTTATGACATCATTTAACATACGCATACTAGTCTTTTTCCATTATTTTCCAGTATTAACCCATGCAAAGGGTTTTTTTACTAGGGTGTTTCCTCCAAAATGACCTCCACAAGTGCTAGAATGCACTTGTTTGAGGGCAATATGAGTTTCAAAATCCTTGAGACATCGTATGATAATTCCATCAAAGGATCTTTTATACAATGTATCAGTAAGGATTATGTACTTAGTGGCTAAATTTTTTAGGAAAATGCAGGTGTTTCTCATCGTAGGCTCAGGAATGGTACCATATTTTAAATAGTTATATATGGCATCATACCATTCACATGAATTATCCGAGAATGTGGGAAGGACATCATCAAGTTTTTCACTGATGGAGAGTTTCATGATTGGGTGGATGGTAAACATGACTTTTTTAGAAAGATCTGAGGGAGAGATGAGAGAACACACTAGCCATTGCATCCGTGTGGCAATTATCTTTTCGGGGGATTTTATCAATGGTGAATGATGAAAAATATTCTAAAAAATTCAATACAAGATCCTTATATTGCAAACATTTATCATGTTTAGTTTGATAGAGACCATTGATTTGTTTGATCACTAATTGTGAAACACCATAGATCCTTATATCTTTAATTCCCATGACTAAGGTAGCACACAATCTAACAATTAACGCTTCATACTCAGCTTTGTTATTCATACAGAGGAAATTTAGATGATACGACAAGGGAATAGGATTTCCTATGGGCGGAATTAATATAAATCTAGCACCAAAGCCTTTTCGACACTTGGATCCATCAAAGTATAATTCCCATGTAGGAATTTCTTGGTCAACACATTATCATCAAGAAAATAATCATTGATAGGTAACACTAAACGAGAAGGAGAATCAATTAAGTGGTTAGTAAAGGCTCGGCCTTTGATTTCTTTCTGTGAAACTAACTTAAGGTCAGACATAATCAACAAGATTACCCATTTAGCGAGACATCCAAATAGGTCATTTTTATTGAAAATATATTTTGAGAGGGTCAAACTTTGTCATGACTTGTATTTATGCATTTAGTAAATAATATGCAACTTACTAGTAGTAAATACAAGAGCCAAACATTTTTTTTAGATGGTGGTGTAGTATGTTTCATAATCAATAAGAGTTTGAATAATGTAATAAAAAGGATGCTCTTTACCATTGCCATCTTGTTGAGCCAACAATGCAACAAGAGCATAGGTAGAAGCGGCGATGTAAAGGATGAAGGGTTTGTTTGGTATAGCAAGTTGTAAAATAGGTGGAGTTGCAAGGTAACCTTTCAAAATCTTGAAGGAAAATTTACAATCATCATTCCAATCAAAAGTCACATCCTTTTTAAGGAGGTGAGTAAAAGGAAATGTTCAATCAGCTAAGGAGGTGACAAAACAAATGGATGGCTTGAATCCCTCCTTGTAGTGTCCATAATTAGGAAATGTTGGGAGGAGGTGGCATGTTAATTATATCATAAATTTTTTTCGTGTCCACCTCAATGTCTCTATGAGATATGATAAACCCTAAAATCTTACCACTATCTACGCCAAAGGCACACTTCTTCGGATTTAGGTGCATGTTATATTGACGCATGCACTCCAAGATTTGTTGAAGAACATGCACATTGTCTTGTCAGGTTATGGATTTAGCTATAATTCCATCAACATAATCTTCTAAGATTTTATGTATGTAATCATGAAATATTACAATAGTGGTTTACAATTTTTGGCCAAACTAGACATTGAAATTATTATTTTTATCTAAATCTTCACATTCGGGCACCTATAGTGGCTAAACCGTGAGGAATTTGAAGATAATGTAAACTAGAGTCTCATCAAATTTTGTTTGTAGATTCTATAAATATTTTTTTCAAAATTTTTGGAATCATATTTCACTTCTTTTTCCATCTCCCATGAAAACTGGTTTTTTTCAGAAAACAACATTTTGAAAAAGTGACGCACATTGTATAACGCATAAATTTTTTTCCATGAAGGAAAAAATTCCAATTCTTTCAAATTTAGATATTTAACTATAATATCTAGTGCTTCCACTTGGTTAGATAGTTTTTATTGAATATTTTTTCTTTCATCAAGTTTTGAAGTCAAATTAGTTACAATTCAGACATAATGCAACTGTATAACGCGTAACGTTTTTTGTATATATTGAAATTCATCTGTTTTTTTTTATCAAGGACTTCAATATCTGGTGCACTCATATTTTTCAATTTTTGTTTGATAATCTACTATTTTTCCACATGTGCAAAACATAAACCTTCATTTTTGATGAAAAACCTATGTTTAATAAAACTAAAAAAATAAATACATAATAAAACCAAAACTTATTAAAATTATATTCGTTGGATAGCTCATTCCAAGGACTACCATAATCATTTGAAATAAATTTTAAATGAATTCATTTGATCCCCCAAAAGGTAAATCAAAAATGATTTTTTATCACCATTTTGATACGTGTAAAGGAGACTCATTTATAGGTATGGTTTAAAAATAGTGAGGTTCTATCCAAGGGGGTTTGATCTAAGGTGGTTTGATCAAACCCTCTTCAATTGGATTCCTTAAAATGGAATTTTTTCAGGCTTAAATCATTATATTTTCTAAAAATATGTGATTTCAGTAAAAATCAGTTCCTCTCATAAATTGTAAACTAGCTTTGTGGGATCACCCAACTCAATGCCTCTATGAGATATGATAAACCCTAAAATCTTACCACTATCTATGCCAAAGACACACTTTTTGGATTTAGGCACATGTTATATTGACTCATGCACATTGTCTTGTCAGGTTATGGATTTAGCTACAATGCCATCAAAATAATCTTCTAAGATTTTATGTATGTAATCATGAAATATTAAGGTTATTGCTCATTGATAAGTTGCACCAGTGTTCTTTAATACAAAAGGCATCATAACCCAACAAAATTTTCCCCAAGCAGATGTAAACGCCATATTGTATTGATCTTGGGGATTGATAAAGATTTGATTATATCTAGAAAATCCATCCATAAAGGACAAAAAATAATGTCCATCAATTGAATCCATTATCATGTCAATATTAGGAAGAGTAAAATCATCTTTTCAAGAGGCTTTTTTTCAAGTCTCGAAAGTCCATGCATATCCTAACATGATTATTAGGTTTAGAAACTACAACAATGTTTGATATCTAAGGAGAATAATCAATAGGTTGAATGAAACCTGTTTCAATGAGTATTTCAAGTTCTCCTTTAAGATGCAAGGCTATCTTAGAGTTCATTTTTTGTATCCTTTGGCGAACAGGCTTAGCATTTTCAGAAAGAACAATGTTAGGAGTAACTATTTTTGGATTTAATCCTGACATATTGGAATATTTCCAAGTAAATAGTTCAAGAAAAGCATGAAGCAAGGTTGCAAGATCCTCTTGTTCTTCATCATCAAGGAACTTTTCAATTTTAATTACTTTGTGTTTATCATCTATGTCCATGGGTATGTCAAGGGTATCCCCTAAAGGGAGTGCATTTGACTTAGGAATTTCCAAATCCTATGGTTTCATGCTTGTGGGAGTTTCATTAATGTCAATAATGTTGAGCTCAAAACTTATCATATAGCACAAGAGGAATTTCTCTTAGATCTAGAAGTCTTATTTGAAGCACCTAACAAGTGTTTCAATTCTTCATCGTCATTAACATAGGCGAAGGGTGGAGAATCCATATCAAGGAATTTAGGATGTTTGAGAGTGAGGTCAGTTCTTGGTGTGCATGTGATAGTGTTGATGTTGAGGGATGGTCATTGATTTGATTTTGTAGGTTTAGAAAAGGAAAACCCTAGACCGGTCTTAGTCTCTTGTATATTAGGTTCAATGGGAACTCAAATGCCTTGCTCATGCTTTCCAAATCCTTGACCATTGTAGCCTAATTTTTTCACAAGATCATATCCTCATCCATAAAGTATTTCCATTTCCTATGGGTTAGGTGGTGGTTGATAATCTATCTCATCAAAATTTGTTGTGTATGTTGCATTTTCTTCCAAAGGAGATGAGGTAGATATGTGGGAAGGGTTTTTTTTATTCTGGGTAAAGAGGATGGTTGGTTGTTCCTATTGGTCATCCTCTTTTTGTGTAACAATATACTCACCCATGAATGAGGGGTTTAATTTTAATGATCCCCAATCATCACCAAATAATTTATGCTCGGAGCCTTCATCTTGTTGATTCTTCTCAAAAGGGGTGATGTTGGAGGTGGAAATTAATGTGCTAAGAGGACCTTATGTTCCCTTTTCAAGTTGTAATCAACTTTCAGGCTCGGAGTCTATGTCAATTTGATAAAATTTGTTATTATAGACATATTTCATTTTGTGATGAAGGGTCAAGGGTATTGCGTGCATCTCATGAATCCATGGTCTTCCCAAGAGGATATTATAGGAAAGTTCATAGGGCATGACATGAATAGGAGTTTGCAGTATAACCATTCCGACGGTAATAGGTAAAGTGATGACAACAAGGGGTTTCTTTGTAACATTGTCAAATCCTCTATTAGATAAGGAATCATATTTGATTTGTGATTTATCCACACAGAATCTATCAATAAGCTTCACACTACACCCATTAAGGGTAGAGCCATTATCAATGAGGGTTCATTTGTTTCCTATTCGATCATATTGAGCTATTATCATAAAGGCTTGATTTTTCTTTCATAATTCTAATGAAGGGAGCTTATGTTGGTAGAAAGTAATGTCTATATTGGATGTATTCATTTCTTATAAGAGAGATTCCACATCATTAACATTCATACAAAAATGGACCACTATCTATTGCAATGTCATTTGAAGCATAAAATGATAGTTGGGGGAGTTTGGAGAAGATCCCAAAGGGATATCTTGGTGGGAGTATTCTTAAGTTGTTCAACAATATCGTACTCCCTAATTTGTGAATTGAGATGAGGGGCTATAGGTAAGATGGGTTTGGGTAATGGTAAGGGTGTTGAGGTAGCTTTTTGGGGGTGTGGATTATTTCTAGTGTGGTGAGTATGAGCAACACCATCATGTTTGGGTGGATAAAGGGTAAATCCAGGTGTGGATGGGGTTTGAGGTTTATGGGAAGGTGGGTAGATAACAAGATGAGGTTGAATTACATTAACATATTTTGTTTGAGGTTGCTCACAACAAACCTTAATGGATGAGTTTGGTGAGATGAAATCCTAAATACCTTCATCTAACATACCCATTTCATCACAACTAAAAGATTTGGAAGAGAGGTTATCAATGGTTGGTTGAGGTTTGTCATTGTTGACACAAAAAATTGTAGGGGTAGTAGCCTTATAGGAAACTTAGCTATTGGGGGACCTGTGCGTGTAGCTAAGTGACCTTCAGGTTTTATTAAATTCAAATCTTCATTTTTTTATGCAGGGGAAGTACAGGGTAAGAAGCATAACATGAAATAATCAAAACTAAACTAAGGCAATGCATCAAATCATAACAGAATTAACTAAGCACAATGCTGAAAGAAAAGGCTTGAATAGTAATTGTTGTTTATCAAATAGATGCTTCTGAACATAGCAAACATAAGAACATCAATTCATTTTCATAGCATAACCAATACAATATAGGCTAACACAAAAGAGTAATAACATGATCTACATTTTATTGAGCTGCATGAAGATTAGGAAAGCTTGAAATAGACATTCAAATACTTTAGGAAATAAAAGAACAGTTTAATATCCTATTAAATGCATGAAAATAGAGAGGCCGAATTGATTGGCATAGCCTGCAAATTCAAGTTCAATAGAAAATATTACAAAGGCTAATTCCTAGTGCTCAGGAATATTTTTTCTATCTAATCAACAACCTATGAAATGAGGAAAAGGGCTGCTTAAATAAGCCAGCCCACCCCCTAAAATCCCTCATGAGAAATATGCCAAAAGGAAGCCATCAATGATCCCAATCTTCTCGAGCCGACACCAAAAAAAAAGATTGTCCAACAGTGTGCCAACAGACATGTCCTTTGAGAAACCAGGGCCATGCAGTATCAATAGGGAACACATAGCAACTGAGAAGAACACCTGACAGTAGAAAAGAAACCAAAGCACAAGCGGAAAATCCTAGATAACGGGCACATGAAAAAAGCCACGCATCAAACACATGGAGCCTGACAAAAAGAAGGAGGGATGTCCCAACAAAAAGTTCTAAAGGGAAGCCACATGGAAAGACTTCTAGCCAAAACAAAACCATAGAGTGGGCCTGACTTGAAAAGAGTCAAAAGAGTGTCACACGTCAAATGCAGAAACCCCACTAAAGCAAAAGTGATATGACCCAACAAGAAACTCCGATAGGAAGCCACGTGCTCCAAAACTCAACAAAGGAAACCATAGTGGGGGCCCAACTCAAAAAGATTCAAATGAGCACCACACGTAATTCAAACAAAATTCAGCAAAATAAAAACCATAGGCCCAACATGAGACTCTGATATGAAGCCATGTGGCAACCACCCAACAAGTTGTGAGTGATACAAAACAAGGGGAAGTCGGGAAGAGAAAAGAAAAACCATGAAGGCAAAGCGGTGCTTGAATAAAAGTTCATAGTTTGGTGACTCACAGGGGCATTTCGCCTGCAGAATGAAGAACCCCAAGAACTTTGGTCTAGCTCCATTACAATCACTCACAGCTGAGAGAGGGTGGTCTAAAGGTCAGTCCATACTTCATTTGATGGCATGGAGAGAGTGCGCAGATTTTCATGCGCCAGGTTTAGATCAATTATTGCCTTAAAAGGCAACCCGCTAGATACCCTTGCCTCCAATTCAAGCTGGAAAAAGAGTTATGCCAGCTGATGCACTATTTTTTCAACATTGGCAGCAGTCAGAGATTGATCACAGGATTGGAAAATGGATAGATCCTTCTTCTTCTCCTCGATATTTTTGATGATGTGCTCAATGCCCGCCACTGTTTGATCTATTATGAAGGGAGATGGCAGCCCTTGTTGGGTCAAGTGGGAAAATTTTGCTCGCATATCACTAGTAATTTGGGTTAGCCTGGCTTGACACTCTTCGACATGTTGGACAACTTCATGAATAAAGATGAGAATATTTACTCCCATGGTCACCGTTGTTTGATTTTTGATTCCTACATTGCTCAGTACTTCATTGGAAGCTGTATACAATTTTCCCAATAGTTTCCTGGCATTCAAAAACTTATTATAAGTCATCTCATACACCATTTTGCTAACCACCCCACATAAACTGGTTGCTTGCACCATAAATTTGAGAGTGGGTTGGAGTGTAAGGCACAATGTTTTAACCTTATCTCAGTATGATGCGTGCATCCCATTAGTAATCTCCAGCAGGTTTATTTGGGGTGCAGAAGTTTGGGCTCTCAAAATATCCAATTCTATAGTTTTGCTACCCAGCTCGACGTTGAACTTCACCATGCTTCCTTCCAGGAAAAACAATCGATCCCTCATAGCAGAAACCTCTCTCTCCTTCTCTCCCAAGGCCAATTCGACTTGTCTCTATTTCTCAGTTTCCTGCTCCAAAGTGGCATTCATCTCATTTACCTCCTCATTAGTGCTCTGCCGGAGTTTTTTTAGGCAAACATTCACCTTCTTTAATTCATCACAGAGGGCTGATTCGGTCACTCGACATTTCTCGATCTCTTTTCATAAGGGTAGAAAAACCTCCATGCCCAAAGCCTGAAGCTCATTGACCCTACCTTCAAAAGAATTCCTCTCACTCCACAACCAATTGATTTTGAACTCTTGGGCCTTATGCTTGTTTGCCCAGATATCCACCTTTCCTTTTAGGTCTTTCATTTTCTCATCCTTTTTCTTCATCTTGCGACTAAGCTTAAGGAAGTCTGTAGTCACCACCCTCTAGGTCTCCTCCATTAGTTTGACCTTATCCTACAGACGAGCCTACTACAAGTCCAACCCTATGGCATTGATAAAATAATCACCTCGTAGCATTTCTTCGACTGACTTGATCACATTAGGCATAATATTTGCAAACATCAACTAATTTTGGCCTTCATTGAACATGGTTTGCAAAAGAGGCTCCACCTATCTGCCCACATCCTTTTCCCTCCTTTTTTAAATTCAATTGGTTCAGACACTTTTGTTTGCATCTATCTATGAAAAATATTCCTGGGGAAAAATACCTAGCCCACCAGCGAAAGGGAACTCATGGGGAACTACTAGTGGGAAAGACAGTGTGCTCAACGTATTAGAAGACTTGGTAGGCCTCATAATAATTGTTGGGGAGAAAGGTGGGATAGATTGACTACCCAGAGATGGTGAAGACATGGAGGGAAGAAAGGTAGTGGAAGCACCTATAGACATGCTGGGTCTCGGGGATGCAAATTGTTGACTCAGAGGGTCAGGATGTGCCACCATTTGTGCCTCAAGGGTGGAAGAAATAGCAAGAAATGAAAAGGGACCCCCAAGAGGAATAATATTGGTCTGCCTTGGATAACGAGTGATAGGAAAAGCTGGTGCAAAGGACGTGGTAGGGGTAGATGCAGAGGAGACCAAAGACATAGAAGAGAGGGAAGAAGGGGGAAAACGTACTTAGGCTTTCTAGAGACTAGTGGTAGGTACCACCACTTCTTTGCATAGCGACTCCTCTCCTTTTCTAGCTTCCTTTGTTCATGGCCTTTTCTCCTTTGGAGAAATGTCTACCTCCAAAATAACTTTTCGGTGGCATCCAGAACTTCTCGGCATCTTCACGCTACAACTAGAGGAGCTAGTGGGCTTCGACATCTATGTATTTGAAGATTCCTCTTGCTATGACTATTGTCCACTTACTATCTCTCCTCGTGTAGGATTTTTTCAACTATGGGAGCCCTCTGGACTACCTCTTCTCCATGCTCTGGAGCTACACTTTCCACTTCATATAACTTCTCAGAACCCAAAGGGTTAGGAGAGTCTTCACTATCTGGATGCCCGCTACACGATATATCATCAAATGTGTCATCTGAGTCCACTTCTTGGAAGAGCCTGTGTGCCATTTTTATCTCCTGCCTATATGTCCAGAAATCCTTAATTATGTCAAGCTTCCATTGGAACTTTTGCAATTGGCTGCATAAAAATTGATTTATCTTGTGATTAGGGTTGGGCTTTGTGACAATGTGATAAAATTTTAGCCAAGGTGGTTGACCTAAGCTAGAAGGAATATACTCTAGGCCGATGCATAATCTCACATTCCCCTCATCTGCATTTCTTTGAGGGTCCCAAAATGGCCGAGCCTAGTGTGGAATCTTAATGCCAATCTCTGATAGATTATTCTTAGGATTATATCACCATGTGTCACAAATGACCATCAACCCAAGATTACCAAAATTAGAGTATAAAACCTCTGATTTGTTTACGCTTGAGCTCTTTTTCTTTACTAATGATACAGAGCCAAACATGGTTGGCAATGCCAAATAGGAAGTTAGATTTTTGCCTCCCTAGTAATCATTTTCAATATTGCATAGCTGCCTAAAAAACTTTGAGGGCCAATACACTATCAGAAATAAAACGTAGGAGCCGGAAAGGCTCCTAGATGAAACCTTGCATATGGAGCATTGTAAAATCAGTTTCGAAGAACAAGTTGCAAGGTGGTACAAGCCCCCTCATCCATGATATTTGGCTTTGTGATAAGCGAGCGGACATGCTACCTCCATCCTGATCCAAAGCTTGCAAAGTTGGAGCCAGGAAAGCATTTGAATATGCATAGTAATCAAAAAAATTCAATAGGATAGGAGTCTATTTCAAAACTGGCTTTCTCGCACCATGCTCATCAAAATCTTCCAGGGCCATGTTTTTCTAGAAATAATCAAGATTTTGATGCAAAATCATGTAAAATAAGAAAGAGGGATACCTGAACTTAGAATCAGGTTCAAAATCCCTCAGCTGCTGGGACATTCCTTCAACTATGACTTTTGCAAAGTGCATCAGCAGAGGTGTACCATTCTTTTTCAGCATAAAGTTGAGGCTCATTTGGAAGTTGAAAACTTCCTTATTTGTATCTAACCCACACACCAATGCCAACATGGATAAGACGAGGGCCGAACCTATTTTAAAAGCACCCAGACCAGGTGGGAAGCTAGGAGGGACAAAATTACTTGACGGATTACCCATCTCAGCGTTGTAAAATTTTTGCGCCATCTGAAGTGTACTCCAATAACTTTACATTCTAGAAATATCAAAATATTCAACATTCTCAAGAGAGTTAAAAGGAATGCATAGCATATATTGAAGAGCCTAGGCATAGATTACTACCCTGAAATTTTGACCGCTTATGATTCTTGTCTAGGCGTTGAAACACTTCACGCAGGCCACCACAATATCCGAATAGTGATGCACCAATGGAACCATGTACTAGGGAAGGCCATAGTTCCACAAAAGTTTGTGAAAAGGATCATAAATTTTCTTCATTTTTTCACATGTAGCTTCCCTTAAGCTCTTGGGGTTCTGAGATAATTCAAGATCTCGAACATTGTCCCAATCTTTTGATATCAAGACCTGGTTTCTACAAGAAACCACACCTAATACATTCTGGTCTACCAGCTTTGTATAGGGCCAGGATGGCTTTGCTCGGATACCTAGGGTTGCATAAGACTCTTGGGCATATATATTTATGCAAGGCGCAAGAATTCTTCATTCTTCAATACTCTTAGTGCCTACGGCCTATTTTGAAGTCTTTGCAATTTGAGCCATTTTCTTTGTATTTTAGAAGGATTTCTGCAAACTTCACAACTTATCTTTTGAAAACACTTCTCTTCTTTGAAAATGATTTAGATGGTTACACACTTTTTCAAGCTTACACAATAAATGCTCTCTGCGCGCTCCAACCTATCTTTTTGATTTTTGAGAAAATCGGCTTAGCAAGGGTACGTCTTATCTTTTCACATTAGTTATACCATGCACCACTAACCCTTTTCATGTGTGCGAAGAGTATTCCAACCTACCAAAAGACTCCACATATTTAAGAGATATGACCTCACATACGGGAGCTCCTGATTTTTCCTGGAAAAAGCACTAAATCAGCATTTCCATATATTTTCGCAAGCCTTTACAATTAATGATTACTTGATCATAATCAGGTGCAACAACCAATGGATTCATCCTAAAATATTTTCTTTGATTTAAATAGGATAGCAACATTCTATATGTTGACAAATGGCCTCCTCATGTCCTCTTTCAGTCACTCGACTGAGCAAGTTGTTACCATAAATCATCTTCATTATTTCACATGCCGCAATACTGGCTATCAAGGCTCCTCAACACCATTTTCTTCTGACGTAATTATAGCTTGCTTCATTAAAGAGGACCCCAATGGGTATGTGTAGGATCATCATGGAAAAAACAGGCCCTTAAGTGACAATAAAATTCAGAAAATCAGAGTTAGGCAACTTGACGTAAAAATTTGAATAAGTAATCTATATTATTTCAAAAATATGTAAGAATAGAATTTGTAGAAAATTGAATGTAGTTTCTAAACTACTAGGTTTATTTATTTTTAAATAAAATCTATTTGGTGAAAATTTAAAATTTCAATGCAATAGTACTTAAATTTCAGGGAAAAAAGAAGAAGTGGGTGTCTATCTGACCGCCCTAACTACAATAAAATGATAATATTATTTTATAATATTTTAGATATAAGTAGGGTACTGATGTCTCGATGTGATGCATATTGTATTGTAATTTTTTTCCAAGTAAATAATTAATTATGAATTTTTTATTACAACTTTTAAAAAATATAAAAACTCGTATGTCTGACCACCTTAACTTGGTCAAAACTTCATGAAATTCAATTCTTTTATTTTTAATCCTACATTATGTGAAGCATATAATTTGACACATATTTTGGATTCAAAAAGTGTTATACCATTTGAAAGATATAGATTTTTTTCAATCAGCATATCAATCAGGAATTAAAATAGAAAATGAATAATAATAATTTATTAAATTCAAAGTAAAGCATAATTTATATTGTGGAAAGCTGAGAATCTCCTTGAAAAATCCTTTTTGTTTCATCAATTTTGGGTAAAAAAAAATCATCAGCCACATGGGCCATCATATCACTTAGATATCACCACTTTTTTGGCCCATCATGATCGTGCCCATAATTAAAATAGAAAATGAATAATAATAATTTATTAAATTCAAAGTAAAGCATAATTTATATTGTGGAAAGCTGAGAATCTCCTTGAAAAATCCTTTTTGTTTCATCAATTTTGGGTAAAAAAAAATCATCAGCCACATGGGCCGTCATATCACTTAGATATCACCACTTTTTGGCCCATCATGATCGTGCACATACCCCAACCATCTATAAATAGGACCCTTAGCAACCTTGATAATCCACAATTACATTTAGCATTCATAGTGATTAGGCCCTAGTATATCTTTAGTAGTCTATTATTTGGTTAGAGTAGCAGTAGATTATGGAAATGCCAATTAGACTAGTCTACAAGAAGACTCAGGCTGCTTTTTTAGGAAAGGTTAGGTGTAGGCGTTTAAAATGTATAACAGGTGTAAAATACTTGTTATATGTGAAAGCTATTAAATGGGTGTTGGATAAGGGTTGTGTAGAGTATGAGGACTAGTATAGAGTAAACACTAGCATCTGTTCTCACTTTGTAGCTTCTCTGCTGGACATTGGCATCTCCAAGCAAAATTTTTTGAAGCTAACCAAGCAAGTATTTCCCTGACGCTACCTTGGGGGATTGGAGAACATGGTGTGAGCTGCTAAATTTGATCGTGGGATTCCCTCTATTCGCAACCTATGCCGACTGCTCAAGGAAGGAGGACCCATGCCAACCAGACCCTTTCTGCATGGATTTGAGCTCAAAAAGCTTGAGGAACATCGCCACAATATTCACGTCGGCTGCTACTTCCTCCTGAGAATGCATAATGTTGAACCATTCCATGATGTGCAATGGTACGAGGAATTTGAGAGGATGGTGTTTCCTCACCATGCGCCACTTGCTACTATTGTTGGTCCTTTGAATGTCTAAAGAAGTGTGAAAAATATTTTCTCCATCTTGTTTTTTATGCTTGACAAACTCTACCATACTATCATCAAATTTATATATATATATGTATTTTGAAACATGGCCAAGGGCCTCGCTAATTAATATGTATATAAAATGTAAATTTTCTAGTGATTAATACAATATATAAATCTTCTCTATTTTAGATCCTTCCTCATTTTATTTCAATTTTTCACTATTGTGGTTGTTACTCTAAAAAAGCACTAAGAAAAACCCAAACTAATAAAGCAGGGAATATATTTACATATTTAAAAATTTAATGTAAAAGTTGAATCAACTGAATTTTTTAAGGTGTATTCCATTAACTAGAATACCCAAATCTTCCCCTTCGATGGTCTCTAACTCAAATGAGTTATATTGTTTGCACTGGATGATCCTAAAGGACCCTTCCTAGAGACTGTCGAACTTGTCATGCTGGTTAGGCTTTGCTCCACACTCGTTAAACTTGAGCACCAATTCCCCACATTGTAGCCCCTGGTCAGCACCTATTGGTGGTAGTTCATTGCCTCAAGAGCATGCTCTCTTTTCTCTTGAACCTCAAGTAACTCAAAAAACCGTACCTCCATAGCTTCATTTTTCTCAATTTCAAGAGATTTGAGCAATTGGATAGTAGTGATTTCCATAGAAATGGGTAACAATGCCTCATTTTCGTACACCATTTCATAAGGAGATGTTTTGAATATCTGATTGGGCACAATTCGGTCTGACCATAACACTATTTAGAGGTATTTATGCCACTCCATTTGGTGTTTTGAGCCTATTATTTTAATCAACCTAATGAGGTTTTTGTTCGTAGATTCTACGAGGCCATTCCCCTGTGGGTAATAGTTAGAAGATGTTTTTAAGAAGACTCCATATTTTAATGAAAATTCACTCATTTTTGGAGCTGAGAAAAGCTTTAGCATTATCAAAAATAATTGTCTATGGCTGGCGGAACCTAGCTACCAGTTCTTCTAGGAAGTTTACAATTTTTGCCTCCATTGCATTTTTCAATGGTATAGGCTCTACCCATTTGGTGAAGTAGTCAGTCACTGTTAGTATCCATCTGTGCTCGGTTGATGAAAATGGATTGATCAGGCCAATGAAGTGAAGACCCTATTGAGCAAATGACTCTTCCACCACAATTGGTTTTAGTGGCATAGCAATATTTTTCCTTTTTCCCACAAAAAATTGACACTCGCTACAAGACTTCACCAATGCATATGAGTCATTGAATAACGTTGGCTAGAAATAACCAACACATATTATATTGATCGCAGTGGTTTTTGCTTAAAAATGACCTCTAGTTGGGCCATTGTGATATTGTTCCAAGATCCTTCTTGCCTGCTCTTCAGTTACACATCTTAACAAGATACCATTGAAAATTATTTTGAAAAAAATTCCCTCCAAGAGAACATAACCATTATTTTGGAATCAATAAAAATGTCTCTTGAATGAGGGGAGATTGGTCGGATACCTTTGGGTTTGCATAAAATTTATCCTTGCCTCCAACCAATCATCCCTGCAGCTCTCTTGATTCAGCAGCATAGGCTCCAAGACTTCGAACTTAGCAACTGGTCCATTGTTTTCAGCTAAGTATGCACACAGTCCCTTTCCTTTGACAGTCTTAACTGGCTTGATTTCAATGTCATACTCCAGGATCTTAGTTATCTAGTTATCCCACTTCTTGATGATTTCTCCTTCCATAATGTATTCTCGCACACCAGGGTGTGACACACAAACAATCACCTTGTTGCATGATATAAGGTATCAGAACTTCTTCAGCCCCTTGATGATAGCAAAAGCTTACTTCTCCACAAAGTTGTATTTCACCACATATTCTTTCAAGGTGTTAAAATCCAATAGGTGATTCTCTTTTATCTTCATTGTCCTTCTGCATTAGCACAGTGGTGATACTATTACCACCACCAAAGACGTACATAATGAAATCTTTTGACAAATCCAGATTAATCAATACAAAAGAGGAAGAGATGACCTCTTTTATCAGTTCGAACGCTTTTCTAGCTTCTGCTATCCATTTGAAATTCTAGTCCTTTTTCAACATTAGGGTAATAGGCCGAATGATCCCTTCAAAGTCTACAATGAACCGACTAATGAAATTGACCTTACCCATAAAATATTGGAATCCTTTTTTTGTTCATAGGTAGCGAGAGTTCCCTGATTGCATTAACTCTTTTTAGATCAATAGAAATACCTTCCTTTGAGACAACATAACCCAATAGTTTCCCCTGAGGAACCCCAAACACATATTTCTTTAGGTTCAAAGAGATCCCGAACTCTTGGAATTTATGGAAGACAAGCTCAAGATGGTCAAAATGATCTTTGATAGATTTTGAAAACACTGTCAGGTCATTTAGATAAATTAGAATAATCTTATGTATTAAGTCCTTGAAGGAAATATCCATAGCTCATTGGAAAATGGCTCTGGTGTTTGAAAGTCTGAAAAGCATCTTAGCATAGGCGTATGTTCCCCACTTGGTAGTAAACTTTGTTTTGTGTTGGTCCTCCTCTTTTACACGAATCTGATTGTAGTCGGAGAAACCATCCGGCATTGAAAACATTTCAAAACCAACAATTGTTTGCAAAATTAGGAAGGCAAGGGGTAATGGTCCTTTAGGGACACTCTATTCAGGTCTCAAAAGTCCACACACAATCATATATCACCATTCTTCTTCTAGACCAACACTAGGTTAGACACCCAAGTGTTATGCTTGATCGGGAACACTATTAGAGATGCAATCAACTTTTTTAATTCCTATGACATGAGTGATTCGATATTTTTATTGACTGGCCTTTGCCTTTGATGCATAGGCTTTTCCCCTTCTAGTATCTCAATGGTGTGTTGGATAATCCTAGGATCATATCCCTTAAGATCATCATACGACCATTCTACCACACTCGGATACTCTTCGCAGAAATGTTTCAACATTTCTTTATTCTTCTGCGAGACGCCTTTTTTGACCTTAACCTTTTTATCTTGTTTGATGTGCAAATCAGTATATTCACCTTTTTCAGCTACAAGCTTTCTATTGTCTTTCATTGCATCATTAGAATCAAAAAGATTCTTGAGAGTGACTAGATTCCTAGGAAGCTTGTTTGATTTTAATTGGATTACTTGATCTCCATAGGCCTCGAGATTCTTTGGCTTTACTTGATCAGAAAATTATCTGAAGCTCTGCAGAAATGACTTGATATGAGCATCACTATCAAAAACTTGCTAGTCTTGATCATTTTTTGGGACTACAGGCCACATGATCACTCACACTGAATGCTTATTTTTAATTAACTCCAAGGTTGGCTCAAACTAAGATCCAAAACTTGCCATCTGGTCAGCTTCAGAGTTTTTCTCTCTGGGTATAGCTTGGATGTTGAATGCCTCAAAGCCTTCAATCAAGTCCTAGACTCTACGCTGGTATGATCACATACAAACATTCTTTGCAGCAGATGCCCCTCAGATTTGGTTGACCACCAACTCCGAATCTCTGAACACCCTTATTTTCTTTGCACCCATTTGTTCTTCCAAGCTCAAACCATGGAAAAGTCCTTCGTATTATGCTTCATTGTTTGAGCATACAAAATGGAAGTTGTAATAACTCAAGGTCTTATCCTTGGATGGAGACACCAAACGTATTCCTGCACCAGCTCCAACTTTGCATCTTGCTCCATTAAAGTGCAAGGTCCATAACTTAGAGGATGCTTCACCTCCAGACTCTCAAGTAACTCTGGGCATAATCTGGTCTTCTTCATGTATGACATACGTTCCTATCCCAGTTGCATCATAGTTTCCAAAGGGGTATGTATCTATAAACTTATTCAAAAGAGCCTCGTCTGCTTCTGTCTAGGAGCTACTTGCTTCTTCATCCTCAAGGAGTTTGACATTGAGGATCTCTCTCAAAGTGATTGAGGTATGTGCTTGCTCAAAATTGATCATGGCTTCATCAACCACATGTTTAGAATGCAAGGATTTTGACAATAACTTCATCTTGGCTCCATGCTTCATTTTCATAATCAAGTCCATCCAATCCAATGCTAGGTAGCCTCCAACATTTGCAATAAATTCTCGGGACAAACATATCTCAAATAGAGGAGGGACGTCGATGAGAAAAATATCTTGATTCATGGTAATACTGGGATAGACAAATAATTTCATTGGCAATCCTTTAATTACTCTGACGGTTTCAACCTTGTTCCCATCGAGTTGCATGACTCCTTTATTAAGAGGCTCATTTTCGAGGCCCAGAGCATAAAACACTTGCTTAGGCATGACAGTGGTGCTAGCACCAAAGTCAATCATACAATTATGCAATATCTTATTACCAATGATGAGTGTTAGAAAGAAAGGCATGGGTTTAGACTAACTCTCTTTTTTAGCTTTCTTTTCTTCTTGTTCATTGGCTAAAACTCTATCCAAGTTTGAATTGGATGTCCTGTCTTTTGTGGGTTGTTTCGGCATCTTCACATTTTCTTCTCTCAATAATGCCTTCTGTAATAATAGCTTTTGCTCCAGGATGGCTAGGATATTCCACAAGGAAACATTGGCAAAGGATTTCTTTAGTTGCTCCACCATGTTAAATGGAATTTGCGACTGATTTGTCATGGTAGTTTGCTCCTTTTGCTTCACAACTCGTGCATTCGGTTGTTTGGCAACAGCTGGGGTGACCATGGGAGCTTTTTCTTTTAGAGGAGGTGGACTCAGAATGACCACATTGGACTACTCTAGAATTGATGACAGTTTTTCCGATGGACTAGGTGTTGAATTAGGTGACCCTTTAGTCGGCAAAGATGTGAATTCTCCAATGAATCTCCTCTTGGAATGAATATTGTAATCTAACTATACTTGCAGCACTTGGGCTACCGAAATATCATTCAGGAATGTCGAATCCTCTCCTTCCATCCAAGAAAAGAGGTCTTGGTCTAGAGCTATTTCCAGCTCCTACTCTATAGACATTCCTTGCATTTGTGCAGTGAGAACTGCATTGTCCATTTGCTGAGAGGCTTGTGTATGACCTCCGTGATCAGGGGCGATGCCTTGACTTTGTTGCTCTTCTATTCTCTATTGTAAATTGCCTCTTAAACAATTCTAGGGCATGTGTGCATCATTTCAAGGGAAGCACCATGAATTATTCTTCTCAGAAAGATTGTTTTCTCTCGCTATTAGCTCCTTTCTTGAACCAGGATAGACGGTTTGCATCTGCATAGTCACAAGAATGATCTAATTGCTCTATTGAGCTTGGGTATTGCTGCACAATATATCCTGCGACTGGTTTGATTGGAATGGAGCCTTTCCACCTTGGTAGTTTTTGTAACTAGGCTTCTGGTAGCTATACTATTTCCACTTCATACTAGTTAATTCATTTGTCATGGTTTGCATCTTCTCCTTCATCTCGTTGATTTCAGTCGTCAGGGGGTTAGGCACTAGAGCCACGCTCGGAGTCATTCCTAAGTACATGTACATAGACTAGGGAGGAGTTGCAAGAACACTGGTTGAAGCTACCTTTGATTCTACAGCATTGAACTCTAGGATTAATAGAATAATAGGTCTCGGCTCCAATGTTTAGGCAGCAATAAGATTGTTCTCCACAGTGATGGAAAAGTTGTATGCATCGGGTAGAGTATTTCCACTGAGAGCCTATAGCATCATAGAAATATCAACATTTATAGACTTCAAATAAAACATGAACACCAGGTCTACAGGTGGTAAACTACCCATAGGAACTCTTTGCCAAGTCGAATGAAACTGAGCATTGATATTGGCCAAAGCTTCATGGGGAGCTCACTTTATACTAGCTAGCTAGTGATATAGCAAAGATTTGTCACCACTATTTGAGAAACGCTCGTAGAAAAGATCTCTGAGATCATCCAAAGTGGAAACTATATTAGCTTGAAGTTTACAATACCAATTCAACACCTTGCCTCTAAAAGAGGTGGAGAGTAATCTTAAAGCCACATTCTCATTAGTAACACCATGCACCAGACAAACATGAGCTACATCTTGCAAATGCTTTGTCAGAGTTTTTGAATCATCCCTGGAGACCTTAGGGATAGCCTTTAAAGCAGAATTCAGGATCAAACCCCATACTACAGGAGGCATAGGTGCTACCAAAGGACTACCAGCATCCCATGCTACATAATTTCTAGTAGCCATCAGCATAGGAGATAGAGGAGAAGAGGGAGGTAAAGGACTAGCTTTCCGACCTCTCGCTTAGACTAAAACTAATGGTGGTACAAGAAGGCCAGGGAATCTTGTAGTTTGAGACCTAGTGACAGGCCTATGGCTCATACACTACTATTTATCAAGTGAGTGTGCTAATTTGCATCCCACCGGGCATGCTAGAAAAAGAACTATTAACCCAAAAATTTGTAGGGGCAACAACCTTATGGGAAACTTAGCTATTGGGGGACCTATGCGCATAGCTAAGTGACCTTCAGGTTTTATCAAAGTTGGATCTTCATTTTTTATGGGGGGGAGGTAAAGGGTAAGAAGGATAACATGAAATAATCAAAACTAAACAAAGGAGATGCACCAAATCATAACAGAATTAACTAAGCTCAATGCTAAAAGAAAAGGCTCAAATAGTAATTGTTGTTTATCAAATAGATGCTTCTGAACACAGCAAAAAATAAGAAAATCAATTCATTTGTATAGAATAACCAATACAACACAGGCCAACACAGAAGAGTAATTACATGATCTGCATTTATTGAGTTGCATGAAGATTATGAAAGCTTGAAATAGAAATAATTTAGGAAATGAAAGCACAGTTTAATATCATATTAAATGCATGAAAACAGAGAGGCCGAATTGATTGGCACAGTCTACAGATTCAAGTTCAATAGAAAATATTACAAAGGATAATTCCTAGTGCTCGGGAAGATTTTTTCTATATAATCAAAAACCTATGATGAGGAAAAGGGCTACTTAAATAAGCCAACCCGCCGCTTGAAATCCCTCACAAGAAAGATTCCAAAAGGAATCCATCAACAATCTTGATCTTTTCGAGTTAGCACTGAACAAAAAGATCATCCAACAGTGTGCCAGTAGGCATGTCCTTTGAGAAACTAGGGCCATGCAGCATCAACAAAGAACATGCGGCAACCGAGAAAAACACACGGTAGTAGAAAAGAAACCAGAGCACAAGCAAAAAATCCAAGATAATGGGTGCACATTAAAAATGCCACGCGTCAAACACACGAAGCTTGGAAAAAAGGAGGGACATCCCAACAAAAATCTCTGAAGGAAAGCCACATGGAAAGACTTCTGGCCAAAAAAAAACTATAGAGTGGGCCCAACTCAGAAAGAGTCAAACGAGCACCATGCGTCAAAAGCATGAAACCCAGCAAAGGAAAAGCGATATGGCCTAGCAAGAAACTTCAATAAGAAGCCACATATTCCAATTCCCAACAAAAGAAACTGTAGTGGTGGCCCACCTCAAAAATTAAATGGAACTCAGGAAAAGAAAAACCATATGGCTCAATAGGAAACTCCGATAGGAAGCCACATGGAGACCACCCAACAAGCTATGAGCGATACGAAACAAGGTAAAGCCATGAAGAGAAAATAAAACCATGAAGGCAAAGCAGTGCATGAATAAAAGTTCACAGTCATCAAAAACCTTAGTGGTTGAACTTAGTGAGAGGAAACCCTATAGATCTTCATCTAACTTGTCCAAGTCATCAATGCAAAAAGGTTTAGATGATATGGTTTTCCTATAGTGAAGAAGTGTGTGCATTGTTTCATGTGATGTTTCTATGGTTTTTTCTTCATGTTCTAATGAATTTTCTTTAAAATAACTAGGAACTAAAGTCAAAAATGAAACTTGTAAATATCTAATGCTATTCATAAATTTCAACAAATTAAAAGATTTTGATGCTAATGATAACCATATAACATAAAGTAATTGAATGTCAATAGAGAATTAATTGAAACAAGAGAAAACTTCAAAAACTAGCAGGTAAATGTAAAAATCATTGATGCAAACTGAGCACTAGGACTAATTCACCCAAGGTGGAGAATGAGTCCCAGTAGGGATATTTTTA
Source organism: Sequoiadendron giganteum (assembly GCA_007115665.2). Classification (NCBI taxonomy): domain Eukaryota; kingdom Viridiplantae; phylum Streptophyta; class Pinopsida; order Cupressales; family Cupressaceae; genus Sequoiadendron; species Sequoiadendron giganteum. The sequence continues at coordinate 28,352,638 of CM021100.1, forward strand.
ACTTTTTTCTGGTTTTTCTGATGAAAAATAAATTTTTTTGGACTGTAAAGTGTAGGTCTAAAATGTATATGTATAATTTTTCTATTGTTGAAGTAAATGAAATGCAAGAATGAAATTTTGCACTAATGAAAAGTATGAAGCCCTAGGATGTAACTGTAAACAATGCAACATGTAATGCAATGCTAATAGAAGAGGGTCCTAGAATGCAAATGCAAGCTAAATCATGAGGAAGATGTTTCTAGATGCAAATTCACCAAATTGAAACATAAATTTTATGTGTTAAAGGATGGTTCCCTTCCAATTCTAATATTTTTCACCTAGGAGGAAAGAGAGTCTCCTTTATGTACTTAAAACTTGGATCTCATTCAAACTAGTTGCTTAGTATTATTGACTTGTAACTAAACAGGATTCCCTAAACACAATAAACTAAAAATGAAACTGAATTAAAGATGCTAATCTAATGAAATGTACATTGTTTGAAAGCACATGATGCTATGCACAAAGATAAACTAAGAATTGTATAAGACAAAATAGAAGAACAAATAAAAAAAGTGCACCTAGACACTGATAAGGATTGAAGTGGATATTGTAGAAGCTTCTGAAAATCTAGAAAATCTAATTTTTATACCCACTGGGACACTTACACCAAGCTAGGCGACCTAGTCCCAGTTCTAGTAAATTGCTCTAGACTCTATTTCAGCCAACTGGGTACTCAAATCTACCAAATTCCTTGACAAAATCCTATAGTGGGACTAGGTCTCCACCATTGGAAACTTAGTCCCTTTCAAATTTTTTGAAAATGTAAAAGTGGAGTCGGAAGCCTATAGTTTGTACTCTACTTTTCACCAAAATTTGGGTTCAGATCCACAAAGTTACCTACAAAATAGAGTATATTTTGGTTTCTAATGTGTGGTTTTCATTGTTAAAACCCATTTTGGGTATTTAAACATTGAAAGAGATAAGAAATATGCATAAACCCTAGCTCTAAGTATGTCGAGAACTAGGAAATTTTGAATTAAAGAAAAACCCTATTCTAATGTGCTAGAATAAGATGTATAAGTGAGATTTGAATGATGCAAGACTTCAATCCAAGAAACCCTACAACATTACAAGTGAATTCAAGTGAAATGTAAATGGAATGCAAACCTTAAATCTAAAGATAGAGAGAAAATGGTAGATGGAATCACTTTGAAAGCAAGTCTTTAGGTATGATTTGGTGGCTAGTTGTGCCTCCTCAACCTAGATTTCTCCATGATTCTCCATAGGCATCCATGATCAACACTTTTCAATGTTAGATCTTGAGTGATAAGTGAGCTTGAAGACCTATAAAAACCCTAGTTTTTTGCCCTAAGCTTCAACTTTTATCTAGAAAGAGAATGAATCTTCTTGTGGAAGATACTCAATGCTTGATTCTTGAGTTGGCTTGTGAAAAATGACCAAAAAACATGTATTTATAAGAAAAAATACCTAATTGTAAGTTATTTTGACCTAAGAGACTGAAACCCATCAGATTTTTTTATCAAGCTAAACATTTTCCTGCTCAAAAATGCAAATAACCCTAAATAGGACTAAGTCATCACCTTGGGCGACCTAGTCCCACTAGGGGTTTTTGAGGTGGGATTGATGATATTTGAGTGATTTTGTTGTTTTTTGTTGGGGCTTGTATGATTCCTTAGGTAAAATAGGCCTAAAAGTAAAAACTAACAAGTCTTAGGGGTCTATAAATGTTGTTTTAGGAGGGTGATTGATGTAAGGGTACCTAAAGTAGGACCAAATTAGGCACAAAATTATCCTTTTCTTTAAAGGTATACAATTTTTGGTGAAACATTCCTCCTAGACTAGACTGATTGCAGGATATGCACAAAATGGATTTTCAAGCATATGCAATTTGTAGGTGTAAAACCAAATTCAACTACATTTTCCAACAACCTCCATGCCTATAACAAAATGAAAGCTTTGGAGAGTGGTATGCACATCCATAGTAGAGGATTGAGAAATTGTGTATTATTTTACTTACTTATAACTTTTTTCATATATATGTGTATATAAAATGTGGAAGCATACACAAGGTAAGTGAATTGTTTAAAAGAATGCCTCAAAGAGATGTTTAAAAATGTAATTGGAAAGTGTAAAGAATTGTGTAATTTAAAATGTGCATTGACAAGCTAAGGTTATAATGACAAACAAACAATGATCAACAAGGAACATGCAAAATAACAAAATCAAAGAAAGCCAAAATAGAATGAAAGAAAATGTGTAAAGACTTCACATACCTAAAAAACCAAAGTTTAGAATGGAGGAGTTCTACCCAATAATGTAGCCTTTGCTTCTTCTTTCCTCAAACTCCTCAACAAATTGACCTTTTCAAAATCTTGTACCCATCTAAACTCCAACCGTATATCACTATTCACTGGAATTCAAACTTGAATTGATATTATATGTCGTTCAACGTGAAAAATCTGATATTTCATGAAAAGATGGTGGAATGTGAAAAACTTGCATGCACACTTCACAAAATCATCAAAAATCATTTTTTGTCAAAACATGTTCAAAACCAAGAGAATATGCAAAATGTGGGCCTTGAGATCATGATTACATTGCATTTTTAACTATTTTTAGAGCAAGACAAATTGCACTTACATTATAATGCACTCACATTATAATATGCTCACATTATAGTGCGAGTGTGTTATATCTTTCTAAAATAATGGTAATATCTCTACTACTTCAAAACACGCTTGTATTATGAGAATGTTATTTTTTTTATGTTTCTTTTCTCGCTTTCTCTGCATCCTCTACCCTCTACCCTTAAACCCTATACCCTCTATCTCCCTCCCTCTCTATCTCTCTCTCAATTCTCTCCCTTGTACCTCCTCTCCCTCTCTCAAGTATCTCTCTCTAACACTCACTCCTATATGTATCCCTTCTACCATCTACCCTTAACCCTCTCTCTCTCTCTCTCCAAGTCTCTCTCTCCTAACCCCTCTCCCTCTCTCAAATCTCTCTCTCACTCAATCACTCCTTCTATCTCTCTCCTCTCTACCATTATCCCTCTACCCTTTACCCTTAACCCTTAAACCCTTAAACCCTCTACACTCTACCCTCTATCTATCTCTCTCTCACTCCCTCCCTCTCCCTATCTCAAGTATCTCTCTC
>CM021100.1:28355893-28393348 GCA_007115665.2 Sequoiadendron giganteum
CTCTCTCTCTCAATTCTCTCCCTTCTACCCCATCTCCCTCTCTCAAGTCTCTTTCTTGCACTCACTAACTCCTTCTATCTCTCTCCCCTATCTCTCTCCCACTCCCTCTCTCTCTCTCTATGTATCTCTCTTTGCCTTACTCCCTCTATCTCTATCCCATGTACCATTAAACCTATACAGTAAACCCTTAAAATTGTTGGAAAAAAAAGGATAAACAACTAAGAAGGGGAGAGGGTGAATCAGTTGTTACAAAATTTAAACTTATTTAACCTTTATCATCCTTTAATCTCATATTTGATAATAAAAAATGAAAGCACGAATCAACAACACATTAGAAACACATGAACACCAAGATTTTATATGTGGAAACTATTGGGTCTCAAAAATGCTGGTTTGGATGAACCACGAGAGGTTGCCAAACTCTCTACATTATTGGTCAACTAACAAGGCCAACCAGTATGGTTGAACCCTCTACTCTTAAGGCTCTGCTAGACCTAGGTGGGTACACCTATATGAGAAGCAGAGATTTTGAATTTATGCTTCCTACTTGATCTAACTATCCACAAATGGAAATTTAATAGTGGAAAGATATGATCCTACTTTGGTATGAATTGTATATGCAATATCAAGGTATGAATTAATATGTTCAATTAAGAGGTCAAATGAAATGAATAAAACTAATGTAATGTAAATAAGGGAGGCCAGTGCCTTATTGGGTAAAATGGAGTCAAATGAAAGCCTTTAATGAATGGTTTATATCTAGAAAGTCCTCTAATTGTTTGGAATATAACTATGAGTTTACATATGGTATAAACATGCAAGGATTTAATTGATAAACCCTACTTGAGGTAGAATATCAAATCTAATTATCTGATTCTTCTTACTGATGCAAATGACATTCCGAGATTACTATAATTGATTGAAAGGAATTTAATTCTTCATTAAATAATCCAATAAATCACACCACATAGAAACAAAAAATGTGTACTAATAAATTGAAAATATACTTGATACTTCAATTTAAACAACCAAGAAACATCAGATTGGAGACAATCAAATAATCACAAGAATCCAACAAACAATTGATGCTAGGATGAAATCACCAAATCAACAGTATTTGATTATCTTCCTTGAAATTCATACATGCAACATAGTCTCCTCGAATATCATCATTCCAAAAATATAGTGCTTACACCAGTCTATCCTACTCTAACTCTAACTTCTAACTCTTCATGATGATTTATTTCATCTTACATATATATATTGCCTTTTTTAAGGTTACAACCCTTCACAAAATTTTTACAATGTAATCCTTCTTCTTGATGCAACTATTCATTTAAAATATTTAATTAGTTGCCTTTGGAAAATTAAATATTTAACTTTAATCTCCATTTTGTATTTTTTGTGAAAAATAATTTTGGTAATTATCCTCTTCATGATTTCTTTCATGAAAATGCTTCCCATCCTGCTGAAAATATTTTACTTTGTATTTAATTTTCTCCTCTTCACATGATATAGAAAACTTCTTGAATAAAAGTAATAACCCATTACGAGGTATTAATTTGTCTTTTAATTCCCCCGTGAAGAGTTAAAACACTCTCCATTATCTCTTACTTTGTAAAAATATGTTATCCTGTATTTCCCATAAATTTTCACCCATCTTGGTAACAACCACCGATTAAATATATAATATTTTCACTAATGACATAATCTCCCAAAATAAATGTGGCAATATGAATCACAAATTATTTTACCCATTTTATGGCCACACCAAAATTTGAACTTTTTAATAAAATATTGCTTTCAGTTTTCCATCGTGGTTTATCCTTTTACTCTATTGGGAGAATTTACCAATGACTCCACTAATAAATCATAGTGTTCTTAATGGAAATTGATGCATATTATTGTATCAGGGAGACTTTTATCTTTTTAGGGAACTTCAAAATACTCCTGATGATGTCAATTGTCTCACTGATATGTTTCCATTTGTCGACTAATTGTGAAATTGCATAATCGGAAAGACTTGAGAAATTTTCTCCGATCCTTCATGTCGCACCGATGTATTTAGGGTTCTTCGCCTCACTGATTTCAGGGTTTCCTTTCTGGATATTGTGGTGGCATGAGGAAATGCCTTGAGTCATTTTTTCATTACCATTTCTTGCCTTTCTTCACATTCATCCAATGCATGGAACTCATGAGCACCAGAATGAATTTTCATCAGCTTCCTAATCACAAATCAATCCTTACCAACTCTAGAATTGGCCATGGAAATTTTTTTAATTTCATTGGGTTCGAGCCAAACTCTACCCCTCCCATGCTTGAGAATGATTTCCACCAACCGCTTTTGCAATTTCAACTACACTATTTTTCCTTCCTCCTCTGGAAACGTATTGTTGTCATGATTTGTTCTATACTATAAATTTTTTATCCATTTATTGATCTCCTTTTCATACCATTATCATCACTATAGTGACATGAGTGTGTATGCTCATGCACATGAAGATACTCAATAATTTCCCGTGGATGAACTGAACTTGATCACCAAATGATGTATCAATGTTCATCGCCATAGACTAAGTCACTCTTATTTTGCAAGATCCAACATTAACCAAGAAAGATGGTAGAGAATGCAATAATATTTACTGTCAAAATAGGGGAGAGAAATCTAAGCATTATCCCCTTCTATTATGTTGTATAGTTCTATTTCCGATGCTAATCCATCACCTACCATTTTCAAGGAACACCTCTTGCAATCTCATAAAGTTTCTTCTCGTCCACCGCAAGATATAGACCTAAACCATCAATAGGAAAAAGCATAATTCTAAAGTGGATCTATCTCTCTTCCCATACAACATTACGATCCGTACCCTTCCTTTCATGGAGTAAATTTAATCTGAGCAATCTCCTCGTAATGCTCAAGAGCATTCGAAACAATCCTTTAGTTTTTAAAGAATCAACCAGGTTCACATGTATTGGTGGCAACAAGTAGGATCATTGACTATCACTACTAATATCAGGTGTTACTCATGATGGGATCAAATAAAACTTCATTATCTGCCTTTTTTGTGGCTTTATTCTTTTCACATCGGTATCCATATTTGACTCCCTCATCTGGAAATATATTTCATCACATGATATGAGCTAGGATCAACTTACCTATATTTGAACTAAAAGATATCAACATAGTCCCCTCCAATACAATTCAAGAGAGAAGATAAAAATAAATCTTCAAAATGTGATTATATATAGTTGCAGTGAGGCCCCCGACAGCATGAGAGCATTCTCCAACAATGATTGTCAGATCGGTGATGATGTGTTGTGGAGTCAGAGGTGAGATTGGTTATTTGGATACCAAACCTAATCATTCATCTACCAATCCTTGCAGCCTCTTTCTCTTGAGATCATCCTCATTGTCATTAACTATTGAAGCTCTTGAATCAGCAAACAAAAATAGCCACAACTTTCCAATCTAATTTGTAGCTAACAATTTCATTTAAGTTCTTCCCCAATTCTAGCTTTCCTTCCTTACAAATGCAATTGTCAATGACCAGTTTGACATTTCAAGGTTTGTTTCCATTTCTAATCCCAAAGGTATGAAAATGCGACCCTAAACCCTATTATTCCTATGAAACCATTTATTGCCAAAGGCAATTTTGGAGCTGATTATACCAGTTACAATTGGACATGTGAAATTTGTATATTGCAAGGGTTTGCAGTCTATAATTCAGAAATTACTTGTGCCTTTGGAGGATAGGCTCATTTGTAAATTAAGAGACCCATTCGCAGCATGACCAGTCCATGGTCATGTGCCAACACTTTACAATATGGTTCTCTATTCCTTCTCAGATGTTCAACAACCTTCCAAGACTGAGTAGTGTTGTGACTGTATCCCATGGAAACTCAAGTGAAACACCTCCTTTCTAAAAAAAAATTATATCCTTAAAGTGCACAGAGAAGATTGCAGAATTGTCACCAAGGTCTTTTATTTATGAATTCAACCCAAATGCCATTTCCTGATGCTTTCATTATCTATCCCACTCTTTTCTTTGAAACATTCCTTGCTTTCACCGACGTCTCTCATGTAATCAAAAATATCATGAGGATTAGAATTTGTATTTTTGCCCTACTCACAACACTTGAAACATCCCCCTTCTTTTATAGATCCATCTTTGATCATCATGTGTGAATAGTAGCTCCTTTTAGCAATGTAAATGGAATCCTATAGGAATATTGTGTGTAACATAGAATACTAACCTCTTGTTACATTTGAGTATAGAAGTGTAATCCATGAGATGACTAGAAAATTGTCTTTCCGCTTCACTTTTTTTTTTTAATCCATTTTCCATATGCATTGCTATGTTGAGATGTTTTAGCTAAATAATCCTACTCTGAAAGGATAAAATTGTCTGCATAGCCCTTCCATAGATTTTTTTGCATCTAAATGCCATAAACCAAAACGGAACCATAAGAAATGAGCAAAATAGGGGAATATTTTTTCCCAATTGCAATAGTGTATTGTAGAGAACTAATATGTGTTTAGCACCATAGGATGTAAGCTTCAATTATTCCCCTCCTAATAAGGAAGGTTTCTCTTGATATACTGCTACTTGATAAATGGAATCTTTCCCTCCTCATGCAAGTAAATAGAATCCCAAAAACTGATATCATAAGAGTAAGGAGAATGTGGAACAACTTTATCTCTTACAATTCTTCCACCAAAATTCAAAAATGCATCTTCAACTAGAGTGGGTAGTGAACAGAGTTTTGACTTATGATAGGAGAGCATCAATGCAGGATGGATTGGCATGAACTCTTCAAAATTGAAAACTGTCAATAGTCAAAGTAGCTTACTTAGTGATTTTCTACAAAATTGTGCCTGTCAAACTTAGCTGAAACTCACCAATTTGCAAATTTGTAAAAATATCAAATCACTTCCTGTGAAGCCATATTTTGGGAGATTGGTTCATTTAGGGTTCATGAGTATGTGTGCAAAGTGGCATTTCATCAATCTTCATTTTTTTCAAAATATCAAATGCCAAAGTTGACCTCTGTGAAAATCTCCTAGAAATGCAAATGAAAAAACTGTGTGAAATCATTTTGCTTTTGGCTTTGAAAAAATACCAAACTATGTCTTGAAGCTCTGAAAATTAGCATGGACACACATTGAGATGGGGATAATCTGGAACATCAATCATTCTATCATGAAACCCTTTCAATTGCTTAACATTTATCCCCAAATTTGATCATTTTAACAGAATCTTCACTGTTCTGACAATAGATTTTCTCAAAAACCCTTCAACATGTCGCTTTTAAACTTTGTCAAATTTGATTGTATGGAGCTGAAAACTGATGTGCATACTCACATATGCTAGATGAACACACCTGCAAAATGGCATTGCATGAAAATGACCAAATTCAAAATTATGATTTTTCACAATGTGCTCTTTGGGCCACTTTTTTAACTGAGTTTCTGAGTGTTGTATTAGACTTTTTTTTACATGGCACCTTAAAATTTTGCCAAAATTGATGGTTTCAATAGTGGCTCCCTCTGGGGATGTATACCCCTTGTCGGTATAGAAAGAATCCAGGCCTCTAGGAGAGAAGATCAAGTATTTTATTTACTGAGCAGCAGATTGAAATTATTTTGTCATGAAATGATATGGTTTCTTGAAAAAACCTCACCCAATTGATGGCACAAGGCCACTGAAAAAGAAATGCCACTATCTTCCCCTGTCATACACCTTGTTTTTTTGTGATCTTATCGAATTCCTCCTGAGAATATTATGTAATCTACCATGCTATTGTTATTGAAGATTTTTAGAAAGTCATTATGTTTAGCTTGACTTATTTTCATTTCACCCTTATCCAGTTCATCATATGATAAATGTTTCTCACCTTCATGATACATAGTGTATCCAAATCCAATGAAACATTCACAATCTTGCTCATTATCATGTGTTACTGAATGATCCTACAGCTGTACTGGGACCTGAAAATCTGACTACTTTTCATGGAAATCAAAAATTTATGTCTTATCAACATTTTCTGAAACAATCAAATAAGAGCTCCTTTCTATTTCTTCCCTATCAATAGTTGGTATTGAGACATACTTTTGATCCACATAGTCTTCTTTATACATACTCAAATCAATCAATGTTGAATACTCATCCTCAATGATGTGCAAATCAATATCTTTATTTTGTAGACAAAAATTATTCGAGCCACATACCTCATCTTGGACAAAAATGGATTCTTGATCAGTTCCAAAGATCTCCTCATCACTGTGAGAGATGGAAATGGAACCATTTGAATTATTACACACATTACCTTCACTTTCGAAGTAGATATAGGCTGGAACCAAAACTCTAGAATCATCCCTATGTGCACATCTCTGATATTCAAGAGTTAAAAAATCTGAAACCTACTCACTACTGAGTGAACATGTTTCATCCATATCTTCTATCATTTCTCCAATTTATTGATCTTCATAAGAACTAAGAGTGTCTCCTTGTTATCAATCAAGATTTATGTGATTGTCCTCAAAATCGTCTTCATTGTGGCATGATACACAATTCACTTATGTTTCAAATTCCAATTCATCAACACAACAATCTCCAACATAACCATAGTTATTCTCTTCACATGTTGATCTACTCTCATCTTCAATTGAGCATGTTTTATCCTCAAAATGGAGTGGTTTCAAAAACATAAAGAAATCATTATGAGGCACACCTTAGCAAGGTGTCATTTCTGATCCTTCTATTATTTGATCATACAATGGTTTAAAAAAAATTCAAAACCACTTTCTAGTGTGCAATCTTTTCATTCATCAATCATGTCCTCATGGTTATCTGCTATAGATGGATATGTCATGTGTTCTTTGTCAAGTGGATTTGCTTCTCTATTGGCCTCTTCTATATTTTCATCATCTTGGCCCTCATAAAATCGTTCTCCCATGAATTCTTCTTTATCATCAATTGTGTCATCATGGTATTAATCTGAAAATGAAGGTGTAATTTGTTCATCTTTGCTTGTTTTATCACCAATATACTCCTTATGAAGTGTATCTTCAAGAACATATTCATCATTGTAGTCCTCCTCCAAGATGCATGATTGACCTTCCATATCATCACCATCTTCCAAATCTAAAAAATTATCATTAGAATTCCCAGTAGCACATACTTCCTCTGTTTGTTGCATTGTTTGACCATCCATGACATCCCTATTAGATTCATTATCCATATACTTTGTCCAAAGTATGGAATCAATAAATTTTTTCACTACATCAAAGGCACATTGTTTTGATCACTCTGGCCAATAAAATTACTCAGGCTCCCATGCTCTTGCAAATTGTGCAACAAACGTGGGACTTTTAGGCCTACGACAAGGAGGTAATTGCATATAGATGTCCACCATCCTATTATACAGAAAACTTACAGATTCTTCCTTATATTTGAAGGGAAAAATAGGCATGGCTCTATAGACCCAATAGTATAGAATACATTCCCTTAACACTAATGCAATAGAGGAGTAAAGCATAAATTAGTTCCAATGGTTTCTTAAACTACTTGAGATGAATACATGCAAGTAAAATATAATTACACAAAGTTGAGCATTCACAGTTGACACAAGATATACATGGGAAGACCTTTTCAGGTAAAAAACCCACCACACAAAGTCCAAACTAATTGTATTATAGTAACAAAATAGTTACATACAAAGATACAGTCTTCTCTGATTAGCTCACATCAACAATACAAAAAATTTCTTTGTTCTCACTGTTACAATGTTCTCCTCACAAAAACATACTGTTCAAACTCTCTTTCTACAATATGTTATCAACTTCCTCAAGTCACACATTGCAATCAAGTCTGTTAGTCAACCACTGATCACCAAGTACAAACATGTCTTATTCAATCGCACCCAAGATCTTCCCATACAGAGTTCACTACATCGAGCCACCCAGGCCATAATTGCATTACCCAAATCGGGTCCTGTTTGCCACCCAAAATCGACTTGCAATTACTGCTGCTATGACTTTGGTCTCTGACCAATCATGCTTTGACATTGAGCCACGTGTCTGCATTCTATTTGTCATTCACTTCTGACAACAAGTCCAACTTGGTCAACACAGTCATCGAGCTCAACCGAGCTCCACATAGTCTTTACCGCAGTACCGCGGTCCACCCGAGCTCACCCTGTAATATGGTGGTAAGCATACGAGCTCACCATTCATTTTACCATGCTACCATGGCTGGCCTTAAGGCACACCATGGTAACCAGCCAGGTAGACCACATGTGGCCTTACCACGGTCACCACGGTCAGCCCTTTGGCTGGCCGCGGTATGGTAGTAACCACCAAGTTAGCCGCAGGCAGCTTTACCATGGCCACCGTAGTCAGCCCTTTGGCTGGCTGCTATACCATGGTAACTGCCAGCCAGGCACTGGTGGTCTTACCGCAACCACCGCGATAACCGCCAGCCAGGCGCTAGCAGTCTTACCACGAACACCATGGTCAGCCTCTTGGTTGACCGCAATATGGCGGTAACCACCAGGCCAAGCCACTGGCAGCTTTACCACAGCCACCGCAGTCAATCCTTTAGCTAGCCGCGGTACCGCGGTAACCACTAGCCAGTCGCTAGTGGTCTTACCACAGCCACCGCGGCCAGCCTCTTGGCTGACCACGGTATGGCGGTAACCACCAGGCCTGTCACTGCCAAAGCAAGCCAAAAAGAAAACAAGGCATGCGCTAAGGGAGAAGATAAAGGGAAACATGACTGAAAATTGAGACGTAGATTCTCAACAAGCTCCCACTTGGCGAACATTTCTAGCAACCCCATTGCACCAACAATCATTGTTTGTCATAGGCCCCAAGGCCCATTGATTCTGCGCACCATCTGAACTTGTCTATGCTAACAGGCTTTGTCAAAGCATCTGCAACATTCTTCAGGGTGACTACCTTTTCCAAACTGACCTTGCCATCTTCAACCATGTCCCTCATGAAGTGATACTGCACATCAATGTGCTTGGTCCTTGCATGAAAAGTCAGATTATTTGCCAAACAAATGGCACTCTGACTGCCACAATAGATTGTAATTTTCCCAACATCAAATCCAATGTCTGCACACAAACGCCTCAACCAAACAACTTCCTTACAGGCATGGGTTGCAATCATGTACTCTACCTCTGTCATGGATAAAACAACTATAACCTGTTGTTTGCTCATCCAACTGATAGCTCCACCATTAAGCATGAAAGTGTATCCACTGGTGGATCGCCTGCTGTTAATGTCCCCTAACCAATCTAAATCAAAATAACCTTGGATGCTGAGAGATTTTTGTGATGCAACCATATTGCCATGGTAACACAATGCATAATATGAGGTCCCCTTCAAATACCTGAAAAATCTCTTCACAGCATCCCAACGTGATCTTCTCGGATTTTCCATAAATCGGCTAGAACTCCCACTACTTGGGAAATGTCTAGTCTTGTGCAGACCATAGCATATATCAAAATGCCAACAAAACTTGCATAAGGCACACTGGTCATGTCCTCCATCTCTGTAGTAGACTTTGGATAGTCTTCAACAGATAACTTAGTTCCATGCATGATTGGAACAATAAGCTGCTTATAGTCATCCATGCTAAACCTCTGTAGAACTGTCTTCACATACTTATTCTGACTAACCCAAAGCTTTCTACTTGTTTTTTCCCTGGTAATCTCCATTCCAAGAATGTACCTAGCTGCACCAAGCTCTTTCATCTTGTACTTTGCAGAAAACTGAGATTTAAGATTAGAAATCATAGTCTTGTTATTTCAAATAAATAATATATCATCCACATATGGGGTAATAACAAGCACATGATCATTTTCAGATTTATAGTTAATACAATGATCAGATTTTGATCTCACAAATCCAATTGACAACAAAAACATGTCAAATTTTTGGTACCACATTCCAGGAGATTTCTTTAAACCATAGAGAGATTTGTTTAACTTACATACCAGATTTTGTTTACCTCTTTCAACATAATGCTCAGGCTAGGACATGTAAATTTCTTCTTCCAGCTCACCATGGAGAAACACTGTCTTCACATCCATTTTCTCAATTTCAAAATCATATACAACTGCTAAGGACAAAAGAAATCTGATGGATGTCAGCTTTGCTATAGGGGAAAAAAAATTTGCAACAAGTGTAGCCTTGTACTTCTCAACACTGCCATCAAGACCTGTCTTTTTTTTCAATATCCATTTACAGCCAACAGGCTTTCGCCCTTTAGGTAGTGGTACCAAATTCGAAGTATCATTATTTTTCAAAGAAACCATTTCTTCATTCATGGCTTCCAGCCAAGACTTTGAATCAACCATGCTGATCGCTTCTTTTACAATCCTAGGCTCATCAGTATTGGTAATTAAGGCATAAGCACAATTTGAATCTAACATAGAGAACCCATACCTACCAGGTTGCCTTTTTTCTCGAGTAGATCTTCTTATAGGCTGAGGTTGATCTTCATCATCAGAACTTTCAGAGTTGCTTGAGCTCTCCTCAGTCTCAGGAATACCATGCAACTCTTCTCTTTTTGGAGTTTGGGGAATCTCAACTACATCCTTCTTCTTGTCACTCTGATTTGTCCCAAGTTGTTGATCACTAACTAAAGGTTTTATCTCATTAAATATCACGCTTCTGCTATACAAAACCTTCTCAGTAACAGGGTTCCAAAGCTTGTATCCCTTCACACCAACTCCATAGCCGATGGGGATACACTTGACAACCTTGTTATCCAATTTAGATCTCTTTTCATTTGGCACATAGACATATGCCTCACAGCCAAACACACAGACATTTCTTAGAGAGGGCTTCTTACCAGAGCATGCTTCCAAAGGTGTCTTGTCAACAAGAGCTGAACAAGGAGATGTATTTATCAAATAACATGTTGTAGCCACAGCCTAAGCCCAGAACATTTACTTCAGACCAGCACCACTCAGCATAATCCTTGCCTTTTCCATTAGTATTCTATTGAACCTTTCAACAACTCCATTTTGTTGTGGAGTATAAGGCATTGTCTTGTGCCTTTTGATACCATGATCAGTGCAATACCTTTCAAAATCTGCAGAACAAAATTCACCACCATTGTCTGTCCTCAAGCACTTAATTTTCCTTCCAGTCTAATTTTCTACCAAAGATTTAAATTTTTTAAACCAACTAAACACTTCTGATTTACTTTTCATGAAGTATACAAATGCCCTTCTTGAACAATCATCAATAAAAGAAACATAATATCTAGAATTTGATAACGAAGGAACATTTACTAGACCAAACACATCTGAATGAACATAATCCAGTATACCAGAAGATTTGTGAGGACTAGAATAAAAAGAAACATGGTGTTGTTTTCCATAAATACAATGTTCACAGAAATCGAACTCAAGGTTACAATCATCAAGCCCTTCTACAATTTTTTTATTCTTCAAGGTATTTAAACCTTTTTCACCAATGTGACCTAGTCTATGATGCCATAGCATAGTCTTCTCAATTGGGAGTTTTACCTCCACAACATTTGTAACCAGAGAAGAGTCTTCATCTTTCTCTATAGGTGCATCATTACATGACTTTACAGAGGCACTGTTACAAAGAACATGACATGCATCTAGCTTGTACAGAGTGCCAGTATGAACACCCTTAGCTAGCACCATTGCACCTCTAGCCATTTTACACCCCTTACTATAAAAAGAAACTTCTACCCCAGCATCATTTAACTTACTAACATAAAGAAGATTTCGAGCCAAACCTGGTATGTGAAGTATGCCACCAATACCTTTGACTCTCCCATCAGGAAATTGAATTCTGACTCTTCCTCTGCCAACTATCTCTAATTTTGAATCACTTGCCAAGCATACCTTTCCACCGTCATACTTATCATATCTAGAGAACCATTCTCTATTGGATGTCATGTGAAAAGAGACACCTAAGTCAACTAACCAGACATCATCTAATGCCTGAGTTGTCAAGGCTGCTACAATGAAGGCTTTTGCATCACTTTGAGAAGATTCATTGTCATAAGCATTCTTCTTCTTCTTCTCCTTGTATTCCTTCCTCATATGACTAGGTTGCCCACAGTTCTAGCATCTCACCTTGAACTTTTTACCAGGAGACTTTGATCTCCCTACAAATTTGGATTTCGACTTCTTGTCTTTCTTCTTGCCTTTCTCCTTTGGTCTGCCATGAACAACAAGAGCCTCTTTGGCCATCTCTGAAGACTTCCTCTGTATCTCTTCAGATACCAATGAGGCAACAACATCTTCCATCTTGAAAGCAGTAGTAGTGCTTCCAATGGACATCACAAGATGATCCAAACTATTAGATAACGAACACAACATGAGCATGCAATGATCCTCCTCCTCAATCTTTACACCTATAGATGCCAGCTGAGTGACACTCATATTAAACGAGTTCAGATGGTCTACAATAGATGCACCTTCATTCGTATTCAAGGAGTACAACTTCTTCCTCAGGAATAACTTATTTACTAGGGACTTTCCCTGATAAATATCACCAAGCTTCTTCCACAATGAAGCTGCAGACTGCTCCTCATGAACGTTTAAGAGAATAGAATCAGCCAAACTAAGTCTTATCAAACCTCTTGCTTTTCTATCAGCAAGATCCTAGGCTTCTTGCATTGTACTTTATGGCTTAGTTCCAGACACTGCAATCTAGAGGTCTATATCCACAAGCAAGTCTTCTATCTTGAGTTTCCATGACTCAAAGTTACATCCATTAAATTTTTCAATATATACTCTACTAGATGTACTCGCCATCTCAAATAGAAACAAGTTTTAACAATGTTGGACTCCCACTGAAATAGTATTAGCACAAAAAAAATATTTCCTACAAGGATAACACAACTAGCCAAGCTCTGATAATACTTGAAGGGAAAAACAGGCATGAATCTACAGACCCAATAGTGTGAAATACATTTCCTTAACACTAATACAATAGAGGAGTAAAGCATAAACCAGTTCCAATGGTTTCTTAAACTACTTGAGATGAATACATGCAATTAAATTATAATTACACAAAGTTGAGCATTCACAGTTGACACAAGATATACGTGGAAAAACCTTTTCAGGTAAAAAACCCACCACACAAAGTCCAGATTAATTGTATTATAGTAAAAAAATAGTTACATACAAAGATACAGTCTTCTCTGATCAGCTCACAATAGCAATACAAAAATTTTCTCTATTTTCACTGTTACAATGTTCTCCTCACAAAAACATATTGTTCAAACTTTCTTTTTGCAATATGTTATCAACTTCCTCAAGTCACACGCTGAAATCAAGTATGTCAGTCAATCGCTGATCACTAGGTACAAACATGTCTTATTCAATCGCACCCAAGATCTACCCATACTGATTTCACTACATTGAACCACCCAGGCCATAACTGCATTACCCAAATTAGGTCCCATTTGCCACCCAGAATTGACCTACAATTACTGCTGCTACGACTTTGGTCTCTGACCATTCATGCTTTGACACTGAGCCACATGTCTACATTCTATTCGTCATTCGCTTCTCACACCGAGTCCAACTCGGTCAACCCAATTGCCGAGCTTGACTGAGCTCCACACAGTCTTTATTGTGCTACCGTGGTCCACCCGAGCTCACCCTGCGATATGGTGGTAAGCATACCGAGCTCTCCATTCATTTTACCGCACTACCATGACTAGCCTCAAGGCACACCATGGTACCACAGTAACCAGCCAGGCAGACTGCAGGCAGCCTTACCGTGGCCATTGCGGTCAACCATCTAGCTGGCCGAGGTATGGTGGTAGCTACCAGGCCAGCCGCAGGTGGCTTTACTGTGGCCACCACAGTAACCGCTAGCTAGGTGTTGGCCGTTCTACCATGGCCACCGTAGTAATTACCAACTAGGCTTTGCAGTCTTACCGCGGCCACCACGGTCAGCCTCTTAGCTAACCGTGGTATGGCGGTAACCACCAAGCCAAGCAACCAGCGACTTCACCATGGCTATCAAAGTCAACCCTTTGGCTAGCCGTGATACTACGATAACTGCCAGCAAGTCGCTGGTGGTCTTACCACAATATGGTGGTAACTGCCAGAGAAAGCCAAAACTGCCACGGTAAAGCGGTAAAGCCCGAAAAGAAAACAAAGCATGCACCGAGGGAGAAGATAAAGGGCAAAATGACTTGAAATTGAGACATAGATTCTCAACAATATTTCCTTATGTCAAAAAATGTATCTAAGACAGAAATTCCATATTTTGATTCTGTAATGGAGTCTTGGCTTTGAGTATGTACATCATCAGAAATTCCATATTTTGATTCTGTAATGGAGTCTTGGCTTTGAGTATGTACATCATCATCTTCTTCTTGATTATGTAAATACTCATCATCTCTATCCTCATATTGGCTCAATAATATTTCTTTTAGATCCTCCCATGAAGATATACTCTACACAGGAAAACTTTTAAACCATTCCCTTGCACTATCCCTCATAGATCTTGAAAACATTTCATAATGACATCCTCTGGCTAAACTTAAAAGTTGACAATGACATTCTAGAATCCTTCCATATGCTCATAAGCTAATTCATTTAATTCTCCATGAAATTTAGGGATATGCATTAGTAGTTGTGTCTCATCGTAGGGGTAAGGATTTGGGTAGCCTTAGACATTACTAAAGTTAAATGGTTTATCGATAATTGGGACAAAATTTGGAGATCCGTTTGGGTTTTGGTAGATCATTGATCTTTTTTCAAGAAATGGAGGATAATTCATTTGAGGTAATGGTTGTGGTGCATAAGTGTTCTCCTGTGAATAGCACATATTACCTTTATTGTCGAATTCAAGTCCCAATTGCAGCATTTGTTGTCTCAATTGTATTTTTTTTTGTTTCCAGTATAACACTTGTTGTTTCATTTCTTCTAGTTCTTTCATTCTCCGATGTCCTTTTTCTGCTCTTGACATCTTGACAAAATGTTATTGCTCCACAATATCTATGCTTTATTTATCAATTTTAAACAGAGTCACCACCCACTTTTCCCAAAAGTAGGAAAATGAAAAAGATTGTGATATTGTTTTGGTTTGCCCCCAGTGGAATCTCCAAAAAAAAAATGTGAACATTGTTAACTCTATAAATGGAAAGGCTAAAAATCTTCCTGAGTATTCCCCAATAGAGTCGCCAATTTGCTAGGTCTCAAAAACGTTGGTTTGGATGAACCATGAGAGGTTTCCAAACTCTCACTACGTTATTGGTCAACTGACAAGGCCAACCAGTATGGTTGAACTCTCTACTCTTAAGGCTCTCCAAGAGCTAGGTGGGTGCACCTATATGAGCAGCACAAATTTTGAATTTATGCTTCCTACTTGATCTAACTATCCACAAATGGTAATTTAACAGTGGAAAGATATGATCCTAATTTGGTATGAATTGTATATGTAATATCAAGGTATGAATTAATATGTTCAATTAAGAGATGTCAAATGAAATGAATAAAACTAATGTAATGTAAATAAGGGAGACCAGTGCCTTATTGGGTAAATGGAGTAAAATGAAAGCCTTTCATGAATGGTTTCTATCTAGCAAGTCCTCTAATTTTTTGGAATATAACTATGAGTTTACAACTGGTATAAACATGCAAGGATGTAATTGATAAACCCTACTTGAGGCAGAATATCAAATCTAATTATCTGATTCTTCTTCCTGATCCAAATGACATTCCCAGATTACTATAATTGATTGAAAGGAATTTAATTCTTCATTAAAGAATCCAATAAATCAAACCACACAGAAACAACAAATGTGTACTGATAAATTGAACATATACTTGATACTTCAATTTAAACAACCAAGAAACATCAGATTGGAGATAATCAAATAATCGCAAGAATCCAACAAACAATTGATCCCAGGATGAAATCACCAAATCAACAGTCTTTCATTATCTTCCTTGAAATTCATACATGCAACATAGTCTCCTCAAATATCATCATTCCAAAAATATAGTGCTTACAACATTCTATCCTATTCTAATTCTAACTTCTAACTCTTCATGATGATTTATTTCATCTTACATATATACATTGCATTTTTTAAGGTTACAACACTTCAAAGAATTTGTCTAATGTAATCCTTCTTCTCAATCCAACTATTCATTTAAAATATTTAATTAGTTGCCTTTGGAAAATTAAATATTAACTTTAATCTGCATTTTGTATTTTTTGCAAAAAAATAATTTTGGTAATTATCCTCTTCATGATTTCTTTTGTGAAAATGCTTCCCATCCTGGTGAAAATATTTTACTTTGTATTTAATTTTCTCATCTTCATGTGATATAGAAAACTTCTTGAATAAAAGTAATAACCCATTATGAGGTATTAAATTGTCTTTTAATTCCCCCATGAAGAGTTAAAACACTCTTCATTATCTCTTACTTGGTAAAAATATGTTATCCTGTATTTCCCCTATAGTTTCACCCATCTTCGTAACAATCACCCATTAAATATATAATATTTTCACTAATGAAAAAATCTCCCAAAATAAATGTCGCAATATTTACCACATATTATTTTACCCATTTTACAGCCACACCAAAATTTGAACTTTTTGATAAAATATTGCTTTCAATTTTCCATCATGATTTATCCTTTTACTCTATCGGGAGAATTTACCAGTGACTCACTCCGATAAATCATAGTGTCCTTGATGGAAATTGATGTATATCATTATATCGGGGAGACTTTTATCTTTTCAGGGAACTTCAAAATACTCCTGCTGATGTCAATTGTCTCACTGATATGTTTCCATTTCTTGACTATTGGTGAAAATTTCATAATCGGAAAGACTTGAGAAAGTTTCTCCGATCCTTCATGTCATGCCAGTGTATTTAGGGTTCTTCGCCTCGTTGATTTCAGGGTTTCTTTTCTAGCTATAGTGGTGGCATGAGGAAATGCCTCGAGTCATTTGTTCATTACAATTTATCACCTTTCTTCACATTCATCCAATGCATGGAAATCACGAGCACCAAAATGAATTTTCATCAGCTTCCTAATCACAAATCAATCCTTACCAACTGCAGAATTGGCCATGGAATTTTTTTAATTTCATTGGATTTGAGCCAAACTCTGCCCCTCCCATGCTTGAGAATGATTGCCACCAACCGCTTTTTCAATTTCAATGACACTATTTTTCCTTCCTCCTCTGGAAACGTATTGTTGTCATGATTTCTTCTATACTGTAAATTTTGTATCCATTTACTGATCTCCTTTTCATACCGTTATCATCACTATAGTGATGTGAGTGTCTATACTCATGCACATGAAGATACTCAATAATTGCTCGTGGATGAACTGAACTTGATCACCAAATGATGTATCAATGTTCATCGCCATAGACTGGGTCACTCTTATTTTGCAAGATCCAACATTAACCAAGAAAGGTGGTAGAGAATGCAATAATATTTACTGTCAAAACAGGGGAGAGCAATCTAAGCATTATCCCCTTCATTTATTATGTTGTATAGTTCTATTTCTGATGCCAATCCATCACCTACCATTTTCAAGGAACACCTCCTACAATCTCATAAAGTTTCTTCTTGTCCACCACAAGATATAGACCTAAACCATCAATAGGAAAAAGCATAATTCTAAAGTGGATCTGGCTCTCTTCCCATACAACATCGTGATCCATACCCTTCCTTTCATGGATAAATTTCATCTCAGCGATCTCCTCGTAATTCTCACGAGAATTCAAAATAGTCTTTCACTTTCTAAAGAATCAACCAGGTTCACATGTATTGGCGGCAACAAGTAGGATCATTGACTATCACTACTAATATCAGGTGTTACTCATGATGGGATCAAACATAACTTCATTATCTGCCTCTATGGTGGGTTTCTTCTTGTCACATCAGTATCCATATTTGACTCCCTCATCTGGAAAGATATTGCATCACATGATATGAACTGGGATCAACTTGCCTATATTTGAACTAAAAGATATCAACATAGTCCCCTCCAATACAATTCAAGAGAGAAGACAAAAATAAATCTTCAAAATGTGATTATATATAGTTGCAGTGAGGCCCCCGGTGGCATGAGAGCATTCTCCAACAATGATTGTCAGATCGGTGATGATGTGCTATGGAGTAAAAGGTGAGATTGGTTCTTTGGATACCAAACCTAATCATTCATCTACCAATCCTTGTAGCCCATTTCTCTTGAGACCATCCTCGCTTTCATTAACTATTGAAGCTCTTGAATTAGCATACAAAAATAGCCACAACTTTCCAATCTAATTTGTAGCTAACATTTTATTTAAGTGCTTCCCCAATTGTAGATTGCCTTCCTTAGAAAAGCAATTGTCAATGACCAGTTTGACATTTCAAGATGTGTTTCCATTTCTAATCTCAAAGGTATGAAAATGTGACCCTAAACCCTATTATTCCTGTGAAACCATTTATTACCAAAGGCAATTTTGGAGCTGATTATACCAGTTACAATTGGACTAGCGAAATTTGTATATTGCAAGGGTTTGCAGTCTATAATTCAGAAATTACTTGTGCCATTGGAGGACAGGCTCATTTTTAAATTAAGAGACCCATTCGTAGCATGACTAGTCCATGGTCATGTGCCAACACTTTACAATATGGTTCTCTAATCCTTCTCAGATGTTCAACACCCTTGCAAGATTGAGTAGTGTTGTGACTGTATCTCATGGAAACTCAAGTGAAACACCTCCTTTCTAAAAAAGTTATATCCTTAAAACACACAGAGAAGATTGCAAAATTGTCATTAAGGTCTTTTATTTATCAATTCAACCCAGATGCCATTTCCTAGATGCTTTCATTATCTATCCCACTCTTTTCTTTGAAACATGCCTTGCTTTCATCGATGTCTCTCATGTAATCAAAAATATCATGAGGATTAGAATTTATATTTTTTCCTTGCTCACAATGCTTGAAACATCCCCCTTCTTTTATAGATCCATCTTTGATCATCAAGTACGAATAGTAACTCCTTTTAGCAATGTAAATGGAATCATGTAGGAATATTGTGTGTAACATAGAATAGTAACCTCTTGTTACATTTGAGTATAGAAGTGTAATCCATGGGATAACTAGTAAATTGTCTTTCCACTTCACCTTTTTTTTTAATCCATTTTTAATATGAATTGCTATGTTGAGATGGTTTAGCTAAATAATCCTACTCTGAAAGGATAAAATTGTCTGCATAACCCTTCCATACATTCTATTGCATCTGAATGCCATGACCCAAAATGGAACCATAAGAAATGAGCAACATAGGGGAATATTTTTTCCCAATTGTAAGAGTGTATTGTAGAGAAATAATATGTGTTTAGCACCATAGGATGTAAGCTTGAATTATTCCCCTCCTAATAAGGAAGGTTGCTCTTGATATACCGCTAGCTGATAAATGGAATCTTTCCCTCCTCATGCTAGTAAATAGAATCCCAAAAACTGATATCATAAGAGTAAGGAGAATGTGGAACAACCTTATCTCTTACAATTCTTCCACCAAAATTCAAAAATGCATCTTGAACTAGAGCGGGTAGTGAACAGAGTTTTTTTTTTTTTATACCATGGCCAAAACAAATCAGATGACTTCCAAAATTGTTTTAGAAAACTGATCAAAATTTCTCCTGGACCCACAAAAATTTACCAACATGTTGAATTATGATAGGAGAGTATCAAAATAGAATGGATTGGCCTGAACTCTTCAAAATTGAAAACTGTCAACAGCCAAAGTAGCTTACTCAGTGATTTTCTACAAAATTGTGCCTATCAAACTTAGCTGAAACTCACCAATTTGCAATTTTTTAAAAATATCAAATCACTTCCTATGAAGCCATAACTTGTGATATTGGTTCATTTAGGGTTCATGAGTATGTGTGCAAACTGGCATTTCATCAATCTTTGTTGTTTGCAAAATATCAAATGCCAAAGTTGACCTCTGTGAAAATCTCCTAGAAATGCAGATGAAAAAACCGTGTGAAATCATTTTGCTTTTGGCTTTGAAAAAATACTGAACTATGTCCTGAAGCTCTGAAAATTAGCATGGACACACATTGAGATGGGGAGAATTTGGAACATCAATCATCAGGTCATGAAACCCTTTCAATTTCTTAACATTTATCCCCAAAGTTGATCATTTTAACAAAATCTTCACTATTCTGACAGTAGATTTTCTCAAAAGCCCTTCAACATGTCGCTTTGAAACTTTGTCAAATTTGATTTTATGGAGCTGAAAACTGATGTGCATACTCACATATGTTAGATGAACACACCTGCAAGATTGTATTGCATGAAAATGACCAGATTCAAAATTATGATTTTTCACAAAGTGCTCTTTGGGCCACTTTTTTAACTAAGTTTCTAAGTGTTGTATTAGACTTTTTTTGACATGGCGCCTTCAGTTTTTTCCAAAATTGATGGTTTCAACAGAAACCCTAATAGGGGAAAAACCATGGTGGATGTTAGTCCACAAGATTATACCTTGTTAGAAGTATAATGGAAAATAAAAAAGGAATGCACATGCATTCAGGCACACTGCTTAGAGCTTAATGCTCAAAGGGAAGGCTCACTGTCTTACATAAAATAATTAGATTAAATCCATATGATGAGGTTGAACTGAGAAACTAGCTTCTATTAAAGCTTGATGATAGTTTTGGTTAAGCACATAAATACGTCTTCACATTTCTCTCAATCTTCTTCACACTCTGCTATAAAATCGAATGATTCGATATTTATTAGCACATAAAATTCACATACATTCATCGAGAACACCTCAAACACTTCAAAATGAAGAAACAATCACTCTTATATATCTGCAACATGAATTTACATCAACAACTTTGTTAGCCACAAATAAAGAATAAATGAATTACAATTTGTCGACCCAATTCATGAACAAATCTCAATACACACCAACCTAAGTCAATCATATCATAATGAATACCTAAATAAACATGATCAAACACACTAAACATTAAAATATTAATCCACAAGGATATGTAGCATGCTACCTCCATCATGTTGGCCAAGAACAAGATCAATGTGAATGTACCACAATTATAGACCACAATATAGATACATTATTGAACATCACAGTAGCATACACACCATCTCAATTTACCAGAATTGCATTCTCTTCTTCTAGAAACACCTCCTATAGTGATAGAATAATTGTAGGAACTTAGAAACTCATAAATTTCTCCAAACTTGATGTGTACCACTAAAACTTCTAGAAAATATACTAGATAGGCTCAACAAAAAAACCTTTGATGCATGACTTCAAATTAACAACTTATAGAAAATTCCACCATTTTGATCATCACAGCTTAATGGGCTGCTTGCAACATATTCATTCTATTTTTCTCAATATCCTTGACATATACAACCTTCAGAATCATCAATGTTAATAGTGTTGAAATCAATGAAAACCACATATTAGCAACACAACCACATCATCCAACAATCTCCCCCTTTGGAATTGATGGCAACACATGATGTGAATAATACCATCAACACAACTAACTCTTCTCAAACTATTATTTTCCCTCTTACATTAATCTTCTCCTCTTTTCTTCCTCAAAGGTTTTCCACATTTCTCTTCTCCCCCTTTGACATCAATGGAAAAGGTACATGTGATTTGAACCACATATTTGAATCATCTAACTACTCCCCTTAAGTAGCAGCCACCACAACATCAATCCGAAACAAGATATGACTATGAGTGCATAGATTGATGCAAAGACTTACATCTTAGTTTAGATTAGGAGGGGAAATCACCCCTAACTTTCCTCTGAGATAATAAAAAATTTCTTTAGGAAATGGTTTAGTGAGTATATCTACAATTTTTTCCTTAGTGGGCACATACTCCAGTCTCAATTCTTTATCACTCACTTTGTCTCTCAAAAAGTAATACTTGATAAATATGTGTTTTGTCTTTGAATGTAACACTAGATTATTGGAAGTTTTTATGACACTTGAGTTGTCAAAAAGTATAGAAATAGGCTCATTATACTCAATTTAGATATTTCTCAACATCTGTTTCACCCACATTAATTGAGTATAGTTGATTGCAGGAAAATAATATTTTGCCTCAGCAATAGATAAGGAAGTGGAATTATACTTGTTACTTAGCCAAGACACCAACTTCTTCCCTAAGAAGAATGCACTACCACTTGTACTCTTTTTTTCATCCACATCTCCTACTCAATATGCATATGTAAAGGAATTCAAAGTAATATCATCATCCTTAGGATACCAAAGACCAAAATCAACTATTCCTTTCAAGTATCTAAAAAATTCTTTTTATTGAAGTCACATGTGATTCCTTTGGATCAGCTTGATATCTAGCAACCATACATACAACAGTCATAATATCTAGTCTAGTCTGAGTCAAATAGAGAAATCCACCAATCATTGACCTGTACCTTGTTTGATTTTCTTTAGGAGAATCATAATTCTGTGTTAACTTGCATCCGGTTACCATGGGTGTTCCAACTAGTTTTGAGTCTTCCATGCCATACTTTTTTAGTAACTCTCTTGCATATTTGGATTGAAATATGAAGATTCCATCCTCTAACTGAGTAATTTATAATCCTAAAAATAATTTCAGCTCTCCAGTCATTGACATCTAAAATTCACTTTTCATTTCATCAACAAACTTCATGCATAAGTCATCATTACCTTCAAAAATAATGTCATCAAAAAAACCTTCAATAATCAACTCTTTATCCTGATCCATCTAGAAATATAGATTGTTGTCAATAGTACCTTTATTGAATCCAATCTTCAACAATTGTTTATGTAATCTAGCATACCAAGCTCTAGGGGATTTTTTGATTCCATATAGTTCTTTCTCGAACCGACAAACCATGTATTTTTCATTAGTCAATTGAAATCCATCTGGTTCCTCAACATAAAATTCTTATTCTAATTCACCATTCAGAAATGGTGACTTCACATTCATTTGATAGACTTTGTAATTTTTGAAAGTAGCATAAGAAATAAATAACCTTACAACTTTAATTCTAGTAACAGGGGCAAAGTTTTCTTCAAAATTAATACCTTCTATCTGTGAGTATCCTCTACATACAAGTCTTGCTTTATTTTTGACCACTTCACCTTGTTCATTCAACTTATTTTGAAAGACCCATTTGGTTCCAATCACATTTTTATCCTGAGGTCAAGGAAAAAGAATCTATGTATCATTTTTCTCTATCTGCATCAGTTCCTCCTTCATTGCTTCCATCTAATATTCATCTTTACATGATTCATTGACATTTCTAGGTTAAGTCTTGGAAATTAGGAAATACTCTGTAGAAGTTGATAAATCTCAACCTCACAGTTCCCAAGAATCACCTCCAAGCAATCACCTATCACATGCAATAGATATTAAAAAAACAATACTGGATGTTTTGTAAACCCTCAAAGCAAAAGTATGTGCAAGCATAAACCAGAAATAATTATTGAATGATCTGATAATTACAATGTGATCAATCCTTAATGAGAAGATCAAGAAAACCTAAAATTAGGAAACCCTAGTGTGCACACTTAATAATTAATAAATAACTATTAATGTGCCTAAGTTTAGCTTAAGCAACCTAAAGGAATAAGTGACTTAATTAATTAACCAATATGATTAAATTAATTAAGTGGAATAACTTATTACTCTAATATACTTTTCTGCAATTCTCCTTCTAGTATGCACACCTTTGTTCTTATCTCTTATAATCTTATTTTCAAAATTATTTAGCTTTACATACCTTGGAACTTTGGGATTCTCTTTGAATTCTAGTTCATCTATTCTCTCTTTTGCATTTCCACTAGCTTTTCCTTCATAATTCTCTTGATTCACTAAAACAATTTGAACTTGATTTTGTGCCTATGCATTCTTTCCATTACCAGTACTATCTTGTTGATCATATGAATCATATCCAAAATAGTTGGATGATCTAACAGTGTCTTCATCAACTATGAAATTTACACTTTCAACCATTTTATTCAATCTTCTATTGTATCATCGGTAAGCTTTTCTCTTAGTAGAGTAGCCCAGAAAGATTCCTTCATCACTTCTAGCATCAAACTTGCCAATATCTTCATCTCTCTTGATATAAAATCTACCTCCAAATATTTTTAAATATTTAACACTAGGATTATAACCAAACCATAGCTCAAAAGGAGTCTTACCTGAACTACCATTAACATTTACTCAATTGATACTATATATGGTAGTGCTTAGAACTTCTCTCTAGTAGATATGAGGAACGTTACCTTCAAACATCATAGTTCTAGCAACATCTATAATTGTTTTGTTCTTTCTTTCAACAACTTCGTTCTGTTGAAGGGTCTAGGGAGTAGATAATTATCTTTTCATTTCATATTCTTCATAGAAGGAATCGAACTCCCAGGAAGTGAATTCACCACCTCCATTTGATCTTAACCATTTAACCTTTAGACTTGTCTCATTTTTTCCCATAGCTTTGAAACACTTTAACTTTTCTAGTGGTTCATGTTTTTCTCTCCAGAAGCAACCCATATCATCCTAGAGTAATCATCAATAAGCAACATAAAGTGCCTTTCTCCTTGTAGAATTCTAATTCTGGATGGACCACGTAGATCAATATGTACCAGCTCTAGTACACCATTAGAATGATGTTGTTTTCTCTGAAAAGAAATACTTGTCTGCTTTCCCATTTGAGATTCTTGCATATAGTGTTAGTAGGCTTCACTAACTTAGATAGATCTTTGTCTGCTTGAGTGGATCTTACTTTGACAATGTTATCAAAATTCACATGACATAGCCTCCTATTCCATAACCAGCTTTCATCAACTTGAGTAATTAAACAACTTTCACTAGCAACACTTAAGTGAAAAATGTTACCTCTTGTCTTTGTACCTGAAGCAATTATGTTTCCAGAGCTTCCCAATATCCTGCATTTTCCTTGAACTAAAGATTGTATCCCTTGTCTACCATCTGTCCAAAACTCAACAAGTTATGCTTCAATTCTTTAACATAAAGGACATCCTCAGTCTTATATATACCACCAAGAGAAATATTACCTCTGCCACAAATCACACCAGCATTGTCATCTCCAAATATTACAACACCATCGTCATACTTCTCCAAGCTTAGAAACCAGCTTTTGTCACCATTCATATGATGTGAGCATCTGCTATCAATCATCCACTCATATTTTTCATCAATTCTAGCTGTAAGAGCTTTCTCAATATTCTTATCACTAGCAGATTCAATGGACAAAGTACCATTTCCCTTGATAGAAATAAATACCAATCCATCTTCATTTCTAGATTCATTATCAGATTCATGGAAAAATTGGACAACCCTTTGACAACATCCACCTCAACCACCTTAGAATAAGAGCCAACACATTACACGACAAACTTTGATGAACTTAATCACCCGCAACCGCCATATCCAAAAGTAATGAAAAAGCTTTATGGAAAAAGTTACTAACTTATGAAAAACTTGGCTATAGTGGAAAAGGATGTGGTGCTAGAGAACAAGGTATTTGTGTTCCCATCAAACCTAACACACAAGAAAAATCTCATGGTCTTGGTTATTATCCGTTGATAGAAATAAACAAACCTTCACTCAATGTCAACACCATAACAAACCATCCTTCTAAGACAACTTTAGTGCATCCTGAACTAATAGACCTTAGTGTTCTCAAAATTGATCCCTTGCAAAACATGAAACAAAAAAATAAGTCTTTGCTTAATGTCAATGTCGTCTTGCAAAACACTAATGATTTGAATTTTACACACTCCTCTAACAAAGAGTACAAAATCTCACAATCTATAGAGCCTTGTGTAGGTATAACATCTTGTACTAAGTAAGGGACATATCTATCACTAGATAAAGGACCACCTTCTACCATTGATCAAGCAGGTATCTTTTCGAGATTCCTCCAAGAACTTAAAATAAATTTTATTACAAGACTTTATTTTGTTCCTATCATAGAGTTCATGGTCATTCTACTAATACATGTAAGGCTTTCAGAATTAAAATCTAACATATTAAGGAGTTTGGTGCTCTCCCTTATGTGGGGGCACCTAATTCCTCTAATTGATACTGATTTTCACTCTACCATGCCTCTTATCAATCATTTAGGCTCACCCTTGTCTTGCACTAAGCGAGGGCAATGGGTTAGGTAGCCTTGTCCTTGTATGTCACCTATCATTGCCTCTTTTGTCTAGTCATTAACCTCTCATGAACATTTAAGAACAAGCTTGGGATGTGGATGACATGCCTTAAGTTGGCTCACATGTGACATAACAACTTTTTAATGACATTGCTTCATTTGGAAACATATGACTTAGCATAAGGCTTTCCAAATAAGATCTCATGTCTTTTGCTAATTTAAAGTAATTTATCATAGTAATGGTGTTAGCAACCACTTTAAAGTGGAGGCATACACTGACACTCACATTTCATTATGAAATTTTATTTTTCTTATGATCCCCTCTCTTGGAAACATTAGGTACAATGTTGCTCAGGATGAGACATTGCACTTTTCCTCTCTTAGAAACAAGATGAGACCATTTGCACTTATCCTCTATTGGAGACATTAAGCATGATGTTCCCTAAGATGAGACCTTGCACGAAAAAATAAAAATCCCCTTTAGCAAAATATTTACATAACATTCAAAAGCATTATTTTTGTTGGGCCTTATTAAAGTTATCAGGAGGTATGAATTTGGTATGGCTAAGTGGGAAGTCCATCTGAGGCATGACTTTCCCCATAGCCACTTGCATGTGTGTGAGTGCATACTAGCCATGAGTTTATGTTTCTCACCTTCTTGGATTTCGCACCCGGTGGACAACCAAAATTTTTGTTGCCTCCTAGAGTGAGTATGCATTTTTGATAAACAACCTAGATTTGATCCACAACGTGTTGGAAAAATGGTTGAAGCTTGATCCACCTTTTTACTTTTTCTTATTCTTGTTCTTCGTCTAGTTATTTCCATTGTATGATCATGTATCTTGTTTTGTTGCAAATCATTCACCTTGTGTGTGTCCTCCTGGACTTATGTTGGTTTGAGTTAGGATATTGGATCCTAGGGTTTTGTGCTACCTCCTTTGATCTTTGTCATATTTTTCCATTCACATAGCTAATATTGGACCCCTCTTGTATTTCTACTTTAGTGTGAGTCTAAACCAAGTTCATCCTCTCACTAAAGTGGGGGATAAATGTAACATAGAAAAATGTATCCTTGGAGATTTTCATTCTCATTTGGGTCTTTCTTGTGGATTTTTGCCTAGTTTTTCTTAGATTTAATGTTGTAATGTGGCCAACACATTCACATTAGGTCTTGGACCCTTGTAAATCAATAAAAAAATTATGATGTCTTACAAAAGTATTATGAAGTATTGTAACACACTTTCACACTTTTCTAGGACCTTTTCAACATATTTCACTTAAATAACATCTTTTTATCACTTAACAAGCCTTATAATGAAGTGTTGTAAGGATTTGTAAAAACTCTCACACTTTTCTAGGCTTGTCATCAATAATTTGGTCGTTTCTTATTCTTTAATTGGCCCCATTATACACTTACAGGCCTTATTTGAGTGTCTTTTTGAGAATAATCCTGTTAAACATCTTTTAACACACTTTAATTCCTAACACCCATTCAAATTGCCTTGGTGGGACCAAGTCGCCACTTGGGACGACTAAGTCCCATTTGGCTCAAAAATAGAAACAAGTTCAAAATTCTGGTGGGATATTATTCTCTAGACCTTGAGGTCAGCCTGTGATGAGGTATTTTTGGGGATTAGGGAATAATTGTGTATAAATATAGGGTTTTTCCTCTCATTTCACCACCATTAATTCAATCGTTCAATCTTCTCAATCATTCATTCATCATTCCTTTCAAGAAAGCTAGGGTTGGAGCATTATAAAGTCATTAAGAAGCATTCAAGAGAATATTCTTCATCCATTGTTGTATAAATTCAAGATCAATAATCATGCCAAGTTTCTAGCTCTATTATTTTATACTTCATTAATTACCTAAAAAGGGCTTTGACCAAGGAAAACCCCCATGCCCTAGCATCCAACATTTCTCTTTCTTTCTTTGTGTGTGTAGATTTAGGTGCCCTGAAAGCTTGGAAATAATTGAAGGATAGGTTGCAAGCTTTTTGGAGACATCTCCTTGTTGGATAGGTTAGAATATTCACAAAATTCACTTACAATGCTAGAAATCATAGTTTCAAATCTTGTTACTTGGAGGAGTAGAATGTGCAGAATGAGAGCTTCAGTTTCCACTTTCAAATTTTCAGAAAAGCCAATGTGGAATAATTTTCCATCAATGGTAACTTAGTCCCATTGCACTTGTTTTCAAATATTTCTATACATTCAAATACCCATTTGGATGAAATAGGCTCGAGTGCAGTGTTCCAAATTTGGGACTAGGTTTCCTATAATGGCATAACTGTCCCAGTAGTCTAAAATTCCAGAATCAACAACATTTCTAGTCTCCATTCCAACTTCTATAAATTTACAGGTTCATCTCTCTATTTTCATTCATTTATGTTATGTATTTTACTTGCATTCTTAGTTCATTTTGCATATCACATTGTGTTTTCAAGTAAAGTCCATTTTCTAGGTTTTGCATCAATAATTAGTTTCTTTTATCAATTCCTTGCACCTAGGACATTATGTTTAAACATATTTCCATTATATTAGCATTAGTCTTGAGTGAACCCTTAGATCCTTTGTGGGATACCTTTCTCCTTTTAGGTGCAAAACCCTAGAAGTGCAAGGAAGCCCTATGCCCAAAAGTCTACAGTTCAATTAAAAACCAAAACAAAGCATTCCCTATCATATTATTAGTTAAATAAAGATGAAAACATGAA
The DNA here is from genome assembly GCA_007115665.2 of Sequoiadendron giganteum. Classification (NCBI taxonomy): domain Eukaryota; kingdom Viridiplantae; phylum Streptophyta; class Pinopsida; order Cupressales; family Cupressaceae; genus Sequoiadendron; species Sequoiadendron giganteum. The sequence continues at coordinate 28,384,821 of CM021100.1, forward strand.
ATAATAGCGCAAAAAAAGACAAATGATAACATGTAATCAACTAAATCAACCAAACCTCCATCTCATAGGGGGATTGGTGCTCTTTCTATGTGGAAACAAGACCTTTCCCAATCCATTTGATAAGCTCCAATGATGTAAATTATTATAAGTATGAAAACGATGCCAAAGCATGATAAAAACTAGCTAATGATGCGATGAAATGATGAAATGAGTATGAAATTATTATAGTAAACTTTCTTGAGATTTTGGATCCATATTGTGTAGAGAAACCCTATACTTCAAATGTTTCAAACATCTTAGACCAAAACAAAAAAAGGCATAACTTAACAGTGTAATTATAGACACCTGAATTTGACAACACCCATATGGTCAAATTCACCTTCGTATTCTTCTATCATGCACCCTTCATCCAAATTAATTAAATAATTTATTATTTGATTAATATTTCCCTAAAGCCTAATGTCCCTAAGGTATTTAATAAATAAATTAAATAATTTACCTCTCCCCCATTTCATCTCTAAATCAAATAAATATCCTCATTTATTTAGTTTAGTCACTTGTTCCTTTTTGAATTAAATCAATTTTTATTTCAAATTCTTCTCTCTCCAAATGTCACATCCTCCATAATTCCTTCTAATCCAGATTAGTTTAATTAATCTATGATTAGGATGTGCACAATATTAATCATGATTAGGGTCACATCCTCCATAATCCCCCACTTGCCTCTAATCCACCATTAGCCTAGCTAATCACCTACTTAGCCTAGCCTAATCATCATGAAATTTATGGCATGTGTCCTAAGTCAACTACCTTAAATGCTTTCTCCTTTGGGAGAAGGCATCCCTTTTCCCATGTGAATTTTAAATTCACTTTTATTTGACCAAGGAATTTTAAGGAATTTAAATTTCCTTCTCTCATCCCAATATGGATATCTAAGGAATTTTTAATTCCTCATGTGTCCTTTAACCCACATGGGGACAAGGACCTCCTTTATGAGTATATCTTGTCCAAATCCTAAGGTACTATGTAGTACCTCCACCTCATCTCCCCTTTGACACCTCACCCACCACATGGGAAGATGTGAGGGCTTGTGAGTTGTCAACTCACCTTAGCCCTTGATCTTGTACATCTTGGCTTAATCTGAGCCATCCATTGTTTAGAGTATTTTCCCCTAAAAATGGTGGAAATTGCCCCATTTGCATCATCCAAAAAAAACACAACTTTTACAATCAAGCATCCACCATTGCTGCATCTTAGAACTCATATCTTGCATCCAATCCACTAACCACAATCACCATTTAATTCCTCATCATCATAGCTCCATTTTGCATTAGGTTTCATGCCATTTTGTCAAGGATAGAGCACACAAATCAAGCATCTAAAGGGCCAACCAAAGCAATCAACTTAACAAGGTAAAAAATTCCATATTTTCTTGTGTTTTTTTAAGTCCACCTTAGGCCAATCTTGAGGTGTTTTTTGTGTCTTTGGTCTTTGCATTACTCAATTTTTTGCATCTTAGATAAATCAAATTCACCCACACACATTTTTGGCACACCTAGTGGGACCCACATCATGGGTTTTCATTTTATTGTTTGCTATTGTTTTATTTTTATAGGTTTGGATTTCTACACGTAGGGGAAAATCCGCCCTGATGGGAAAACTCACCAGTTATAGAGGTGAAACTCTAGTTGAAAAAGGAAAACATTAATTCACCCTTTTGCGAAAATGGGCGAACTTCAAGAAAGAGGTGAGACCACTTAACACAAAGGCATATACATTGGAGGTCTCTTGGAATAATAAAATCTGATTTAGTTATAGAGGTGATTGCGACTTCGCCCCTTCACCGAGATAGGAAATCTTGATTTTGCCTCTTCCCCATGACACGTGAGTTTGAATTTTCCCATCCACTCAAATAGGTTAGTGAAAATTTTCCCTTCTCCTAGAACAAGTTATCTTGATCATTAGATACAGGAAAAAAATTCTTACACAGTGGTGAACTTGAGGTATTGTCGAACCTTAATTTTCAATTTGAGCTTAAACTTGATTTTGGACTTCGGGTACCTATCCTCTAACTTGTCTATCTGTGAGTGTGTCATTTTACTAATGATTTTCGTAGTATTTTCCTACATCCATCCAAGATAGGTGGCATTAAACTACTAAAATATTTTCTACAGGACGATTGGTCGGAGACCCCTAGATTAGCTTTATTTGTTGATAATTTTTCATACTAATCTAGACACATGTAGTTTAATTAAAGGGTCAATTTACATTGTTTCTTGTGTTTGGGAATAATTTTTTGAAATATCCAATCCCCTTGCACCTCTCGATGATCTTGGGTGATAATAAATCACAACTTGTTCTAGTCTAGTCTATTCTACTTCGGATGTGCTAGTATATCTAGGCTCTCTCCTTGTGCTACGTGCAAACCTACGGACCAGCTGAAGCTTCTAGTATCTTCTTCCCTTAGAGGGACCTACCTAGGATTTCATCACTTGGGAAAAAATTCCAACCACGTGTTACTAGTGGGGTATATAAAGGAGGGAGAACAAAAATTGTACCCCAATCAAGTCACGCCATCTTTAGTGAAGTGTTGAAGCTAGGGTGATACCTAGATAAGACGTGAAGAGTTGGTCTAAGTTTCTAGTACCTCGCTAGAGCTCCCAAATCATGCTTGTGATGGGCTGGTTTTCATGGTTGTGCCTCATGCACCCTCTTTGTGTATTTTGGATGCACGAGATAGCCTTGTTTATCCTAGATAGAGACCCATGTTTTAGTTGTGGCTTGGTGTAGTGTATGGGATTTGCACCATACCCCAAAGTTACTCACCACATACTCCCTTAGGTTGAGATAGGAATCCTTGTGGTGGATTATGATAGTCCTCAAGTGTGTGAGAGAGAAAGTGAATCTATGGCATTTGCTGATGACCCTATTCCACTAAATCTCTAGCTATCTGACTTCAAGAGAAAGGGTGATCTAGAGAACCACCCTGTTATCACATAGTATTAACCTATGGTTGTCTACTCAAGATGGTGGGACTACATAAATTTTTTAACCCTTTATCACTAATTATAGGATTGTGTTGCTTGACATGTCTTCTTGTGTGATCCGAGTGCTTGTCATCAGTTTGAATCTATCCAACCATTCTATTTTTTGTTTGTTATGTCTTTTGTCCTTTGCCACAGTCCACTCCTACCCTCAATGGTGAATCTACTTTTATTGGATGTGAATCTACATTGTGAAAAAGTCAACTTTTCCTTGTCAGAGGTGAATCTGAGTCGTGATTCCAGTTCAAGTCATCCTTTAGGTGAACTTTCCCGTGTTAGGGGTGAATTTTCCTATGGGTCCCCTCATTAGGCAATCTCATGTCCACCTATTCCTCTAGAATAGGTGATCCTACATCCTTTTTAGGAGATTTTGTGTCATCTCTGCCCATCTGTTCCCAGAATAGGTGAACCTATTGTCTATAGCGGTGAATTTATTTTTCATTTGAGTCATGCTTCTCTGTACACTCCTTAGAATAAGCAAAATTGCTATCCACAAGGGCAATCCAACATCTGTATGTACCATTCCCATCCATAAAATTCAATACTTATGTGAATCTGTGTCCTCTAGATAATCATTTTTTCTCCCATCCATGTATTTCATGAAATAGGTGAACTTGCTCCCCAAGATAGGTGATCTTGTATATCGAATTCGCCCATTTCTCTTTAGTTATCTTAAACAATAGGAAAACCTGTGTGCTAAAAATGTGATCTTGTCATTCGCATAGGTGATCTTGTCATCCCCATAAGTGAACTTGAAACCTCCATAGGTGATTTTTCTATTTGTGTCCAGCTGTCTCTTTCACATCTCAAGATACAAGCAAATTTGAGTCCTAGAAAAAGGCATTTTTGTCACATATAGAGGCGATTTTTCTAGTGTTAGATAGGTGAACCCATCACTTGAAGGGGAAAACTTGTGACACAAAGAGGCATAAGAACTCCTCACACAAAAATCCTGAGAGTTAACTGTCTTAGCCAGTGAAATCTTGTCATTTTCTGAGTTTGTTGCTACAACCAAAATATTTTTATCATTATCTATCTGCCCATAATCATCATTTTAGTCCATTTGCATTTTTCCAAAGTCATTGAATCCTCAAGATAATCACATAGGTTCATCTTAGCATATCCATAGACTTCATTTACATCATCATTTCATCAATTTGAATCTTTAGACTTTATTTTAGGGGATTTTATCCAATTTGAACTAGGAAACCAACCCTAATCATCATCATTTAAACTTTCTTAGGATTTTATGCATCCTAAGTTAGTAATCCTCCATGGCCTCTTCAATCTCCTCTAATCATGAGGTATATTTTATGTTGTGATCATCAAATTAAGCCCCCAAACCTAGTTTAGAGTCAATTCCATTGATCCAATCCAATTGAATCATCCAATCCTAATTGATCATCTAATTCCATCTATCATTAGATCCTATCAATCATCTAATCAAACCAATTATCTAAATCATCCTATCCAATCTGATCAATCAATCCATCAATCGATCATCTAATCCAATCCATCCTTTAGTCATCACTTAGGTCATCATTTAAGTACATCTTAGCATCATCCTAGCCATATAGTGGTTTTGCATTTTCATGCCCATTAGTCAATCGCAAGCAAAGAAAATCATGGAAGAACAACAACCTCAGGATGCTCAACCTCATAACTCTCGGGAACAACCCATCAATGGTGGCTCATCCCAATCTAATACCTAGGCCCATAATCAATCTCCTCCTGACAAGAGCATGGTTAGCCAACCTGAGCTCATAATCAATTAATACCTCAGTAATCCAACCATATTGAAAATGATAGATTATCTTCTTGATGAGTGTGGGGAAGAGATCTTTGTTGCCTTGATCATGGAAGGCATTAAACATCCAACATAATTTGACATATCCAAAAATGTCAACATTACACCTCTTGCATCTCTCATGCAATAGGATCCTTAGAACTCTCATAATGATCCTGGAAATTCGTATGTTCCCCAAGGTCCACCCCAAGAGGGTTGGTATTAGCCCGAATTCAGCAACTTTTTCCTTTACTAGGTGAAAAATTATCCTCTAATTCCCATTTCGGTTATGAGAGTGTCACCTAATCCTAGCATTCATCAGGGCCCCGATCCTAAATATCCTCTTGGTTTGAGTGTGACTCAAGGTGAACCTAATCCACAAGGCATGAACATCCCATAAAATTCAGCTCCCATACCATCTGCTCCACCTCTTTCACCAAACCAACTAGGTTCACTTCTAGGGAATACTGGAGGAACTAGTTACAATCCTTTTGTTGTACCACCACCAAATCCTAGTCATACACCCAGATCCAACTAGCCACCACCTCCCTTCACATCCCAATAACCACCACAAGGCACCCTTCCATCACAACAGACCCCTTCATAGCCTTTGCTTCACACTACTATCTCATTGTAGCCTCAACAACTTCCTTCACATCAAGCTCAAGGTAATCCATATCAACCTCCTCATTAGCCGCAAGGTAATCCCCAACCAAGTCAAATCCTATAGAAACCACCACATCAACAACAGCCTCATCATCAATCATAGGTCATCCCTTAGCAGCCTCAAAATTCATTTGAACCTTCTCAACACTCAAAAATCCCGACACAACCCTAAGAACCAACTCAACAAAATCCAGGAATTTCTGCAACCCAATACCTATATCATACACAAAGATCTTATCACCCACAGGCCACTACATCCAATCCTAATCCCAATTATTATTATCACCACAAAAATCTTAGCAGTAACCCCCTTATCTCCAAAAATCCCAACAACAACCCTCCTACGCCAATCCTCAACCATCACAACAATATCCATACTATCAACAATCCACTTGATAAAAACCACCTTATGCTTCCCAGCAGCCACCTATCCATAATTACCAAGTCTATCCATATTATTATGAGCAACCACCATCTTATCAGAAGGGTTCCTCCTCTTCCTCAAATCATCAAGCTCATCCATCAGATCAACCTCCTTATATCAATCCCCAATCCACATACACCAATCAGTATCAGCCAACTCCATCATATCCGCTTACACCATCACATGATCCAACCATCCCAACTCCATCCTCATCTTACCAACAATATTCCCCCTACAATCAGTTCAATCAAGTAGTCCCCTCTTCATCAATACCTGTCAATAAAGAGTGGGAAGAAGTAAAAGTCACGTTAAGGGAATTGGAAGTAGTGACATCCAAAAAGTCCTTAAAGTTTGAAGAGATTTGTCCTTATCCATTTGATCCCTCCATCTCACTTGTACCCTTTCCTAAGCACTTTGAAATGCCAAATTTTGATAAATACTAAGGAAAGGATGACCAACGAACACACTTCCAGGGATTTTACTCACACTATCAATAAGTCTTGCACAATGATAACTATCTTCTCTATCTATTCCCTAAAATTATGATAGGGATAGCACTAGACTAGTTCATGGGTCTTCAAAATGGATCCATCTCTTCCTTCAAAGATCTATCAAAAAAATTTGTGGCACACTCTTCTTCAATTTGGAGAGGGATATAGATACTTTAGATCTATTGAAAGAGAAAAAACGTGAGGGAGAAACCTTTGTGAGCTACCTCCAAAGGTGGTGTGCCCTAGCTAGCCAAATAAAATCCCACCTCAGTGAAAAGGATATGGTGACCATATTCATCATAAATTCCCATCCTGACATGGCACATAATCTTAATTTGCATTGTGTTATCACCTTTTCTAAATTCATTGAAAAAGGTGACACTATTGAGAGGGGTCTCATAGCTAAGGGACAAGTCAAAATCTTCAACTCAAATAAGGGAAAATCATTAGGTGATAGATCTCGCTATTGAAATAATAATAAGTATACTTTCAATGATGGTGTTACTGATACCAAGAATGTATAGGTAGCCAAAACATCCCAAATATGGCAACATGTCCCTCATCAACAATCAACACCTAATGTCATATTTGTGATGCATGGTGCACCACATCCTCCTCAACAATCCAATCAAAATAATCAAGGGAACAATAAGCCCACATTCACCCCTTTGGCAGAACCCTTGAGCGTTGTCTACAATAGGTTGCTTCAATCAAGCTATCCATTTGTCTATGTTGTGATGAAGCCCTTTGATGAGTCCAAACCAAAGCCCACCTAGTATAGGGAAAATGAATATTGTGACTTCCACAAAATTAAGGGTCACACCACTAATAAGTGTCAAGGTCTTAAAATGTATATCCAAGATCTTATAGATCAACGTGACATACAAGTGGATGTGAATTAGACACCCTCATCCAATGCTCAATTTCAAATATATCAAAACACTTTCCCCAACACAAATCAAGGTGCTGCCACTTGCAACACTAATCTCAGACCTAACAATAACAATAACCAAAGTTATAGCACTAACAATATCAGCTATAAGAATGTACCATATGTTGACAACACAAGGGAAGACAACTGAGAGGGGGGGTGAATCAATTGTCATAGAAATTATACTTATTAAACTTATTCTCAAATATGATAAATAAACGTGAAAGCATAAACCATCACCACATCAAAAACACACATAACACCAATATTTTTGCATGCAAAGACTGTTAAGGGAAAAACCACGGTGGAGGTTAATCCACAAGATTATACTCCATTAAAATTATTATAAATTGGGAATGCACATGCATTCAATCACACTACCTAGAGCTCACTACTCAAATACAAAAGGCTTACTACCTAAAGGAAGACAAACTATCTTATAGTCATATTTGGATTACATCCATCTGAGAGATCTTGAACTGAGAAGATAACATCTGCTAATGGCTGATTATAGTTTTGATTAAGCACATGAACACTTCCTTATGCTCACTCTTCTTCACACTTTACTTCTACCTTCAAAATATTAGAACATTATTTTCACATAGAACTCACACATCTCGCTTCTTTGCATACCATTCTCCTCAAAACAATTGATTATATATATCTGCAATTAGGGATAACATCAACTACATGTCAGCCCAACAAAATATGAAATGTCTACAAACTGTCGGCCTAAAATAATAAACAATTTATCAATGTGAATCAAATAGTGTCATCCGAACCATAGCAAGGACCCAAAAAAATATGTATTGAACGTGAAACACCTTTAACAATTAGCTTCAAAGATCCACAACATCCTACAATCACCCTGTTGGCCATGATCATAAAAAACATGAACTTACAGAAGAAAATCACCAATCATGAGCACAAAAATTAATGCGAACCTACAACACAAATAGAGAACAATCTAGAAACATCCACAAGCATCATGAATCACCACAGAAGCATCTGCAAAAAATCAAATTACTAGAATCACATTGTCTTCTTTTAGGAACACTAGCTACAACAACAAAACAACTTTCAGAACAGTGATACCCATAACTTGATCAAATCTTCATGCAAACCTCATAAAATTTAGGTGGATAAACTAGATATACTTTTCAACAAACCCTTTAATCTGCAACTC
>CM021100.1:28393448-28550526 GCA_007115665.2 Sequoiadendron giganteum
AAGAAAAATGCACCATCACTAGTACTCTATCTTTCATTCATATCTCTTTCCCAATCAACGTCAGTAAAAGAACTCAAAGTAAGGTCATCTTCTTTAGGATACCATAGGCTAAAATAAATTATCCCCTTCAAGTACCTAAAAATCCTCTTCACAACTATCACATGAGACTCCTTAGGATCAACTTAAAATATTGCAACAATGCATATTCATTTCATGATATCAGTTCTAGTTTGAGTCAGATAGGGAAATTCACCAATCATGGATTTGTATGTAGTCTGATTTTTTTTAGGAGAGTCATCATCTTGTGTCAACTTACATTTAATCACAATAGGTGTACCAATTATCTTTGAATCTTCCATACCAAACTTCTTTAGCAATTCTTTCACATACTTGGACTGAGATATAAAGATCCCTTTATTTAGCTGATCAATTTGCAATCCCAAAAACAAATTCATTTCTCCAATTGTAGACATCTCAAACTCACTGTGCATCTCATCAACAAACTTCATGCACAAACTATCATCTCCTCCAAAAATGATATCATCAACAAATACTTCAATAATCAAATCTTTACCATGATCAATTTTGAAACACAACTTACTATCAACAATACCCTTATTAAATCCAAGCTTCAACAAGTACTTGTCCAATCTAGCATACCATGCTCTTGGGGCTTGCTTAAGTCCATACAATGCTTTCTTGAACTGACGAACCATATCTCCCTGATCAGTCAATTGAAATTCATTAGGTTGCTCAATATACACTTCTTCATCCAGTTCACCATTTATAAATGTTGACTTTACATCCATCTGATAAAACTTGAAGTTTTTGTAAGCAACATAATAAATAAATAGTCTTATAGCTTCAATCCTAGCAACATGAGAAATTTTTTCTTCAAATTCAATTCCTTCCATCTGAGAGTATCCTTTACACCGTAGTCTTGCTTTGTTTCTAACAACTTAACCTTGCTCATTCAATTTATTTCGAAAGACACATTTAATTCCAATTACATTTTTGTCCTTAGATCTAGGAACAAGAATCCATGTATCATTCTTCTCAATTTGTAGTAGTTCTTCTTTCATTTCTTCTACCCAATGTTCATATGTGCATGCTTCATTGACACTATTAGGCTCAGTCTTTGAGATCAAACAATATTCTTCTACAATTCTTCTCCTAGTTTGAACAACTTTATTATTATCACATATAATCTGATCTTCTAAATGATTTAGTCTTACATACCTTGGAGTCTTAGGATGTTCTTGAACTTTAGTCTTTTGTGATCTTACTTCTGCACTTTCACTAGTTTCTTCCTCTTGATTTTCTCGATTTATATTCCAATATTTCTTTCCTTTATCTAAACTATTATTTTGATCATTTGAATAATATCTGCAGGTTCTAGATGGTCTAAATGTGTCTTCATCAACCTTTACATTAGTGCTTTCAATTACTTTCCTTAATCTCTTATTGTAGCATTGGTAGGCTTTACTTTTAGTAGAATAACCAAGAAATATTCCTTCATCACTTCTAGCATCAAAATTTATTATATCCTCATCTCTTTTGATATAGCATTTACTCCCAAAGATTTTGAAGTGTCTTATAATAGGCTTATGACCGAGCCATATCTCATAAAGAGTCTTACCAGTATCACCTTTGACATGTACCTGATTGAGAGTATAAACGACACTACTCAGAGCTTCTCTCTGGTAGATATGAGGAACATTTCCTTCTAGCATCATAGTCCTAGAAGCATCTTGAATTGTCATGTTCTTCCTTTGCACAACTCCATTTTGCTGAGGGGTCCGTAGGGTAGATAATTGTCTCTTTATATCATGCTCTTCATAGAAATAAATAAACTCCCTGGAAGTGAATTCACCACCTCTATATGATCTCAAACATTTAATCTTCAAACCTGTCTCTGTCTCAACCATAGCCTTGAAAATATTGAATTTCTCTAGAGCTTCAAATTTTTCCATTAAGAAAGAAACCCACATCAATCTATAATAGTCGTCAATAAGTAACATGAAATACATGTCTCCTTGTAGACTTCTGACTCTAAAAGGACCACACAAGTCAGTATGCAAAAGCTCCAATACTTCATTTGAACAATGTTGTTTGCTTCAGAATGGAACTCTAGTTTGCTTCACTAACTGACATTCTTTGTATATAGTATTAGTAGGTTTTATCAACTTAGAAATATCTCTCACTGCTTGAGTAGAACTTATCTTGATAATATTGTCAAAGTTCACATTCAACATAATCTCCTATGCCACAACCAACTTTCATCAACTTGAGCAATCAAAGAAATTTTACTATTGGTACTTAGGTGAAAGATATTACCTTTTGTTTTTGTACCAGATACAATCACATTTCTAGAACTCCCTAATATTATACACTTTCCATCTTTGAATTCAATATTATATCCCTTGTCAACCATCTGTCCAACACTTAAGAGATTATGCTTCAAACCTTCCACATATAGAACATCATCAATATTATGCTTACCATCAAAATAAATGGATCCTCTATCATAGATTACACCAGCTTTGTCATCACCAAATCTTACAACATCACCATCATAATTTTCCAATCTCACAAATTTACTTTTATCACCTATCATGTGATGAGAGCATCCACTGTCAATCACCCATTCTTCTTTTTCTTCAACTCTGGAAGCTAGAGCTTTCTCCACATTCATGCAACTAGTAGAATCACTAGGTATAGGATTATGTTCCCTGATAGAAATAAATACCCAATCATCCTCACTTGCATTTCCTTCATCAGATTCATCATTTGTCACACCTTCATTAGAAACAAAATAACACTTTCTTTAGAATCTAGGCTTGTTATATCTTGACTTTGGAACTCTTTCAGGACACCTTGAGGAAAAATGACCTATCTTATTGCAGGAAAACCATTTAAGAGGAAATTTCCCTTTATACTTACCTTCTCCTTTGGCTACCCTCTTGACAAGAAGTGCTTCAAGCTCATATATTTTTCTCTCTTCTTCTCCAATCTATCTCATTTCCAGCTCATACTTGGACATTTTTCTAGAAGAAATTTCTCTCGAATCATATCTTTGCTTATCTTTTCTAGAGATAGTAGCTTTGAATGCAGATTTTGTCTTAGGAAGAGATTAACCTAACTCACTTAAATCAAAAGTAGAAAGCTTACCAATCAACATGTCACAGGTTACATTTGTCATAGTTTGGATCTCCTCAATACCAGCAGCTTTGTGTTTGTATGCAACAGGCAAGGATCTATGCACTTTAGCAACAATCTCTACTTCTTCTAATGTTCCACCAACACATCTGATACTACACACAAGTTCATTAACTCTCTGCATAAAATAAGTGATGTTCTCATCTTCACCCATTTTCAATGTTTCATGTTTCCCTTTCAGGCTTTGCATCTTAGCAATCTTCACATTGTTATCACCTTCATACAAAGTTTCCAACTTTTTCTAGATCTCATAAGTAGTCTTTAGCTCCATTAAATTTTTCATTTTAGAATCAGTCAGAGCACTCAACAATTCTTCCTTAGCCCTGATATTGTACTTGACCTCCTTAATCTCACCTGCACTAGAAGGACCATTATGTGGAATGATATATCTATTCTTTGTAATCATCTAGTAAGTTTCACCAATGCATCTCAGATGACACTCCATTCGAGTCTTCCAAAAAGAATAATTTGTTCCATCAAATCTCGGACTATCCTTCTTATATGTCACCATCCTGGATCACCTCAAGTGATCAAGCTTCTCTAGAGGAACCTGCTCTGATACCAATTGTTGGTAACACAAGGGTAGAGAACTGAGAGGGGGGTGATTCAATTATCACAAAAATTATACTTATTAAACTTATTCTCAAATTTAATAAATAAACATGAAATCATAAACCATCACCACATCAAAAACACACATAACACCAATATTTTTGCTTGGAAACCCTGTTAGGGGAAAAACCACAGTGGAGGTTAATCCACAAGATTATACTCTATTAAAAGTATTACAAATGGGGAATGCACATGCATTTAGGCACATTTCCTAGACCTCACTGCTCAAATACAAGAGTATTATTGTCCAAAGGAAGACAGACTATCTTATAGTCACATTCAGATTACATCCATTTGAGAGATCTTGAACCGAGAAGATAGCATTTGGTAATGCCTAATTATAGTTTAAGATAAGCAGATGAACACTTCCTTTTTCTTTCTCTTTTTCACACTTTAATTATTCCTTTGAAACATTAGAACATTATTCACACATAACACTTGCACATCTCGCTTCTTTGCATACCATTCTCCTCAAAACAACCAATCATATATATCTGCAATTAGGGATAACATCAACTACATGTCGGCCCAACAAAATATGAAATGTTTACAAACTGTTAGCCTAAATTAATAAATAATTTATCAATGTGAATCAAATAGTGTCAGCCAAAACATAACAAGGACTCAAAAAAAAATTTCTCGAACATGAAACACCTTAAACAATTAGCCTCAAAGATCCACAACATGGTACAATCACCCTTTCGGCCATGATCATGAAAAATATGAACTCATAGAAGAAAATAACCAATCACGAGCACAAAAATTGATGCAAACCAACAACACAAATAGAGCATGATCTAGAAACATCCACAAGAATCATGAATTTCCATAAAAATATTCCACAACAACAAAGATTACTAGAATTACATCATCTTCTCTCAAGAACACTAGCTACAACAACATAACAACTATCAGAACATCGATACTCATAACTTGATCAAATCTTCATGTGAACCTCTAAACTTCAGGTGGATAAACTAGATATACTTGTCAAAAAACCCTTTAATCTGCAACTCCTTATCCTCAATATAGTGAGCTAGCCATCATACTGAACTTCACTACATCTCCAACAACCTATAACTTATTTTATTACAATTTTCTCAATATCCTTCACATATATAGCCTTAAGGACATTAATGCCAATAGTGTTGACATCAATGAAAACACATATCAGCAATATCTGACAATCTCCAACACCATATAACTATGACTACATAGTTATGTGCATCATTCAAGTAGAGCCACACATGTCCATGATTCATGTTAAAGGAAAATACCCATAATGATCTGTCACTATGCATCACACCCACATATTCATTCAAGTTCCTTCCATGTCATCCCATCCAACTCTTGTGAGCTCTCATTATAACATTTTTGATCACCTTGGAAAGACTCCTACTCATATTTCCATCTCCGATATTCTTAAGTCTTGTCCTATCCATCAATAAATCCTCACCAAGGCTCTCCTGAATACCCATGTACCTAATGATATAGATCCTAATCAGTTTGAAACCTTAGTAGGACATATTTCATCCAATTACCAACTAGGATTTAGTCAAAATGATATTCCATCCATTGACACAAACCATAACCATCCCCTCGACATCAAAGTAATCATAGCCCACCATAAAGTGAAAAGGGTCTTGGTAAATAATAGCTCTGCCCTCAAAATCTATACATTAAAGTTCATAAAATAGGTAGGATATACCCAAGCTGACTTGAATAATCAAGTTATCACCATCAAATCCTATGATAATGCAGAGAGGGATTCCGAAGGTATTATTTATCTTCCTAGTCAGGTTGGCCCTATTGTATAGTACACCACATCCCACATCCTTGATCTAGAACTTCCATACAATCTCCTTCTTGGCTGCCCATGGATTCATTCTATGCAAGTTGTTTCATCCACTCACCATAAATTCTTGAAATTTCCTTTCAAAGGGATGGAGGTGACCATTCATGTTGATCCTCAACCCTTTGAATATTGTCATGCTCTCAAAGCCTCTTTCGCTCACTCTCAGTATTGTCCAGGAGTTGAAGTGGGGGAACCTCAAGCATCCTCCTCCAATCCATCTTCTAATCCATCATCCAACACAAATTAATCCACACCATCCACCCCATTTGACTCCACCATCACCAAGGTCAAAATTATTGACAAGGGCTTGAGATAATATGAAATGAAAACCACACTTAATGTTGCCACAATGCCACCATTTGATGTAGTCCAAGGTAGGAGGGTCTGGTGAGGGACTATCCCACCTCACAACTTGAATAACTAACAATCAGATCTAATGCTTATGCAACGAAAGCTAACAAATAATCCACATTAAGATGCAAGAAAACATGACACAAGAATTATCTTGGGAAAACCCTCAAAGGGAAAACCCAACCTTCAAAATTCACTTCTCAGTATGTTATGATCTCAAAACACATTACATATGCCACTCGGGCTTTATAGATGCTAGGCCACAACATAGGAATCACAAGCAATTCATACAATACTTTTCTTTGATTTCTTATTTTTTCTGCTCCATGATTTCTCTACTCTGTGATATTTTCAGATCAAAAAATTTCATCACCATGCTTCACGAATTAATTCTATCGACTACTCTTTGATTGATTAGAACATCATTCACACACAAAACTCACACATCTCGCACCTTGCCTTCATGCCTTCATCACATTGTTGCCAATCTCTTCAAAAAAATTGGTCATATATATCTGCATCTAGAATAACATCAACTACATGTCAGCCCAACAAAATATGAAATGTGTGATGAGTCTATTTTTTGGGCTAGTTATGGGTAGAATCCATGGTCTATTTGCTGAAAT
This sequence comes from Sequoiadendron giganteum, assembly GCA_007115665.2. Classification (NCBI taxonomy): domain Eukaryota; kingdom Viridiplantae; phylum Streptophyta; class Pinopsida; order Cupressales; family Cupressaceae; genus Sequoiadendron; species Sequoiadendron giganteum. The sequence goes on from CM021100.1 coordinate 28,400,112, forward strand.
TTACATGGGCTTTGATATTGCATGATTGACACTTTTTATAATTTTTCTCAAACCTTAAGAAATTTGGTTTTAATTCTCTTTCTCCTAGTTTCAATTATATTAACTTATTATGTGGATTGTCTATATTAATATTGCATGTGATTGATGGATGTTCTTTAATATAATTTTAGCTATGCAGTTATTATGTGTAATAAAATTTCCATGGAGACATGATTGGAAATGCTAAGTTAAGAAATGCAGCCGCCAACCGATCATGAAACTAGAGAACGATAGTGGAAGATTCTTATGTCAGTCGCATGTAACCTCTTTATGCTGATCTTTAATGACATTGAGAAATGTGGGCATTACTGCAGTGGTTGAGTCCACATTTGGGCCTGCATGTCTAAATGGATTCCCCTGCATGTGTAACCACCCTTCTACTCTTTTCTTTGTTTTCCCTAAATGGAATCCTCTCAGTTAGTGGGAGTTGACTTCCCTATTTAGATGATAAATAAGGTTTGGATCCTCCTTATAACGAATTTGATCACCAAGTTATTGTACCAACTGAGAATACTAGACATACTCTTGTGTATTTACATTTTTCAATGAATGAAATGACATTATGAATTGAGTATCTAAGTTTAATTTAAGCTTGCATTAGTTCTAGAGGATACTCATCCAAGGGGGGCCACTTGGTGATTAATCCGTTAGATTAGATAGATTAATATTATTCTATGTTCAATACTTATTAAGAATCTAGCATTGATTGTTCCTGCAGCCACTAGAATTCTATTATGTGACTATTCTTGTAGCCAAATCAAGCAAAGTAGTTTCATGTTTGCTGGTCAGACATTCATTTTTGTTATGCATGTTTAGTTTGAGTTTTATTTTTGAGTAGTGTTCAACCTTTTCCTAATTCCTTTCCAAGAAATTTACCTTCAACATTAATCTTTCTTAGTTGTAGAATGAAGATGACTAATTTGAAGTTCCTAGTGCATAGACTGTGCTGACTCATTTCAAGTTCACGTCCTTGGGTTGATAATTTAAATGTACCTTCATAATGGTTAAGATAGCTATTCAGGTCAAATGTCCAATCTTTGAATCATGGTTGTAAACTAGGGAGTCCTTTGGAGTCATTGATAGTTTTATCCTGCTGTAGAATTTCTAGAGTTTTCTCTTAGTGTTAGAAGTTATGATCCACCATTTTTTTTTCCACACATTATTTGTGTGAGTTGGTTGATACTAAGTTGATACTGCATGCATGGAAGAAGAAGAGATGCTTATGGGATATTTCTTCCTAATAATCCAAAGCCATTTCAACTAATAGAGCTTCAAAATCTACCTAGAAACGAAGAGGAAGAAGAGACACATCCCTTTCTTGATATATTCCCTAACCTGACCAGTTCTGAAGTCTCCCTTGAAGATCAAAATCCAATTGAAGAACCTTTTATTCTAGAATTTCATCAAGCAGGAATGGTTGATGCAAATGGAGACAAGCCTAACAGGTAGAACCAACCAACTTTTCCTTTTCCCATTGCTGAATAGAATGAACTAGATAACCTCAAAAATATCCCTACTTCGGTCCTTCCTAAGCTCTATGGACTTTCCATAGAGGACCCTAATACATTCTTATTTGAGTTTGATATACTCTGCAGAAGCTATGACTATACCTTTGATGCCCACAAACTCGAGCTATTTCCTACCACTTTGAAAGAAGCTACATTGAGATGGTTAATGAGCCTTGGTAGGAACATTGTGGCGACTTGGGAACATATGAAGACAAAATTTCTTGAGAAATATAAGGAATATTGTAGGGGTAGTGATATGAGAGGAGGTGACAATTTCAGAATGCATCAAAAAGAAGATGAGAGCCTGGAGGATTTCATTTCAAGGTTTTTGTTTTCTCTATAGAAATCTCCACACCATACACTAAATGAAGACTCACAAAATTATCATTTTCTAAGAGGAATTAGTGAAATATGCACTAAAGCCTTGGATTTGATGGCTGGAGGAGATATCACTCAAGTTCCTTGGGAGGATATCAAGAAGCAATTCCAAAAATATTCTAGGGAAACTTCAAAGAAAGGAAGAGCTTACCAATCCTTTATGGGCAAGTCATCCACCAATGGAGTCTTAAGAATGGAGATTACTAATTTTTTGATAGATTTCAAGCAATATATCATCAACAATATAGCTACTTAGCTGGATACACTTCAAGCCGAGTAAAAACATGAGGAGGTAGAAGCAATACTGACAGAATATTACCTTCATTGTAGACAAAATAAGGACTACAAATGTAAAGTGATAGCTAACATTGTCAGTAAATAGATTCAACCTAAGTTCAAACCAAATTTAGACTAAGGAAGACCAATTCTACTTTGTTTCATAGAAGAGGCCATGGGCTTCAAGACAAGGTATGCCACCAAATCCACTTTGTTGGGCCATATCTCAGTTCTTATTCATCTGGTAACCAGTGGCAACCCCCTTATCCATCCAACTATGGAGGATACCCACCATATTCTTGGAGTAACCCTCTGAATTCTTGGTCCAATTATCAAAATCCCTCACCTCAGTGGTAGCAACCTGAGTGGAGTTGGCAACAGTTTCAGGGATCTTGACAGCCACCTCCAAGAAACTAGCAACAAACATCTCAATGGAGAGGTGGCCAACAATGGCCAAACTAGACAACAAGCTACATGCAACCACCTTCTCAACCCCAATAGCTTGATATAATTCCTCCTCTTGCTATTCCAAGTTCAAATTATCCTAGACCTACTCAATTACCAGCCCAATCCACACCAAACCCAAATAAAAAACCACAACAATAGCCTGAATATTCTGCTGATCCAAATCAATTCCCTACATATGCTATGAGTTCAAGTGGAATACATTTACATTCAAGAAATACCTTGTCAGATCCTTCCACCCCCATTATCCTTGAGCTTCTTATGGAAGAGCAAGAAGAATCTTTGACTAATCCCATTCAACCTTATGCGCCTAAGAATCCTGAACCAGCTCCAACCAAGAAAATAGCCTAAGAACCACCTTTCCCCCAGAGATTGGAAGTGACCAAGCAAAAATAAGACAAGGAGGAAACCACTTTTGATATTATAGACCAGCTAAAGCATATATGTGTCCAGATACCCCTTTTCCAGGCCATAAAATATGTCCCTATCTATGGCAAGGCAATTAAAGAAGCATTCCTTAAGAAATCAAGCAAGAAAAAGAAGGACCCAACTACAGTTCATGTAGTGGGGTAGCTTGCTGACATCAGGCTTGGGAAAGTAACTATCCCCAAGTACAATGATCTAGGTAGTATTGTATTTGAAGTTATCATAAATGGGATAAACATAAATAATGCATTGATTGAATTAGGTGCAACAATCAATGTGATGACTAAAGACATCCTGCAACAACTGAATATTGTAAGCATGAGATCCACTCCTATTTTCATGCAAATTTCTAATAGTTCAACTGTTAATCCTGATGGAATAGTAGAAGACCTTGTGGTGATTCTAGAATTTTGGGAGTATCCAACTAACTTCATGGTTCTTTCTCCTAAAGCTACAGTTGGCGAGTATCCCATTATCCTTGGTAGGCGATGGTTAGCAACTACAAACGCTTATATTGGATGTGGATCAGGTGAAATGACTATTTGTGATGGTAGGAACACCAAAAGGCTTGTCCTTTATCCTCATGCTCAACCATCCCATTAAGAAAATTTTGGATGGACACCAGTTGGTAAAGAAGCTGAAGACGTTAACTCAATGGCACAACTCATAATTCTAGGAAGAATTATTTTCTTGCAACTTCAAGATGAGGATGAAGTGTTATCTAGTATCATTCAAAAGCATTTTCAGATAGATGAGGCATCATCCACTCATGTGTTTATTTCTGTGGACCTCATGCAAACACTTCTATCAATTTTTCTCGATCTTCTTGCAACCGTTGTCTCTACAGATAGACTTCGTGCAACCACTCTTTTTGCAGCCACTGCCTCAACGAACAAGCTTCCTGTAGTCACTCTTTTAGCAAGCAAACTTCTTGCAGAAATAGGTATGTTCCACACAATTCCACCACATGAAAGGTACCATGTATTAATGAAGCAGCCATGATAGAGTTAGTTACACAAGTATAGGTGTCTGAAGGAAAATATCTGACTATCAATAGTAAATTCAGTGAGGGACAACAATTGACATTGGAAAATTTGTTGAAAGCCCATCAAAAAGAATTTTCTTGGGCTTACCATGATATGAAGGGAATAGATAAAAATATCTACACTCATAGGATATATATCAAAGAGGATTGTACACCTATGAGGCAGCCACAAAGGAGGATCAACCCTGCATTACGAGAGATTGTCAAAACAGAGCTACAAAATTTATTAGATGCAAGATTTATCTACCCTATTTCAGATAGCCAGTGGGTGTCTCCATTGGTAATTTTTCCCAAGAAGGGAGGAAAATGGCAAGTTTTTATTGACTATAGGGAGCTCAATGCTACTACTAAGAAGGATAATTTTCCCTTTCCTTTTGTAGATCAAGTCCAAGACTCTCTTGTGGGAAAGCAATAATTTTCTTTCCTTGATGGATTCAATGGCTACAATCAGATTCAAATTGCACTAGAAGACCAAGAGAAGGAAACCTTCACATGTCCCTGGGGGACATATGCCTATTTAGTGCTTCCATTGGGTTACATAATGCACTTGCAACGTTTTAGAGAGTAGTCATCAACATATTTTCAGACATCTCCCTTGACTGCATGGAAATTCATATTGATGATTTTACCACCTATGGTGTTGATTTTGATGAAGCATTAGAAAATTTGAAAAAATTCATGCAGAGATGTGAAGACCAAAATCTATCTCTAAATAGTGAGAAATTCTTCATGATGATGCAAGAGGGTGTAGTCCTTGGCCACTACATTTCACACCACGGTATTCAAGCTGACCCTGCAAAGATTGAGGTAATTGCTAATCCACACATGCAAAACAAAATGATGTCAAGAGTTTCCTAAGACATGTAGGATATTATAGGTGTTTCATCAAATATTTTAGCAAAATAACAACACCCCTAATAGTCTCCTGACTAAAGATGTTGAGTTTCAATGGATAGAAGGTTGTGATAAAGCATTTTATGATTTAAAGACAACTCAGACTCATGATCCTATACTTAATGGACCTAATTGGGAAATCCCATTTCACATCCATACAGATGCCTTAGATTATGCCATAGGAGTAGTCTAGGGAAAAAAATAAGGAGCCATTGAGAATTCTATTTGTTTTGTTAGCAAAAACTTGCAAGGAGCTGAATTTAATTACACAGTGATAGAGAAAGAAATCTTGGTAGAAATATATGCCCCAAATAAATTCAGGCACTATATAACAGGTTACCAGATCTATGTGCACACTAAGCATACAACCATTAGGTATCTAATCAATAAACCCCTAATTTCAGGAAGGTTAGCCAGATGGTTGTTGCTGTTCCAGGAGTTTGACATAACTATTATCGACAAACTAGGGAAGGCCAATGTTGTTGTAGATTTTCTTTCCAGTCTGACCACATCAGAAGATAGTCAAGCCATAGATGATTCCTTCCATGATTAGAATCTATTCTCCATTAATTTGAAAACACCTTGGTATGTTGACATAGCCAATTATCTTGTGGTAGGGAGGGTTCCTCCTCACTTCTCTCCAAAAAAGAGGAGTACTAATTGAAAAATATTTCCCTTTTTCATGGATAGCTAGATGCCTATTTTATACTAGACCATATCATGTTATGAGAAGATGTGTGAGGGAAGATGAGACCTATAATATTATACATGCATGCCATGATGAACCATGTCGAGGACACTTTGCAGCCAAGAGGACAACAGTGAAAATTTTGAACATATGATACTATTGGCCTACACTCCACAAAGATGCAAGAAGATATACAATAAAATGTGATAGATGCCAAAGGATGGGCCGGCCAACCAAGTTAGATGAGATATTGTTCTTTCCCAAAATAGTAGTCACTCCTTTTGATAAGTGGGGATTGAACTTTGTGGGACCCATTGACCACCCATCAAATGGTAAGTCTTATATTTTGGTATGCACTGATTGTGTAACTAAATGCGTAGAAGTCAAAGCCATGAAACATGCAAGAGACAACAAGGTTGCATAATATTTTACACGGTATGGAGTACCCAGAGAAATAGTAACTAATCAAGGAGCTCAATTTACCTCAACACTTGTTACAACATTGGTTAATAATATAACATAAGACACAAAATTTTGAATCCTTATCACCCTAGAGAAAATGGAAAAGTTGAGGTGACAAATAGTGAGATTGAGGCCATCCTAACCAAAAAAGTGAATATTCACATAAAGGATTGATCAAACAAATTATCAAAAGTAGTTTGGGCCTACAAAACCACATGGAAGACAACTATAGGCTTCACACCATTTGATCTACTATATGGGAAGACAACCATGATTCCCATTGAATTCAAGCACAAGACTCTCAAAACTATAGTTGAATTAGGGATGGAAATTTTTGAGGCACAAAAAGAAAGGATCATGCAATTGAATGCATTAGATGAGATGAGGAAATCAGCTCTGCACCATATTGAAGTAGTGTAGAATCAAAGAGTCAAATGGCATGATAAATTTATCAAAGAAAATAAATTTTGGCTAGGTGAATGGGCATTGCTTTATGATTGAAGGTATCACCATAATGCAGGAAAATTATAGACAAGGTGGCTAGGGCCATATGAAATTGCTAAGGTATTTCATAATGGTGTTGTGCAACTCACCACCATTGACCCTATCAGATTCAAATTACTATTCAATGGGCATCATCTCATATTGTATTAGAAGTCAGCATCCAAAGAAGAGTTCCTCCAGAAGTTCATCCATCATGCAACACCCGAGCATAGTTCCTACAACCAAGAAGTTCCTACAACCAAAGGTAGTGGACCTAGTGTCCATTCATCCATCTATACCACCTTTCTCTTGCTCTCATCACTTCATTCCACCTCACACCATTCTATTTCATCATCATTAATTACTTAATTATTTCCTAAAAAGGAAAATTGTACTTTCTTCATGATCATTGCAATGAATCCTCTACACCATCATGTTTGTACACACAAATGTATGTGTGCATTAATTGCATTCTTAATTATCTTTTAGAGTGTTTCATTTAATTATTGTACATTAGTATGGACGTTCACATAATACCTTATCAAATCACTATTGCAATCTCACATGTCTGGACATATGTCCAAATTTAGGTTGGGGGAGGGCTTGTTGGAAAAACAAGGATAGACAACTGAGAGGGGGGGTGAATCAATTGTTACCAAAATCAAATTTATAGAACATTAACTAGTCCTTATATCATAGATCTGATAATTAATAATGCAAGCATAAAAAAAACACATCAAAGACACATGAGCACAAAGATTTTATACGTGGAAACCCTGTGAGGGGAAAAACCATGGTGGATATTAGTCCACAATATTATACCCTATTAGAAGTATAATGAAGAATAAAAAGAGAATGCACTTTCATGCATGCACACTTCTTAGAGAATATTGCTCAAAGGTAAGGCTCACTACCTTATATATAGTAATCAGATTAAAACCATCTGATGAAATTGAACTGAGAAAATAGCTTATGCAAAAGCCTGGTTACAGTTCTAGTTAGGCACACTAATACCTCTTCAAACTCTTCCACACTCTGCTCTGAATGATCTAACATTTATTCGCACTTGTACATCACTTGTACACTTGATCACACTCGAAATGAGGAAAATAATCTTGTATATATATCTACTAAATGGATTTGCATCCACTAATGAGTCGGCCATAAATAAGGAATAAATTGCAATTGTCGGCCTTGATACATGACTAAATTTCAATACGTACAAACACAAGTCAGCCATAACATAGTGAGGACCCAAACAAACATCTCCAAACATGCCAAACATTAAAATATTAATCCTAATGGATCCGCAACATGCTAACACCATAATGTTAGCCAAGAACATGAACACTCGGGCACATACCAGAAAAATATTCGATCATGAACACTCCAATCACTATGGATGTATACCAAGGATAGAGCATGATCTAGAATCATCCATGAATGTCATAGTAACATGATAAACACATGAGATTACCATAATTTCATCTGCTTTGACCAATAACACCATCTACAAAGACTGAATAATTATAGGTATACAACTCATCATAACTTCCACAAAACTTCATGTGCACCACTAAAAAATTTCAACAACATAATAGAAAGGTTCAACACCAAACCCTTTGAATCACACCTTCAAATAGTCAATACATAGATCTTTCCAACATTTTAACCTTCTCAACTCCACTGGCTGTCTGTACTATATTTTTTTACAATTTTCTTAATCTCCTCGACATATACAACCTTAAGCAAACTAAAATTCTAATAGTGTTGACATCAATGACAACAATATATCAGCAACAGGTGATCCCACAGAGCTGGTTTACAATTTTTGAGAGGAACTATTTTTTGCTGAAATCACATATTTTTAGAAAATATAATGATTTAAGCCTTAAAAAGCTCCATTTTAACAATTCTAATTGAAGATGGTTTGATCAAACCACCTTAGATCAAGCCCCCTTGGATAGAACCTTTCTAGTTTTAAACCATACCTATAAATGAGTCTCCTTTACACCTATCAAAATGCTGATAAAAAATCAGTTTTGATTTACCTTTTGGGGGATCAAATGAATTCATTTAAAATTTATTTCAAATGATTATGGTAGTCCTCAGAATGAGCTATCCAATGAACATAGTTTTAATATGTTTTGGTTTTATTATGTATTTGTTTTTTTAATTTTATTAAACATAGATTTTTCATCAAAAATGAAGGTCTATGTTCTACACATGTGGAAAAATAGAAAATTATCAAAATATATATTTTTTAAATATGTTCGTGCTATGTATTGATTTCCTTGATCCATTAAAAAAAAAAAAAATTGAATTTTGATACATACATAAAACATTATGTTGTATACAGTCCGCCTATGTCTGAATTACAATTGGTTTGACTTCATAACTTGATTAAGGAAAAAATATTCAATAAAAAAATATGAGACCAAATGAAAGTGTTAGATATCATAGTTACAAATCTAAATTTGAATAAATTATAATTTTATCCTTCATATAAAAAAAATTATGTTGTATACAGTGAGCGTCACTTTTTAAAAATGTTGTTTTCTGAAAAAAAAACAAGTTTTTGTGGGAGATGGAAAAAGAAGTTCTTTTTTATTCCAAAAATTTAGAAAAAAATATTTTTAGAATCTACAGACAAAATGTGATAAGACTCTAGTTTGCATCATCTTCAAATTCCTCATGGTTTAGCCGCTATAGGTGCCTGAATGTGAAGATTTAGTTAAAAATAATAAATTCAGTGTCTAGTTTGGCCAAAAATTGTAAACCACTATTGTGGGATCACCCCAACACAACCACAACATCCAAAAATATCCCTCTTTGGAATTGATGGGAACACATGATGTGTAAAATAATACCATCGGCCGAACTAACTCTTCTTCAATAATCTCCCCCTAAGATTGAGCACTTTTTGTTTCCTTCTTCTTTCCCATTTTTTTTTAGATTTCTCCTCTCCCCCTTTGACGTCAATGGAAAAGGTACATATGCTCTGATTTCAATCTTGGAAACATATGACTACTCCCCCTAATTAGTAGTCACCACAACATCAATCTGGAATATGATATAGATATGAATTCACGAACTGATGCAAATGCATGCATCTTAGTTCTGATTAGGAGGGTAAATTATCCCTAACTTGCCTTTGAGGTAATCAAAAGTATCTGTAGGCAATGGATTTGTGAAGATATCCGCAATTTTCTCTTTGGTAGGTATGTACTCTAGTCTGACTTCCTTTTCACTTACTTCAAGTCTCTCAAGAAGTGATACTTGATAGATATATGATTTGTATTTCAATGCAATACTGGATTCTTAGAAATTTTAATGGTGCTTGAATTGTCACAAAGTATAGCAATGGGTTCTTCATACTCAATCCTGACATCTCTCATCATTTTCTTCATCCGAAATACTTGGGTACAACTATTTTCAGCAGCAATTACTCTACCTCAATAGTAGATAATGAAACTGAGTTTTTCTGTTTTCTTAACCAAGATACCAGCTTCTTACCTAAGAATAATGCACCACCAATAGTACTCTTACTTTCATCTATATCTCCTGCCCAATCAGCATCAGTAAAAGCACTTAGAGTAAGATCATCATTCTTAGGATACCAAAGACCAAGATCAACTATCCCTTTCAAATATTTGAATATTATTTTCATAGTAGTCACATGGGACTCTTTAGGATCATCTTGAAATATAGCAACCATGCACACAACATTCATTATATCTAGCCTTGTTTGAGTCAAGTAGAGCAACCCACCAATCATTGATCTATACCTTGTTTTATTTTCTTTAGGGGATTCATCATTCTGTGTGAGTTTACATCCGATCACCATAGGTGTACCAACAAGCTTTGCTTCTTCCATGCCAAATGTTTTCAGTAACTCTTTTACATATTTGGACTGAGATATAAAGATCCCATCTTCTAACTGAGTGATTTGCAATCCCAAAAAGAATTTTAGCTCTCCTATCATTGACATTTCAAAATTCACTCTTCATTTCGTCATCTTACTTCATACACAAATCATCATCTCCTTCGAAGATAATATCATCAACAAAAACTTCAATGATCAATTCTTTGTTCTCAACCAACTTGAAATACAAATTGTTGTTAGTGGTACCTTTACTAAATCCAAGCTTCAATAAATATTTGTCCAATCTAGCATACCAAGCTCTAGGATCTTACTTTAGTCCATATAGATCTTTCTTCAATCGACATACCATGTCCTTTTCATCAGTCAACTGAAATCCATCTGGTTGTTCAACATAAACTTCTTCTTCTAGTTCACCATTCAGAAATGCTGATTTTACATCCATATGATAAAATTTCTAGTTCTTGAAAGTAGCATAAGCAAGAAGTAGTCTAACAACCTCAATTCTAGCAATAGGAGAAAAATTTTCTTCAAAATCAATACCTTCCATCTGTGAGTAACCTTTGCAAACCAATATTTCTTTGTTTCTAACCACATCACCTTGTTCATGTAGCTTATTTTGGAACACCCACTTGGTTCCAATCACATTTTTGTTTTGAGGTCTTGGAACAAGATCCCATGTATTATTATTTTGTATCTGCAATAGTTCTTCTTTCATGTCTTTCATCCAATGTTCATCCTTGCATGCTTCACTTATATTTCTAGGTTCAACTTTAGAAATTATAAAATATTCTTCTAGAAATCTTCTTCTAGTTTGCACACCTTTGGTTTTGTCTCCTATGACCTAACTATCAAAATGATTTATTCTCACATACTTAGGAGTTTTGATGTTTTCTCTTACCTCTTGTTCTTGTAATCTTTCTTCTGCACTTTCACTTGTTTCTGCTTCTTGATTCATCGAAACAATATGAAGTTGATTCTATGTTTGAGCATCATTGTTCGTATCATCATGTTGATCATCTGAATCATAATCACTAACTTTGGATGATTTACCAATATCTTCATCAACCTTAACATTTTCACTTTCAACCATTTTATTCAACCTTTTATTAAAGAACTGGTAAGCTTTTATTTTAGTAGAGTATCCTAGGAAGATTCCTTCATGACTTCTAGTATCAAACTTACCAATATAATCATCTCTCTTGATGTAGCATTTTCTTCCTAAAATTTTGAAGTATTTGACTATAGGCTTATAACCGAACCATAGCCCAAAAGGTGTTTTACCAAAATTATTGTTGGAATTCACCCTATTAATAGTATGCACAACAGTACTTACAACTTCTCTCTAGTCGAAATGAGGAAAATTTGCTTCTAGCATCATGGTTCTAGAATTTTCTATAATGGTTATGTTCTTTCTTTCAAATACTCCATTCTGTTGAGGGGTTCGGGGAGTAGATAGTTATCTTTGAATACCATGCTCTTCACAAAAATAATTGAGTTCTCATGAAGTAAATTCACCACCTCTATCCAACCTTAGAAATTTGATCTTTTGACCTATCTCATTCTCTTCCATAGCTTTAAAATTTTTGAACTTTTCTAGTGCTTCATGTTTTTTCTCTTAAGAAATCAACCCATATCATTCTAGAAAAATCATCAATTAGTAACATAAAGTACCTTTCACCTTGTAGGCTTCTGATTTTGGAAGGACCACATAGACTAGTATGTATGAAATCTAGTACTCCATTAGAGCTATATTGTTTTCTTTGGAAGGAATTTACCGTTTTCTTTCCCATTTGACATTCCTTGCACATAATGTTAGTAGGCTTCACGAGCTTAGGTAAATCTTTGGCTGCTTGAGTATAACGTATCTTGACAATTTTATCAAAGTTCACATGACATAACCTCCTATGCCATAAGCAACTTACATCAATTTGAGAAATCAAACAACTTTGACTAGCAATACTTAAATGAAAGATATTACCTTTTATCTTTGTTCCGGAAGCAATTATATTTCCTAAAATTCTTGTTATTGTGCACTTACCATTCTTGAACTGCAGATTGTAGCCTTTCTCTACAATTTTTCCAAAACTCAAAAAGTTATGATTTAGGCCTTCTACATAAAGAACATCATCAGTATTGTGCTTACCACCAAAAGAAATAGTGCCTCTACCACGAATCACACTAGAAGTGTTGTCACCGAACCTCACTACACCACCATCGTAGTTTTCCAAGCTTAAATTTTTTCTTTTTTCACCAGTCATATGATGTGAAAATCCACTATCAATTACCCACTCATCTTTCTCTCCAACTTTGGCTACAAGAGCTTTCTAAACATCTACATTACTAGAAGATTTAGTGGACACTTGGCCATTTTCTTTGATAGCAATAAATACCCATTCATCTTAATTTCCAGTTTCTTTATCAGATTCTTCATTAGTTACACCTTCTTGAGCATAATAGCATTTTCTTTGAAATCTAGTATTCTCAAGCTTATATTTTGAAACTCTTTCAGGACATCTAGAAGGAAAATGACCTATCTTACTGTAAGAAAATCATTCAATAGGTAACTTTCCTTTGTACTTACCATGACCTCTTGATTCTCTTTTCATAATCAATGCTTCCAGTTCTTCCAATTCTCTTTCTTCATCTCATCTTTATATTTGAATGTTCTCTAGGGAAATCTCTCTTGAATCATATCTCTTTTTCTCAGATACAGTTTCCTTGAAAGAAGATTCAGTCTTAGGAGAAGACTCACCAAATTCACTTAATTCAAATGCAGCAAGTTTTCCAATAAACATGTCTTTTGTAATATTCATCACTATTTTGAGTTCATCAATAGCATGATATTTTTTCTTGTATGAAGGAGGCACAAATCTAAGTATCTTAGCCACAATTTCATCATCATTCATATTTCCACTGACACATCTAATGTCATCACCAATTCATTTATTTTATGTGAGATGGAAAAGATGTTCTCATCTTCACTCATCTTCAAGCTCTCCAATTTGCATTTTAGACTTTGTAGCTAAGCACTTTTCACTAGTGCATCTCCTTCATACAATGTTTCCATATTTTTTCAAATGTGATATGCAATCTTCAAACCCATCACATTTGTCATTTCTAAATCTATCAAAGTAATCACTAGTGTTTCTACTGACTTGGTATTAATGTTTTCTTGCTTGATCTCATCTTTAGAGGAGGGACCATTCTGAGGAATATTATATGCAATTTGTGTCATCTTCCAGAAACGTTCACCAATGCACCTCAAATGACATTCCATCCTGACTTTACATAGAGAGTAGTTTGTACCATCAAATCTAGGACTATCCTTTTTAAATGATGCCATCTCATATCACATCAAGCTATTAAGCTTCTTTCAAAGGAACCAGCTCTAATACCAATTGTTGGAAAAACAAGGATAGACAACTAAAAGGGGGGGTCAATCAGTTGTTACCAAAATCAAACTTATACAACATTAACCAATCCTTAGATCACATATCTCATAATTAATAATGCAAGCATAAGAACAACACATCAGAGACATGTGAACACAAAGATTTTATACATGGAAAGCCTATGAGGATAAAAACAATCATCCACAAGATTATACCCTATTATAAGTATAATGAAGAATAAAAAGAGAATGCACTTGCATTCAAGCAAAGTACCTAGAGAACACTGCTCAAATGGAAGGCTCACTACCTTACATACAGTAATCATATTAAAACAATCTGATGAAATTGAACTGATAAAATTGCTTATGAAAAATCCTGGTTATAGTTCTAGTTAGACACATTAATACCTCTTGAAACTCTTCCAAACTTTGCTCTGAATGATCTAACCTTTATTCACACTTGATCACACTCTAAATGAGGAAAACAATCTTGTATATATATCCGCTACATGGATTTGCATCCACTAATTAGTTGGGCACAAATAAGGAATAAATTACAACTGTCGGCCTTGATACATGAATAAATTTGAATGTGTAGCAACACAAGTCATCCAGAACATAGTGAGGATCCAAACAATAAAATATTAATCCTCATGGATCCGCAACATTCTAACACCACAATCTCGACCAAGAACATGAAAACTTGGGAACATATCAAAAAAATATCCGATCACAAACACTCCAATCACTATGGACATATACCAAGGATAGATCACAATATAGACTCATACATGAATGTCATAGTCACATGAGAAACACATGATATTACCATACATTCATCCTCTTTCACCAAAAACACCATCTATAGAGACTGAATAACTATAGGTTAATAGATGATCATAACTTCCATAGAACTTCATGGGCACCACTAAAACTTTCAGACAACATACTAGAAAGGGTCAACACCAAACCCTCTGAAGCACACCTTTAGATCTTCAATACACAAAGCTTTCTAACATTCTTACCTTCTTAGCTCCATTGGCTTCTTGTACTATATTTTTTTACAATTTTCTCAATCTCCTCGACATATATAGCCTTAAGCAGATTAAAATGTTAATAATGTTGACATCAATGACAACAATATATTAGAAATGCAACCACAACATCCAATAGGGGTAAGAAAGATGTTAATATATTACCACATGTCAGTCCATTGTTGATTGCATCAGCAAATCTTGGTGAGCTGATTTGAAATTTCAAATAAAAGATGGCTCGCATATGTAATGTGACACTAAATTACCACCACCATTTCATTTCATCATAACTCCCTTTTATTACCATTTTTTTCTAGTTAGTAGCCCTATCATTATCTCAAAATGCAAATGGTAATTTCTAAAAACTAAGCAAAGTAAAAATTTAGTCGATGATTCAGCTAGCAAGTCTACAGAAGGAAATATTGCAGAGTAACCATTTGATTGTAGACACTGGGAGGCAAAATCATTTGGAATGAGCCCTCAGTTCATGATACTTTGTTGCAAGATGGATAGTGCCTGGTCAAGTTTCAAAACTGTGGTTGGTTGGATTATTTTTTGAAACTACATGGTTTTGATGAAGGTATTGCATTGTATTTTTGTTGGAGTGAAAAGACACTATGAGGGGCTGAATCAGTGTTATTAACCATTTTGACAAATTTTACTGAAACTAAAATAAACCCAGTGTATGCTCTCATTTATCAATGATAAACTCATTCATTTATTGAATGCAATCACATAAACTAAAATGAGAATAGTGAAATATAGCATTTTAAAGAATTAAAGCACTAAATCAAATGAACCATAGATACTCAAATAAACACAAGATATGCCAAGTGGAAAACTCTCCTAGGGTAGAAAAACCACTCCTTAAACTGCTACCTTTTTCAGGCTTTCATTTCAGTAATCATTTTTGAGAATTCCTCATAGGTTGATTTCTGAGCACCGACTCAAGGAGCACCAACCCCTCTTTTTAGATACACCAATCTCAAGGAGCACCAACCCCTTTTCTATTTTTTAGAATAACATACAATGATACAAAGGATCTCTTTGTTTCCCTGATTTTTGTCAAGTGCCTCTTAACTGACAATGTTTACAATTCTCAAATGTCAAGAATGACACTTTAGAATTCCACCCACTATCAAGCCTTAAGACAACTTGAGGAAATATCTCATATATTTCATTTTCAATATCAATGCTCAAGTTCTCCTTAATACATTCACAATGATATTTTCTCACACAGTTTCACACTTGTTCTCATACATATTTCATGGTTCTTTTCAAATAGTCAACACTCTCATTCAGATTTTTCTCAGCAAGGAAAAATAATAACCCTATTTCTCATACATATTTCATAGTACTTCACTACTCTTTTCTCTTTTTGTTTTTAAGTAATTGTTTTTCCCTAATCTCTTTGTTTTCTTCAAATTATACATTTCATCATTACACACAACTTTTGGTTACAAGAATATCTTGTTTTTTTTCTTAAAACAAAATAGAGGTGATCTTTAGGTTACCACATTATTATCGAGAAATTTTGCTAGGTAAATCAGAGTTCCTGAAAGAAGGATCTTTTCTCCAGAAAAGAATAGAAAAGAAGTATGTAAAAATAGAAGTGGGACTGAATCCTATCCTATCAAGCAGCCTACACAGGCAGAGCTTAACAAAACATCATCAAGGCATGCATATAATTTATAAATAATAACCATGAAACCTACTACAAAGTGAAGTAACTAAAAGCTTTATTTTGAGTAATTGAAACCTCGTAAAGAATGCATCCTAAGAGAAGTTACCCATGACCCCAGGTGTGAAGATGAGAAGATATTTCATGATTACCCACAAGCCATTAACCATGACCCATACAACTGACATGATAACCTTAAAAAAAAATACAGTCAAAATTTAGTGTTATCATTTTAGATCTAACCATGAGAGGAATAGATGAATTTTTCACCTTTCTTTTAGCATAGAAAACTTATCTTAATTTTTTTTAACCTTGCCAGAGAAGTAACTGATCTACAAAGAAGACAAAAAAGATGAATACCTATGAAGACCGAAAGAGAATGTCATGCTCATCATTACAAGACCAACAGTGAGAGAAAGAACCAAGACTCCTTCCAATCTCGAGCCTTCACCCAAATACAAGAAGCTGACACATGAATCGACCATTGTAATGGTCCTCTAACATTCCCCGTATGTTGTCCAAGGTGAGAAAGCCAATAGATACAATGAAATGAATAAGAGTATGATTCCATGATGGTGGCCAAAATAGGGTTCCAAACCCTCGAAAAAGAGAAAAAAAAGAATTACCTAAAATATTTAGCAAACAAAAGATATCCTTTACCAAGTATGATAGCATTTGAAGTCCAAAAGGACTGCCATATAATTCACAGAAATAATTTTTCCATTTTAAGTCTGTGGACTGACTAAGGAGCAAATTTCGACAAACTAATTACCCCTAAATCAGAGACCAAGCATGTGAAAGGTTGACATAATAATGCCTACCATTATATCATGTAAAGTGTCGAAATCTTAAGACTTAATGTCCCCAAGTAATAACAAGCCTAGTTAGATCCAATGTGAAATTTATAATGAATAAAACCTTACCTACTGTTGGCTTTTAATCCTTTTGAATTATCCATCATAAGACCCGAATCATATGCTAACAAGAATCAATTTGTTTAATTTTACCCAAAGTTGATTTGCCACCTTAAAAAGCCATATAAACACATTAAGTCCAAAGCCTTATGAAATGAAATAAAGGATAATTTTATGCTAAGTTCACAATTCCATTCACCCAAGCAAAATACCATAAACCAAATGCCCATGACATAATATCATAATTCATATGAGGTATAATGAAGGTTGATATTCATGTTAGATTCAATATGCCTTTTACCCATGCCAAATTCAGAATATCGAATGCTCAAGACATTAACATGTATTTATTATACCCATGCCATTGAATGAGGATAGATAAATACACCTTTGAAGAAGATCAAAAACATTATCACTTTCATGATGCTGGAAACTGATCAAGCCAACACATATAAACATGTAGAACCCTAAACATGCCAATATCATATAATCAAGTGAATCACTGTAGCACTAATTGTTAAACCATAAACATGTCACCTGATCAATGGAACATAAACCTATAACCAAGATTTACACATGGAGTCAAGGGATTAGTGCCACTAAAAATAATATCATAAGTGAAGTACATATGCCAATCAGAATCGAAGCAGATCAACTGAGTAAACAATCACCAAGAGGCCAGAGTATAACACATATTGTCATCAAGGACAAATTAGCAAAAGAGAGATTCAAAAAACTCACCCTTTGTCCTTGATGGCAAAAACTAAGCCACCAGGCCAAAAAAGAACTGGAACCAAATGCTCATAAATCTCCCCCTTTTTGACACAAGGATAAAGTGAAGGCACAATAAAGAACCAGAGCCAACATTGAATTATCATGAAGCTGCTGATATAACATTTGAGTAGAAAAGAATGAGTTATAGGAAGAGCTAACCAGCTCCCCCTATCACCAAGATAGACTGTCTAAGATAGAAAATATTGAGAGACAACTCCCAAATCTAGACTGAAGGCTTTCAAATATTTCTTTAGCCAAGGGTTTTGTAAAAAATTCAGCAACTTGTGCTTGTGTAGGAACATATTGCACATAAACCTTGTTAGCCAGCACCTTTTCATGAAGAAAATGAAATTTAATAGCAATGTGTTTAGTGCGAGAGTACATAACAAGATTTTTCAAGATATTGATAGCACTAGTATTATCACATAGAATAGAAACAGGTTTAGGGATTTCAATACCCATGTCAAATAATGTCTGCGACATCCAAATTACTTGAGTGCAGAAAGAGGTGGCAACAATATATTCTGCTTCAATAGTGGAGAGTGAAATAGAGTCTTGTTTTTTGTTGTTCCATGCCACTAATCTATCATAAAGAAAGAAAGTAGCACCACTGGTGCTTTTCCTATCATCTAGACAACCAACCCAATCAGGATCAGTATATGTAACTAATGAAAAATTATTGCTTCTAGGATACTAGAGTCCATAATCAAGTGTGATTTTTACATATTTAACAATCCTTCTAACAACATTAATATGAGATTCCTTAGGAGATGACTTAAATCATGCAACCATGTAAAAAAATTGCATTATGTCAGGTCTTGAGGCTGTTAGATATAATAGGCTTCCTATCATTGACCTATAGTCATTTGGATTTACAACAAGAGAATCATCAACTTTGTTGAGTTTGCAGCCGGTAACCATTGGAGTGCTAGCTAGATGACATTCATCCATTTGAAATTTGTTTAGCATCTCTCTTGCATATTTTGTTTGAGAGAGAAAAATACCAGATTCTAGTTGGGAGATTTGAAGACCTAAAAGGAAGGATAGTTCTCCCAACAAAGACATTTCAAACTCAAATTCCATAATCTGAGAGAATTTTTCACTCAAAGCAATGTTGTTGTAGCCAAAGATAGTATCATCAACATAAATTTCAACAAATATAATATCATAACCTTCAATTTTAACATAAATACTATTGTCTACTTCTCTTCTTCTAAAACCTTTTGACAATAAATGACTATCCAGTCTGGAGTACCAAGCTCTAGGAGCTTGTTTAGGCCATATAGAGCCTTTTTCATCCTGTAAACATGATTAGGTTTGTTTTTGCAAACAAACCCTTTAGGTTGTTCTATGTAAAATTCTTCATCAAAATAACCATTCAAAAAAGCAATTTTTACATCCATTTGATATACAATGATGTTTTTGAAAACAAAATAGGCCAAGAAAATTCTAATTGATTCATGTCTAGCTACAGGTGCAAAGGTTTTACCGAAGTCAATACCTTCTTGCTGAGAATATCCTTTGCAGACATATCTAGCCTTGTTGCAAACAACATGGCCATTTTCATCATGTTTATTTCTGAAAATCCATTTACCTCCTATGAAATTTTAGTCATCTGGTCTTGGGACCAGCTCCCAAGTCTGATTTTTCTCAATTTGATCAATTTCATCCTCCATTGCATTAAGCCAACATTCATCAGTTAGAGCTTCATCAATTTTTTTTTACTCAAACTATGTAATTAAACAGAAAGTAGTAAGCTCAGCTATGTGAACTTTTTCATCATAGTTAACAGTTTTGTTCCATGTTTGAACTCTTGTAGATTTATTTCCAATAATTAGATCTTTAGGATGGTTTCTAGCAAGAGATTTTGGAGGAGTTTTAGTTACACATTTTTTAGAGCTGGTTTTAGCATCTTCAAATTTTGCTTCAGCTAGTTTAGGACTTGCTGATTTTGTTTCAGCCTTTGCAGTTTCAAAGCCTTCTAGATTTATATCAAGTTCAAATTCTTCCTCCCCATCATATTGCATAGGTTCAGCATCTAAAAGTAGATTTTTATCAAATTTGACATTGAGAGATTCAATAATCTTGTTCAGCCTATTATTAAAGCATTTATAAGCTTTGTTGTGAGTATTGTATCCTAACAATATGCCTTCATCAAAATTAGATTGAAAACTACCTAAGTTATCATCATTTCTCTTAATAAAACATTTGCAGCAAAATATTCTGAAATATTTAATTGAGACAGATTTACCATACCACAGTTCGTATGGAGTGAAATTGGATTTCACTCTGATCTGGACTCTATTCAAAATATAGACATCTGTATGAACAACTCATTTCCAGTATATGTTTGGCAGATTTTCTTCATTCAACATAGTCCTTGCTATCTCTTTTATAGTCCTATTTTTTCTCTCAACAACCCTGTTTTGTTGGGGTGTTCTGGCAGCAACATATTGTCTTTTTATGCCATGTCTTTCACAATAGTCTATGAATTCTTATGAGGTGAATTCAACACCTTTGTTATATCTTAGGCATTTTAATTTCAAATCTGACTCTCTTTCTAACATTTTTCTAAAGACTTTAAAATGTTTAAAAGCTTCAGATTTGTGCTTGAGAAAGGTAACCCATACCATACGAGAGTAATCAACAAAAAATAGCATGAAATATTTCTCACCATTAATAGATCTAGTCCTTGTAGGACCACATAAATCTGTATGAAAAATTTGCAGAGGTCTAGTAGAAGAATGTTCTTTAGATTTAAAGCTTACCTTTGTTTCCTTTCCTTTGAGACATTCTTTACAAACTGCATTTTTAGGTTTTCTCAAAATAGGCAACCCTCTTACATTCTGATTCTTACTAATTCTAACCATATTGTCAAAATTAATATGACCTAGTCTCTTGTGCCACAACCAACTTTCTTCAACATGACTCATTAAGCATATAAATTGATTTTTTTTATTTCTAGAAGTGTCAAAAAAATTGTAGACATTCCCCTTAGTCCTTCTTCCAGCAGCAATAGCTATTCCAAACTTATTTTAAACTTCACATCCCTATGAAGTGAATAGGACTTGATATCCACTATCACAGATTTGATCGACACTCAAAAGGTTGTGTTTTAATCCTTCTACATAATATACATTATAAATAGGAGTGTCTTCATTTAGAAAAAGAGAACCTCTATCTTTGATTTGAATTCTTGTGTTGTCTCCAAATTTCACATATCCACCTACATAGTCTTCAATATTAGTGTTTTTTTCTTTGTCACCAGTCATGTGGTTTGAACAACCGCTATCCAAGATCCATAAGTCCTTTTTCTTGAATTGGAAGGCAATTTGAACTAACATAGTTTGATCTATGTTGTTGATAGCTTTGGGTTTCCAGACCTTTTCAGTTTTTTGTTATTTATTTTGCTAATCAACATTACATTGCTTAGCAGAATGACCCAAGGACTTGCATGTGAAACATCTAATCTATCTTGCAAGGCCAATATTTTTCCTATAACCAAATCTAGGTGTTCTATGATTTTATATTCTGCAAGAGCTCACCTTGTGACCAAATTTGTTGCAGAAGTAACAATACCCATAAAAGAAAGGGTTAGAATTATATGTAATTCTCTTACTCCTAAAAGGATAAACATGATCCTTATCAGAATCAGGATGTTTGGGCTCAACACTTTTGTTTCCAGCAATAACATAATCCTTTGCACTATCATTTGAACATTCACCTTTCACAAATCCAATACCTACTTTTTCCTTGTTCAGTTTGTATTTACTGAGCATGTCATTCAGTTTAAGAGTGCTCTCATATTTCTCAATGGTCTTCCTAAGATCAACAATCTCACATTCATTTTTTTGAATTTCTTGATCATTAAAGCTTATGCCAATACGAAGACAATCTTCAACTCTCTTGGATTCTTCAAGTTGAGTTTTTAATGAGAATATCTCAAGATTTGTGATTTTCTCTTGTGCAAGTTCTTGAGTAGAACTTTTTTCTTGAGCACACATTTGTTTTTTAAGTTTCCTTAGCTCTTTTAGAGCATATTTCAATTCACCTTCAAGGTCTACTTCACCTTCTTCAGCATCATTGCTGGTGGTTTCTTCTTGCTGAGTGATTTAAGCCATGAATAGATTTTCATCCTCTTCATCTAAAGAATATTTAGATTTAGAGTTTGTTTCATTTTTTTTGAACAAAATTTTCTTCTTTTTGAAGAAGAATTTTTGTTTAGGTCTATAGACCTTTTTATTAGCCAATTTTTCAGATTTATAGTTATCACTGTTCGGATCAACATAAGGGCACTTTGCAGAAAAGTGGCCTATTTTTCCACAGTTAAAGCATTTGAAGGGATTTATTCCTTTATACTTTCCAGACCCCTTTTTGAACTTCCTCACAAAGTGGGATTCTTTGGAATTAGAAAATTATGATTCAGTGAGCTCATCCTTTTCTTTCCTTTCAGCATTAAATGTTGTTTCTTTTGCAAAGGTGTTGTTTTTACTAATCCTCATTTCATAGGTAGTCAAAGTTCCTTTAAGGCTGTCAAGGGTAAGCTAGCTAAAGTGTTTCTTCTCTTCTAGAGTAGTGATCGTAGCTTCAAAATTTGTTCTTAAGGTTCTGATGACCTTAGTTACAACATAAAATTCCTTAACTTTTTCTCCCAGACCTTTCATAGGATGACAATTTCATCATCTCTCAAGAAGTAATCAACCACTTTTCCATCGTTCATCATTTTTATTTCTTCAAACTAGTGTTTTAGAGTGAGGAATTTAGACTGTTTTAATTTTTCATTCCCTTGATAGATAGTTCCAAGTTTAGTCCAGATTTCCCTACCAGAGCTGTAGTGCGTGATTTTAATAAAGACATCTTTAGTCAGTGCACACAAAAGATAATTTTTTCTCTTGCATGGGTTTCATATATTTTCTTTTCATCAGGAGTAGTAGGAAAAGTAGCTGGTACAGTGTACCCAGACAATACTATGCTCTAGAAATTGAGGTCAATAGAAGTTAAATAAATCTCAATTTTGATTCTCCAGAATACATAATCAGTTCCATCAAATAATGGAGCTCTAGTCATGGATGTGCCATCATGAGCTTGAGACATTTTGAATAGACTCCAAGGCCATAATCAATCCTAGGTTGGAAATACCTATCACAGGACCCTAGGCTCTGATACTAAGTGTTGGAGCGAAAAGACACTGAAAGGGGGGGGGTGAATCAATGTTATTAACCGTTTTGACAAATTTTACTGAAACTAAAATAAACCAAGTGTATGCTCTCATTTATCAATGATAAACTCATTCATGTATTGAATGCAATCACATAAACTGAAATTAGAATAGTGAAACATAGCATTTTAAAGCATTAAAGCACTAAATCAAATGAACCACAGATACTAAAATAAACACAAGATATGTAGAGTGGAAAACTCTCCTAGGGTAGAAAAACCACTCCTTAACCTGCTGCCTATTTCATGCTTTCATTTCAATAATCATTTTTGACAATGTCTCATAGGCTAATTTATGAGCACCGACTCAAGGAGCACCAAGCCCTCTTTTTAGAGACACCAATCTCAAGGAGCACTAACCCCTTTTCTATTTTTTAGAAGAACATACAATGATATAGAGGATCTCTCTGTTTCCCTAATTTTTTTCAAGTGCCTCTTAATCGACAATGTTTGCAATTTTCAAATGTCAAGAATGACAGTTCAGAATTCCACCCACTATCAAGCCTTAAGACAACTTGAGGAAATATCTCATATATTTAATTTTCAATCTCAATGCTAAAGTTATCCTTAATACATTCATAGTGATATGTTCTCACATAGTCTCACACTTTTTCTCATACATATTTCATGGTTCTTTTCAAACAGTCAACACTCTCATTCAATTTTTTCTCAACAAGAAAAATTAATAACCCTATTTATCATACATATTTCATAGTACTTCACTTCTCTTTTCTCTTTTTTTTTTTCAGTAATATTTTTTCCCTAATCTCTCTGTTTTCTTAAAATTATAGATTTCATCATTACACACAAATTTCAGTTACAATAGTATCTTGTTTTAAAAAATAAATAACAAAACATAGGTGATCATCAAGTTACCACATTCCTGTTGAGCAACTTTTCCAGGTAAATCAGAGTTCCTGAAAGAAGGATCTTTTCTCTAGACAAGAATAGAAAAGCAGTATGCAAAAATAAAAGAGTGATTGAATCCCATCCTGTCAAATAGCTTGCATAGGCAGAGCTTAGCCAAACAACATCAATGGATGCATATAATTTATAAATAATAACCACTAAAAACTATTGCAAAGTGAAGTAACTGAAAGCTTTATTTTGAGAAATTGAAACCTCATAAAGAATGCACCCTAAGAGTAGTTACCCATGACCCCAGGTGTGAATATGAGAAGATATTGTTGGGGTGAAAATACACTGAGAGGGGGTTAACTTCTTTAACTGAAACTGAAAAGAACCATATGTATGTTCTCATTTATCAATGATAGAATTATTCATGTATTTGAATGTAATCACATAAACTAAAATTTGAATAGTGTAACACAACATTTTAAAGTAGTAAAGCACTGAAAAAAATGAATCATAGAAACTCAAATAGACACAAGATATGCCAAGTGGAAAACCCTCCTAGGGTAGAAAAACCACTGTTGAACATGTTTCCTTTTCTAGGCTTTCATTTCAATAATTATTTTGACAATGCCTCAATGGTTGATTTCTGAGCACTAGCTCAAGGAGAACCAACCCTTCTGTTTAGAGACACCAATCTCAAGGACCACCAACCCCCTTTTATTTTTTTCAATAGAACATATAATGATATAGAGGACCTCTCTATTTCTCTGATTTCTATCAAGTGCCTCTTGATAGACAATGCATAGAATTCTCAAGAGTCAGGAATGAATCTTTAGAGTTCCATTCATTACCAAATCTTGATACACCTTGAGGAAATAATCTAGTTATAGTGTCAATACATCTTCTCATCAAAGATGCATTATAGTGATATGAGCTTTCTTTCATGATACAAACTACACAATAGACAACACATTGTGTTTTCCAATTTATCAGCATCAACTAAAGAATACCCTATCTCATCAATAAATAGAACTGCACTCCTCTCATTTTTTCTATTTGGATTTTCTGTAATTATTAAAGCCCTAATCTCTCCATTTTTGAATTTTTACTAAATACATCAAAAATTACAACTTTTGGTTACAGCTGAAACTGTTTGTTTTTTGACAAAAAAGGAGGTGACCTTTTTCACTATTTTAACATCTTTACCAAGTTACTATTCAGGTACTACAAAGGAAATTTTTGTAGAATATTTTCTCCAAGAAAGGCAGGTAAACATAGCATGCAAAACTAGCAGTGACAGAGCCCTATCCAGATGAGCAGCCTGTAGGGTCAGAGCTTAACCAAAAATAAAATCAAGACATGCATGTGTGCAAGAATAACGACCACATAAAAACAACCACATAAACAGTAACTGAAAGATATTTTTAGCAATTTAAACCTCATAGAGAATGTACTCAAAGAATAGTTACCCATGAACTAGGTGAAGTTGAGAAGATATTCAAAGAACAATACCCATTATCATAGCTGCAAAAACTTAAGTAACTAAACCAATAATGCTCAACAATTAGAGATCCTTATGATGTGAAATTGAAACAATAAACTGAAGCATTTAAGAATAGTTACCAATGATTCCAAGTGTGAAACAGAGTATATTGTTATGTTTCACAAATACCCACTACCCAAAAATTCCATTCCTTAAATATGATATGATAATACTTATTTAAAATGAGATCTAGGCATGCAAAATCCACTTTAATTTTGATTGAGAAAAGAATTACCAGATCTGCTCACAAACCTCTTGATTTATCATTTTTCATTTGCCAAATAAAAGAAAAAGCATATATCTCTAACAACCTTGCGAGTAGAGGTAATGCAATTAGACTACAAACATAAGGTGTACCTGTGATTAATGATGAAGCTAATGACATGAAAGATATTACCAGATCTACATACAAATTAAATGGCCAAGACACCTTCAAAATTCATGCCTTCGCCCAACGGCAGGAAGCTGACACACAAAATGACCATTGTAATGGTCTTACAAGAATCCCCAAACGCAGTCCAAGGACAGTCAAATAGCAACATGCACTTTGAAATGGCCAAGGGAATGATTCCATGGTGGTGGCCAATGAAGGGTTCGAGACCCTCAAGCAAGGGAAAAATGAAATAAAGACCTAAACTCCAAAGAGAACAAACTCACAATTTCCTTTGCCAAGAATGATAATTGCTTGGAGTTCGAAAGGAAAGTCATAGTAATCTAAAAGAAATAGATAATGATGTTTGAAATTTGCAGCCAGTTTAAGGATAATCATGTCGACAGGCATGATAAAATTTGACTATTTTAGTCATTTTGAAATCATCGACCAAGTAGTGTTCTGAGTAAATTGATATGACCACATTTCCCATAAAATGTCGATTAAATTATGCCTAGCATTATTGCATGTCAAAGGTTGAATTCTTAAGACTTAATGTTCCCAAGTAATCAAGGCTAGGTTCCACTCAATATTACATAAAAAAAATCAATACCTTTACCTGTTGTCAGCCTTAAGGCCCAAATAAGTATCAACCAATTTGACCCAATGTGAATGCAACTAAGAGAACAATTTGAATACCTTTAGCCAAAGCCTATTTTCCATCACATTGAAATCCAATGCTTTAATATTTCCATTGGTATCCAAAACTTTGTGATAAGATAAAGATTGATTTCATGTAAATTTCACAAAGCCATAAATACAATAATGATTAAACCCTTATAATATGCCAAAAAAAGAATACCGAGAGCTTCAAGAACATTAAAAAACTATTCGTCATACCCATGCCACTAACTAAAAATGGAGGAATATACCTTTGACGAATATCAAGAACATGTTTCAATTTCAAGATGCTTGTAACTGATCAAGCCATAATTAATCAACCTGTAGAAGAATTGAACAAGCCAAACACATGTAATCAAGTGAAATGTTGAAGCACAGAATATGAAAATATAAACATGTCACCTAAATAATGGAACATAGAACCTGTAACCAAAATGCCTCAATTGAGATCTGCACATGGAGTTAATATATCAGAACCACCATATATAGTCAAAATTGTGAAGTAAATATGCCAATCAGGAAAATAAATCAACTGAGTGAGTAGCCAACAAGATGCTAGAGTACCATATATTTTCATCAAGGAAAAATTTGCACAAGAGAGATTCAAAAAACTCCCCCTTTGTCCTTGATGGAAAAAATTGAGCCACCAAGCCAAGATGAAGTGCAAGAACCAAATGCTCATAATTCTCCCCCTTTTTGTCACAAGGATAAAGGGAAGTCAACATAGATAAACTAGAGTCAATTGTGTAATTCCAAAAAACTACAAATGTAACCTTTGAGCAGCAAAGTATGAGCTACAGGAAGAGCTAACCAGATCCCCCTATCACCAAGATAGACTATTTAAGATAACAGAGATTGAGAGACAATTCCTAATCTAGACCAGAGTCTTTCAAAAATATCTTTAGCCAATGGTTTTGTAAAAATGTTAGCAACTTGTGCTTGTGTAGGAAAATATTACACAGATACCTCGTTAGCTAGCACCTTTTCATGAAGAAACTTAAACTTTATAGCTATATGTTTAGTTTGAGAGTGCATAACAAGATTTTTTGAGATATTGATTGCACTAGTATTATCACATAGAATAGTAACACGTTTTGGAATTTCAATACCCATATCTGATAATGTCTATGACATCCAAATTACCTAAGTGTAGCAAGAGGTAGCAGCAATATATTTTGCTTCAATAGTAGAGAGTGAAACAAATTCTTATTTTTTGTTGTGCCAAGCCACTAAATGATCACCAAGAAAGAAAGCAACACCACTGGTGATTTTCCTGTCATCTAGACAACCTACCCAGTCAGAATCAATATATGCCACTAAAGTAAAATATTTGCTTCTAGGATACCAGAGCGCATAATCAATTGTGCCTTGTAAATATTTAAGAATCCTTCTCACAACATTGATGTGAGATTCCTTAGGAGATGCCTGAAATCGAGAAACCATGCAAATAACTTGAATTATATCAGGTCTTGAGGCTGTTAGATATAATAGGTTGCCTATCATTGACCTATAGTCATTTGGGTTGACAGTGGGAGAGTCATCAACCTTGCTAAGTTTACAGCTTGTTGCCATTGGTGTGCTAACTGGATGACATTCATCCATTTGAAACTTTTTTAATATACATTTTGCATATCTTGTTTGAGATAGAAAGATGCCAGATTCAAGTTGTGAAATCTAAAGACCTAACAAGAATGACAATTCTCCCAACATAGACATTTCAAATTCAGATTCCATGATTTGTGAGAATTTTTGACTCAAGGCAATATTGTTGCAACCAAAAGTGGTGTCATCAACATAAATTTCAACACAATAATATCGGACCCTTCAATTTTAGCATACAAATTACTATCTACTCCTCCTCTAATGAAACCTTTTGATAGTAAATGACTATCCAATCTAGAGTACCAAGCTCTAGAATCTTGTTTTAGTCCATATAGAGCCTTTTTCAGCCTATAGACATGATTGGGTTTGTTTAAAAAGGTAAACCCTTTAGGCTGTTCTATGCAAACTTCTTCTAAGTACCCATTCAGAAAGGCAATTTTTACATCCATTTGATATATAGTTAAAATTTTGAAAACAAAATATGCCAAGAAAATTCTAATTGATTCAAGCCTAGCAACTGGTGCAAAGGTTTCACCAAAGTCAATACCTTCTTGCTGAGTATATCCTTTACAGACATATCTAGCCTTGTTGTGAACAAAATGGCCACTTTCATCATGTTTGTTTCTAAAAATCCATTTACCAACTATGACATTTTTTTCATCTGGTCTTGGGACAAGCTCCCAAGTCTGATTTTTCTCAATTTGATTGATTTCATCCTGCATTGCATTAACCCAACATTCATCAGTTAGAGCTTCATCAAAGTTTTTGGGCTGAAACTGAATGATTAAACAAAAAGAAGTGAGCTCAGCTATGCGATCTATTTCATCATATTTAACATTTATTTTCCTTGTTTGAACTCCTACTAATTTATCTCCTATGATCAGATCTTTAGGATGGTTTTTAGCAAGAGATGTTGATGGAGTTTTAGTTTCACATTTTTCTGAGCTGATTTCAATATCTTCAGATTTTTCTTCAACTAGTTTAGGACTTGTTGGTTTTGTTTAAGGCTTTTCAATTTAAAAAGCCTTCATAAATTATATCAAGTTAAAATTATTCCTCTTCACCATCCTACATAGGTTCAACATCTAAAAGAAGATTTTCATCAAATTTGACATTTACTGATTCAACAATTTTATTTAGCCTATTGTTAAAGCATTTAAAAGCTTTGTTGTGAGTAGCGTATCCTAAGAAAATACCTTCATCTATCTTAGATTGAAAATTGCCTAATTTTTCATCGTCTCTCTTGATAAAACACTTGTAGCCAAATATTCTAAAATATTTAATTGAGGCAGATTTAGCATACCATAGATCATATCGAGTGAAATTTGATTTCTCTATGATCTGGACTCTATTCAAAATGTAGACAGTTGTATGAACAACTTATTTTTAGTACATGTTTGGCAGATTTGCTTCACTCAACATAGTTCTTTCCATCACTTTTACAGTCCTGTTCTTCCTCTCAAGTACCCCATTTTGTTGGGGTGTTCTAGAAACAACATACTATATTTTTATGCCATGTTTGTCACAATAGTCTATGAATTCTTGTGAGGTGAATTCACCACCTTTGTCAAGTCTTAAAATTTTCAATTTTAAATCTGACTCTCTTTCTACCAGTTTTCTAAAAACTTTAAAATGTTCAAAACCTTCTGATTTATTCTTCAGAAAGGTAACCCATACCATATGAGAGTAGTCATCAATGAATAGCATGAAATATTTCTCACCATTGATAGATCGAGTCCTTGTAGGACCACATAAGTTAGTATGAACAATTTGTAGAGGTTTAGTAGAGGAGTGTTCCTTGGATTTAAATCTTACATTAGTTTGCTTTCCTTTGAGACAATATTTACAAATAGCATTGTCAGTTTTCCTAAGAATGGGCATACCTCTTACATTCTGATTTTTTATAATTCTAACCATATTGTCAAAATTAATGTGGCCTAGTCTTTTGTGCCACAACTAGCTTTCTTCAAAATGACTCATTAAGCATATACCTTGATTTTTTTCATGTACATAGGTGTCAAGTTGTAGACATTTCCTTTGGTCTGTCTTCCATCAGCAACAACTTTTCCAAACTTGTTTTTAATTTCACATCCGTGTGAAGTGAACAGGACTTGATAGCCACTATCATAGATTTGACTGTCACTCAAAAGGTTATGTTTTAATCCTTCTACATAGTATACATTGTAAATAGGAGTGTCTTCATTCAAAAAAAGAGAACCTCTACCTTTGATTTGAATTCCAGAGTTGTCTTCAAACTTTACATATCCACCAACATAGTCTTCTAGATTAGTAAATTTTTCTTTGTCACCAGTCATGTGGTTTGAATAGCCACTATCCAGGACCCATAAGTCCTTTTTCTGGGAGTGGAAAGCAGTTTGAACAAGCATAGTCTATTCAATGTTGTTGACAACTTTGGGTTTCCAAACCTTGATAGTTTTCAGCTGTTTATTGTGCTGATCAGCATTGCATTGCTTAGGAGAATGACCCAAAGACTTGCATGTGAAACCTCTAATCTGTCTTGCAAAACCATGATTCTGCCTAAAGCCAAATCTAGGAGTTCTAGAATTCATAAATCTACAAGAGTTCACTTTCTGACCAAATTTATTGTAGAAGTAGGAATGCCCATAAAAGAGAGGGTAGGATTTATAAACCATTCTTTTGCTCCTAAAAGGATGAATATGATCCTTGTCAAAATCAGGATGTTTGAGTTCAATACTTTTGTTTCCAACCACAACATTTTCCTTTGCTCTCATATTTCTCAATGGTCTTTCTGAGATCTACAATCTCATGTTCCAGTTTTTGAATTTCTTGA
Organism: Sequoiadendron giganteum; assembly: GCA_007115665.2. Taxonomy (NCBI): domain Eukaryota; kingdom Viridiplantae; phylum Streptophyta; class Pinopsida; order Cupressales; family Cupressaceae; genus Sequoiadendron; species Sequoiadendron giganteum. Next base: position 28,431,536 of record CM021100.1, read on the forward strand.
TCTTTAAAGCTTATGCCAATACAAAGACAATCTTCAACTCTTTTTGATACTTCAAGTTGAGTTTTTAATGAGATTATCTCAAGATTTATGATTTTCTCCTGTGAGCTATCTTGAACAGTATTATGTTCTTGAGCACGCATCTATTTTTTAAGTTTCCTCAGCTCTTTTAGAGCACATTTCAGTTCTCCTTCATAATCCACTTCGCCATCTTCAGCATCATTATTGTTACTTTCATCTTGCTGAATGATTTCAGAAATGAAAAGATTTTCATCCTCTTCATCTAAGGAATCTTTTGATTCGTATTCTATTTCATTATTTCTGAACAAACTTTTCTTCTTTTTGAAATTGAATTTATGTTTGGTACTATAAGCCTTTTTCTTGGGTTTTTTAGATTTTTCGTTATCACTATTTGTGTCACCATAGGGGCACTTTGCAAAAAAGTGGCCTATTTTTCCACAGTTAAAGAATTTGAAGGGAAGTTTTCCCTTATACTTTCCAAAACCCTTTTTGAGTTTCCTCACAAAGTGGGATTCTTTAGAATCAAAAAATTTTGATTCAGTGAGCTCATCCCTTTCTTTCCTTTCAACATTAAATGTTGCTTCTTTTGCAGTGGTGTTGTTTTTACTAATCCTCATTTCTTGTAGGCTATCAAGGGTAAGTTGGGTAAAGTTTTTCTTTTCTTCTAGAGTAGCTATCATAGCTTCAAATTTTTTTGGTAAGGTTCTGATGACCTTGCTTACAACATCAAATTCCTTGACTTATTCTCCAAGACCCTTCACGACATTTACTATTTCATCAACTCTCAAAAATTACTTAGCTACTTTTTCATCATACCTCATTTTTAATTCTTCAAACTGGTGTTTTAAAGTGAGGACTTTAGACTATTTTACCTTTTCATTTCCTTGATAGATAGTTTCAAGTTTCGTCCAGATTTCACTAGCAGAACTGCAGTGCATGAATTTGATGAAGACATCTTTAGTCAGAGCTCACATAAGAGAATTTTTTTCTCTTGCATTGGTTTCATATCTTTTATTTTCATCAGAAGTAGTTGGAAAGGTAGCTGGTACAGTATACCCAGACAATATTATGCTCCAGACATCAAGGTCAATAGAAGTTAAATAAGTCTCCATTCTGATTTTCTAGAATGCATAATCAGTTCCATCAAATAATGGAGCTCTAGTCATGGAAGTACCTTCATGAGCTTGAGACATTTTGAATAGACTCCAAGTCCAGAATCAATCCTAGGTTGGAAAGAACCTATTAGAGGACCCGAAGCTCTGATACCAATTATTGGAGTGATAATACACTGAGAGTGGGGGGGGGGGGGTGAATCAGTGTTAATAACTTCTTTAACAAATTTAACTAAAACTGAAAAGAACCATACATATGTTCTCATTTATCAATGATAGAATCATTCATGTATTTGAATGCAATCACATAAATTGAAATAAGAATAGTGTAACATAGCATTTTAAAGTAGCAAAGCATTGAAACAAATGAATCACAAAAATTCAAATAGACATAAGATATTCCAAGTGGAAAACCACTCTTGAACCTACTATCTTTTTTAGGCTTTCATTTCAATAATTATTTTGACAATGCCTGAATGGTTGATTTCTAAGCACCGACTCAAGGAGAATCAACCCCTCTATTTAGACACACCAATCTCAAGGACCACCAACCCCTTTTCTATTTTTCAATAGACAATGATATAGAGGATCTCTATGTTACAATGATTTTTGTCAAGTGCCTCTTGACCGACAATGCATAGAATTCCCAAGAGTCAAGAATGACTCTTTAGAGTTCCATTCATTATCAAATCTTGATACAGCTTGAGGAAATAATCTAGTTACAGTATCAATACAACTTCTCATCAAAACTGCATTACATTGATATGATCTTTCTTTCTTTTTCTCATAGTCACATTTTCAATCTTTCATGATACAAACTATACAACAGACAACACACTATGTTTTCCAATTTATCAGCATCAACCAAAGAATACCCTATCTCATCAATAAATAGAACTGCACTCCTCTCATTTTTTCTTTTTGGATTTTATGTAATTATTAAAGCCCTAATCTCTTTGTTTTTGACTTTTTACTGAATACATCAAAAATTATAACTTTCGGTTACAACTAAAACTGTTTGTTTTCTGACAAAAAAGGAGGTTACCTTTTTGACTGTTTTTACATCTTTAACAAGTTACTGTTCAGGTAATACGAAGGACATTTTTGTAGAATATTTTCTCCAGGAAAGGCATGTAAAACTAGCAGTGACAAATCCCTATCGAGACGAGCAGCTTGCAGGGGTAGAGCTTAACCAAAAATAGAATCAAGACATGCATTTGTGGATGAATAATGACTAGAGAAGAACAATTGCATAAATAGTAATTGAAAGATATTTTTAGAAATTTAAACCTCATAGATAATGTACTCAAAGAGCAGTTACCCATGAACCAGGTGAAGCTAAGAAGATATTCAAAGAACAATACCCATTATCATATCTACAAAAACTTAACTAACTGAACCAATAATTCTCAATAAATTGAGATCATTATGATGTGAAACTGAAGCATTTAAGAATGGTTACCAATGGCTCCAAGTGTGAAACAGAGTAGATTCTTTAGGTTTCACAAATACCCACTACCCAAAAATTCCATTCCTTAAATCTGATATTATAATACTTATTTAAAATGAGATATAGGCATGCAAAATCCACTTTAATTCCGACTGAGAAAATAATTACTAGATCTGCTCACAAACCTCTTGATTTTCATTTTTCATTTGCCAAATAGAAGAAAAAACATATATCTCTAGCAACCTTGCCAGTAGAGGTAATGCAATAGCACTACAAACATAAGAAGGAGTACCTATGATTAATGATGAAGTTGTTGTCACAAAAGAGATTACCAGATCTGCATACAAACGAAATGACCAAGACATCTTGCAAACTCGTACCTTCACCCAGGTGTAGGAAGCTGACACATAGAACGACCATTGTAATGGTCTTACAAGAATCCCTAAACGCAGTCCAAGGATAGCCAAACAACAAAATGCACTATGAAATGACCAAGGAAATGATTCCATGGAGGTGACCAGTGAAGAGTTTGAGACCCTCGAGCAAGGTAAAAATGAAAGAAAGACCTAAACTCCCAAGAGAAGAATCTCACGATTTTCTTTGCCAAGAATGATAATTGCTTGGAGTCGAAAAGGATAGTCATAGTAATCCAAAAGAAACACATAATGATGTTTGAAATGCGTTGATAGTTCAAGGATAATCATGTTGATAGGAATGATAACATTTGACTATTTTAGTCATTTTGAAATCATCGACCAAGTAGTGTTCTGAGTAAATTGACATGACCACATTTCCCATCAAATTCCGATTAAATGATGCCTAGAATTATTTCATGTCAAAGGTCGAATGCTTAAGACTTAATGTTCCCAAGTAATCAAGGCTAAGTTCCATTCAATATGACATAAAAAAATCAATACCTTTACCTATTGTCAGCCTTAAGGCCCAAATAGATATAAACCAATTTCACCCGATGCAAATGCAAGTAAGAGAACAATTTGAATAGCTTTAGCCAAAAACGATTTTCCGTCACATTGAAATCCAATTCTTTAATATGTCCAATGGTATTCAAAACTTTGTGAAAAGATAAAGACTAGCATCATGTAAAATTTACAAAGCCATAAACACAATATTGATCAAACCCTTATAATATGCCAAAAACTGAATATCGAGAGCTTCAAGAACATTAACAAACTATTCCTCATACCCATGCCACTATTGAAAATGGAGGAATATACCTTTGATGAATATCAAGAACATGTTTTAATTTCAAGATACTTGTAGCTGATCAAGCCATAATTAATCAACCTGTAGAAGAACTGAACAAGCCAAAAACATGTAATCAGGTGAAATGTTGAAGCACAGAATATCAAAATAGAAACATGTCACATGAATAATGGAACACAGAACCTTTAACAAGAATTCCTCAACTGAGATACGCACATGGAGTTAAAATATCAAAACCACCATATATAGTAACAATTGTGAAGTAAATATGCCAATCAGGAAACTAGATCAACTGAGTGAGTAGCCAACAAGATGTTGGAGTACCATATATTGTCATCAAGGACAAATTTTCACAAGAGAGATTCAATAGATATTTCATGATTACCCACAAGCCATTAACCATGACCCATACAATTGACATGATAACCTTAAAAACAATACAATCAAGATTTAGTGTTATCATTTTAGATCTGACCATGAGAGGAATAGATCAATTTTTCACCTTTATTTTAGCATAAAAAACTTTTCTTATTTTTTTTTAACCTTGCCAGAGAAGTAACGGATCTACAAAGTAGACAAAAAAGATGAATACTTGTGAAGACCGAAAGAGACTATCATGCTCATTGTTACCAGTTCAGCAGTGAGAGAAACAACCAAAACTCCTTCCAATCTCAAGCCTTCACCCAACTATAGGAGGAAAACACATGAATCGACCATTGTAATGGTCCTCTAACATTCCACATACACTTTCCAAGGTCAGAAAGCAAATAGATACAATGAAACAACTGAGAGCATGAATCCATGGTGGCGGCCAAAATAGGGTTCCAAACTCTCGAACAAGAGAAACAAAAGAATGACCTAAAATCTTTAGCAAACAAAAGATATCCTTTACCAAGTATGATAGCATTTGAAGTCTGAAAGGACTGCCATAATAATTCAAAAAAATCATTTTTCCATTTGAAGTCCATGGATTGACCAAGGACCAGTTGTCGACAAACTCATTACCCCTAAATCAAAGACCAAGCATGTGAAAGGTCAACATAATAATGCCTAGCATTATATCATGTAAAGTGTTGAAAGTTTAATAGTTAATGTCCCCAAGTAATCACAAGCCTAGTCACATCCAATGTGATATTTATAATGAATAAAACCTTACCTAATGTCGAATTTTAATCCTTGTAAATTATCCATCATAAGACCCGAATCATATGCTAATAAGAATCAATTTGTTTACATTTACCCAAAGTCAATTTTCCACCTTACAAAGCCATTAACTCATTAAATCCAAAGCCTTATGAAATGAAATAAAGGATAATTTTATGCTAAGTTCACAATTCCATTCACCCAAGCCAAATATCATAAACCAAATGCCCATGAAATAATATCATAAGTCATATGAGGTATAATGAAGGTTGATATTCATGTTAGTTTCAATATGCCTTTTACCCATGCCAAATTCAGAATATTGAATGCTCAAGACATTAACCAGTATTTCTTATACCCATGCCACTAAATGAGGATAGATAAATAAACCTTTGAAGAAGATCAAAAACATTATCGATTTCATGATTCTTGAAACTGATCAAGCCAACACATATAAACCTTTAGAACCCTGAACATGTCAATATCATATAATCAAGTGAATCACTATAGTACTAATTGTTAAACCAGAAATATTTCACCTGATCGATGGAACATAAACCTATAACCAATATTACTTAAATAAGATTTGCACATGGAGTTAAGGGATCAGTGCCACTAAAAATAATATCATAAGTGAAGTACATATGCCAATCAGAATCGAAGCAGATCAATTGACTAAATAATCACCAAGATGATAAAGTATAGCACATATTGTCATCAAGGACAAATTAGAAAAAGAGAGATTCAAGAAGTTTTTCTAGACATTTTCAAATGGGAAATCCATAGTGAAAGAGTTGGAGGTCATAAAAAATGAGGAACAAATTGTAGAAGTATTAGGGATGCCAACTAATGATGAACCTTACCCTGTTTCTAGAGATTCCACATTAGCCAGGGCTATATTCACAATGCATGGCGATCCCCCAATAACTATTGAAAAAAATGGTGCTAAAAGACTCTCTCTATCTGAGCCATGGAAATAGGAAGATGTCTACATCATCAGATATATCACTTGTGAGGGTCATTTTTTGAATCTGTATTTAGTGCATTTCAAATTGTTGAGTCATATGAGTCATGGGAGGAGGAGGAATGTGCCTAATATCTTGTACAACCTTCTCTCCATCATGGCAATGAAAACTCAAAAGGGTAGGGATAACTAAGTTTCCAACCATTGTTTAATTAAGTTGTTGGTTGTAAAATCTCTACATGATGCAACACCTAGAATGACCTGGGAGGATTTTATAAAAGTTGAATAGTTTAGACCTAAGCAGTTGCAACCTAGGGTTTCACCTCAAACAGGTAGGTCTGGCAGAAAATCAAGCATGGCCAAAGCCACCCTTAGTGCTTCAACCTCTAGTGCTAGTATGACCACTTCTACACCAAAAGGAACTATAGAAGTTAGTTCCTCTGAAGTTGAGCACTCTGGAAGAAAAAATTCTTCCTTGAATTCTGACGATGATGTTCCACTTGGGACCTTATTAAGAACTAGGGCACAAAAAAGGAAGGAACAGGCAGAAAAAGGAAAAGGAAAAGTCAAAACAAAGCCTGTAGATAGAAAGATGCCAAGTACTAGAAAGAGAAAGGTTGTTACTATTCATCCTATAGCTGAAGAAAAACATGAGAGCCCTCTTGAGAAATCAACACCTATTGTTGATATTTCTTCATAGAAAATACCTAAGCATAAAAGGACATCACATGAGAGTGCAGAGGCCCTAATGGGGCAAGAAAATGTTAGAAAAGGATGTATTTGGTGTTAGTGTAATTAATATTTAATTACACTTGCATAACTTTACTTAGGTTGAGCTAATTTTAGGTCAACATTAGGGTTGCATACTTTGCTTATATAAAGCAAATCATCTCATTGTAACATTGAATTCTTGAATAATAATATTTTGCACATTACATGCAAAGCTCTGCTTTTCTATGTTTTCTCTTATGTGGAAGGTGTTTAGGTTTGCATGTCTGATCTAGGGTTTCTAACATGGTATCAGAGCCTTGACATGTAGCCCCTTCTCAAATTTTGGAGAAAACCATTACAGATTTCGTTCGAGGTTCCTCGAGGATTTTATGCCTTGAGTTCATTTATGCAGCATCTTGGATCAGATCAGGCTTCACCATTGGATTCAGAGCACTGGAAAAAGTCAGGTTTCGCTTTTATTTTGTAGATTTTGGCCATGATTTGCTAGATCTGTAAGGGTTTCAAGTTTGGTATTTTTTTGCAAGCTCTGGAGGTCGCCATTTTTTTGAAGCATTTTGAACAGAAACGGAGGTCACCATTGCGTTCGCAGTGGCCAAAAACCATAAGATCGCCCTTCGTTTTGTCGATTTTGATGAAGTTGATCCGGAAGGCAAAAAAAATTTCCCAAGGAAGCCGTACGGCCTCCCCAGCACGCATCCCGAGGCACGATTTTTGAAAAAAAGGGAAAAAAATGATTTTTTTTGGGAGTCTCACCTGCGCCTGCAATTCTAATGGTTTCCACCATCAGGCGGCCACCGGCCTGTCGCCGTCGCCGGTGGCTCCCCCCTCCATCCACCGCTCCACTCGCTCAGCCCCCGCGGGCCCTTAACGCCAGCGCGCGGTCGTATGGGCGACCGGGCGCTATGCACCCAGCTCCTGGCCGCTTCCTCTGCATGTCGATGGTCATATGGAGAACCAGGGGCTCCGCTCCAGCCCCTAGTCACATGCAGGACTAGGGGCCGAATTTTTTTAGTCCCCTGGGCTGCGTGCAGGTCTTATTGGCCATTCTGGAGCACTTTCACCAAATCGGATGTAATTTTTGCGTACGGTGTCCATTTTTCACAAACAAGATACCATTGGAAAGCTGATTCCAGCACCAATCTATTCAAAATTTTAGTTTTTCCATATTTTTCTCCAATTTTATTTTGCGGGTCCTTGAACTCAGATGTTCTGTTTTTCACTTCGAAGGGCATATCTTTTGACTCGATGATCCTTTTTTCACCATTCTTGTGGCATTGGAAAGCTGGTTCAGTCCTCTACACAGATCTAAGGTCTATTTTTATTTTATGTTTATGAATGTTAGGAATTCTCTCCTTTTGCAGTCATTGGGGATTGTAATAAATGAACTGATATAAAGTTCCATTGGGGGGGTTTCTTGCATAATAATCTTCATCATGTTTTGATGGCAACTCACATGGGTTGTAATCTGGTTTCTTATTTTCTTATTGGCCATATTTTGTCTTAGTTTGACACATACCAGATTCATTTTGGTTCACACTTTAGATTGAGAGCCTATGGTTAGTGATCCACATCGGATCCATCTCAGTTTGAGGGCCACTAAATTTGTGGTTATTGTTCCCGAGTCTGTATGGTACTTTTTCCCATGGAAGAGTTTCAGTCTTAGTTTGGCATCGGCATCAAGATTCATGGCTTCCAGATTCTGTCATCATCATATAATCTTCTGTTGCTCTATGGATTCCAGGGTTGTTCCAGTTTGGAGTGTTCGAGTGTTCCGTGGCATCGGGTCTGCTATCACATTTTTATGATTCCGATATGGTTTCTTGTAGATAGAAGTATCTTTCCTTGCTTTCCAGATTGTGGTTCCAGTGTTACTCCACAATGTTCTTCCAGTGCTTCTTTGTAGCAGTCATCTCATTGTAGGGGGGGGTTGTCCCACTAGGTTTTCCTTCTCTACCTCATTATTGCATTTGTACATAGGTACTTGATCAGGCCTTGTTGTCGGGACCCATTCATGCTTTCTTGCATTCATGGAATAGAATTCTCTTAAGGTTGAGCCATGGTAACAAGATTATGCCTTGGATTAAGGTAGCATATAGTGAGAACAAGGTAAAAATAGCAAACAAAGAGGATACTATGAGAAGGTACATATCACAGAGATGGAACACACTAACTAATTGGCTAAAACAAGCTGAACCACACTCCATCCACAACTATGCTACTATACTAAAAAGAATTGAAAGCTATATTCAGATTGGGAGAACATAGGGGTGAGAATGGCTTCCCTTTAATTTTCAGCCACCTATCCTCATGTGGCTTGTACCAAATTTTATATTCTTATGATATGAAATTACTGAGGAAAACCAAAGATGGAATAGACTCGACTGGTTGGGAGGATTCTATTGGAACCCTGATTCACCCATAATAGACACTGACATTGGGTAGTTATCATTTGTGGATTTTAGAGCCATGACCAATCAAAAGTATAACTCTTCTACTATTAGAGAACCAATAGTTAATTAAGTTGGGGGGAGTGATAAGTCTATTTTTTGGGCTAGTTATGGGTAGAATCCACAGTCGATTTGCTGAAATTTCCATGGGATCTAATATTGCATGACTGAAAAGTTTTATAATTTCTCTCAAACCTTAAGACATTTGGGTTTAATTCCCTTTCTGGTAGTTTCAATGATATTAACTTATTATGTGGACTATCTATATTAATCTTGCATGTTATTGATGGATTGTTTTAAAGATAATTTTAGCTATGTAGTTATTATGCGTACTAACATTGCCATGTAGACATGATTGGAAATGCTAAGTTGAGAAACACAACCACCAGCTGATCATGCAAAGGAAGCACGTGAAGGTCAACTAGAGAATGACAGTGGAAGATTCCCATGTCAGCCACATGTAATCACCTTATGCCGATCTTTAATGAAATTGAGCAATGTGGGTGTTATTGAAGTGGTCGAGTCCATGTTTGGGCTTGCATGTGTTGCTGCCCTTCCACTCTTTTCTTTGTTTTCCCTAAATGGCATCCTCCTAGTTAGTGGGAGTTGAATTCACTATTTAGATGATAAATAAGGTTCGAATCCTCCTTCTGAGGGAGTTGATCACCAAGTTATTGTACCATCTGAGAATAGTAGACATACTCTTTTGTATTTTCATTTTCCAATGAATGAAATGAGATTCTAAATTGAGTATCTAAGTTTAATTTAAGTTTGCATTAGTTCTAGAGGATACTTATCCAAGGGGGGCCACTTGGTGAGTAATCTATTAATTAGATAGATTAATATTATCTTATTTTTAGAACTTAGTAAGAATCCCGCATTTACTATTCCTACAACCACTAGAATTCCATTCTATGATTGTTCCTATAGCCAAAGCGGGCAGAGTAGTTTCATGTTTGTTGCTCAAATTTTCATTTTTTCTATGCATGTTCAATTTGAGTTTTATTGTTGAGTAGAGTTCAGCCTTTGCCTAATTCCTTTCCATGCAATTTTCTTAGTTGTAGAATGAAGATGACTACTTTGAAGTTCCTAGTGCATGTACAGTGTTGACCCATTTCAAGTTCACGTCCCTAGGTTTACAATTTAAGTGTACCTTCATAATGGTTAAGATGGCTATTTCAATTGGATGTCCAATCTCTGAATCATGGCTGTAAAGGTTTATTTATTGAAATCATTGTAGGAGGCCGACAATGTGTAAAAACTGTTGGCCCAAATCAATAATAAATTATCAATGTCAATCAACCAATGTCGGCCCAAACATAGTAGGGACCCAAAACAACATGTCTCAAACATGAAACACCTTGAACAATTAGCCTCGCAGATCCACAACACGCTATAATCACCTTGTCATCCAAGAACATGAAAACATGAACTCCTAGAAGAAAATAACAAATAACGAGCACAACAGTCGATGTGAACTAACAACACAGATAGATCATGATCTAGAAACATCCATGAATCATCATTGAGCACCCATAAAAACTTAGATTACTAGAATCACATCATCTTCTTTCAAGAACACCTACTAAATCAATAGAACCACTATCGAAACATCGATAATCATAACTTAATCAAATATTCATGCAAACGTCTGAAACTTCGGGTGGATAAACTAGATATACCTGACAATAAACCCTTTAATCTGAAAATTTTGAACTAGTCATCATACTAAGGAACAAAATAAACTACAAGGCCACTCTCTGTAACTAAATGCTCTTTGTCCCACCTAATTGAATCTTTTGGATGCTCCTACATCAGATTCTTGGGGTTATTTGAAAATTGAGCCTCTTCACTTTGGGAAAAGTTATGTCAAAATCAATGTTGTATCTTTGAATTGGTTTGGTGATCTGATCACAGGTACTTGCAACTACCTCAAGGTTGGTGGTCTGTTCAAGTCCACCTTGTAAAACTGCCTCAACTATAATTTGGATTCGGTGATCTACTTACAAGAATTGAACTACCTCAATGATCGGCAGTTTGAGAAAGCCTTCTCTATAAGTTACCTCAAGATCATTTTCTTTTTCTATTCCTTCATTCACATTTAATTCTCTCATAAAATTTCTTCTTAAGATCAATGCTTCACCTTCTTCTGGTGCCTCTATGAAATCTGATACTTCCAAAGGTTTCCCTTCCTCTGCATAAACCAATTCTATATCATCAGGATCTTCTTCATCTACAAAAACTATCTCTACATCCTTCACTACTTCTCTTTCATTAGATTCCCTGGTATTAGGTTCTTGATGACATTCAGTGCATGATTCTTTCTTCCTCCAAAATTGAAAATAGGTTCCTTCTCTAACAAATCCTCTTTCATCTCCCTAGTATCCTTCACTGTGATAAGTGTTATGACTCTAATCATTCCTCTCTCTGTAGTTTGAATTTTTGTTCTTGTCTTGATCTACATAAGGTCTTCTTTCTTTGTATCTTGATCCCTCCTTTCCCTCAACATACGAATTCTTCAATCTGTAAAACTTTCTGAACTTATGAGCAACATACTTCCATTTTGATCCATTAATCCATCCATAATTTATTTGTATACAATTTTTCCTGGGCTTTCTCCCTCTCATTTTATTCCAACATATCTTCTCAAAATGATTCCTTAATCCACATAACTTACAATGATATAGATCCCAACACAATTCCTTTTCATGTCCATGCCTATTACAATGTGAACAATATATACTTCTTCCTTTATTTAATTTCCTTGAATTTTTAATAACATCCTTACCTCTATCACATCCAAGGCTTTCATTTATCTCTCTCCTTTCAAGTACAATAGGTTTTTTCAATCCTTTTTGATGCTTTCCCAATCATTTTCCTTTGTATCTCATCTTCTGCATGATTTTGAAACCAATACAATCTCCAACAATTATAGGCTTAGTCACACTTTCATCTTCAATCCCATTTTCTAAAGAAGTTTTTGCAACATCATACAAATCATCAATATCATAAGAAACATCACACACTTTAGGTTTAGATTTCAGATTCTCATTCTCCTTCTCCAATACATTAGAATTTTCCTTCAAGTTAGATATTTCGTTCTTCTACAAACTATTCTCCTTGTTCAACTCTTTCAAACTTTCCTCCATATCTATGCTCCTCTTGTACAACTTCTTAAACAACTTGAATCCTTCTTCCATTTCCTTTTCAATATCCTCAAACGTATCCAAATCTGATTCAAGTTCTTCTTCAAGAGCATCACACTTGTCCTTTCCATCAATTCTAAATTACACTTCCTGAGTTTGCACAATTCTTCCTCCAAAATATCCCTTTCACATAGTAGGTTTTCTTTTTCCTTCTTCATCCTTTTCCCAATCTTCCCTATTTTGCAAAAAATTCACAACGAAATCTAATAAACTAGCTCTACAAATCTAATAGACCTACTCTACAACCAACTCTGAAATAGATTTGCAACCAGTCAATAGATTCACAACCATCTCATAGACTCGCAACCTACTCTAATAAATTCGCAACCATCTCTTCAACGAGCTTTGATAGCAATTGATGCAGTCCAAGGTAGGCAGGTCTAGTGAGAGACTATCCCACCTCACAACCTGAATAAATAACACTCAGATCGAATGGTTATACAACAAAATCTAATAGATAATCCATATTAAGATGCAAGAACACATGACATAATAATTATCCTGGGAAAACCCTCAAAGAGAAAAACCCAACCTTCAAAATTCACTACTCATTATATTATGATCTCCAAACACATTACATATCCCACTCGGGCTTTACAAATGCTAGTTCGTAGCCTAGGAATTACAAACAATTCATAAAATACTTTTCTTCAGTCGCTTCTTCCCTCTACTCCATGATTTCTCTGCTCTGTGATATTTCCAGATCAAAACATTTCATCACCATGCTTCATGACTTCGTTCTATCTATTGCTCTTTGATTGATTAGAACATTATTCACACACATAGCTCACACATCTCACAAATTTCCATCATTCCTTCATCCCCTTGTTATTAATATCCTTAAAATAATTGATCATATATATCCGCATCTAGGATAACATCAACTACATTTAGGCCCAACAAAATATGAAATGTGTACAAACTGTTGGCCCAAATCAATAAGCAATTACCAATGCGAATCAACCAATGTCGGCCCAAACATAGTAGGGACCCAAAAAAACATGTATTGAACATGAAACACCTTAAAAAATTAGCTTCAAATATCCACAACATCCTATGATCACGCTATCTGCCAATAACATGAAAACATGAACTCCCAAAAGAAAATCACCAATCATCAGCACAACAATCGATGTGAACCGAAAACATAGATAGATCATGATCTAGAAACATCCAAAAATCACCACTGAGCATCCACAACAACTCAAATTACTAGAATCAGATCATCTTCTTTCAAGAACACCAACTAAAGCAACTAAACAACTATTAGAACACCGATTCTAATAACTTAATCAAATCTTAATGCGAGCCTCTAAAATGTTCAATGGATAAACTGGATATACCTAAAAAAAAACCCTTTAATCCGCAACTTTTGAGCTAGTCATCATACTAAGGAATGGAATAAAATCAAAGGTCACTCTCTGTAACATAATGTTCTTTGTCCCAACTGATTGAATCTTCTGGATGATCCTGCATCACCATCTCCCCACACATATGGGAAACCATCTTAGTCAACACAAAAACTAAAAGAAATTTCGAAAACCCTCACCTCTAAGAATATGGGTTCGACAACATTCTGAGACTTGGGTATAGTTCAACATTAGATGGAAGATGGCATCAGCTAGTGAGTCTACAAAGAAGAAATAGATCCATCACCTCCCCTTGTATAATATTTCCAAGAGGTCTATCCCTATGCTTCAAATCAAGACAAAAAATGTAACTATCAGGGGGGAGGTATTGGTGTAGAAGAGAAAGGATGACTACAGCCCATCAAGCATTTCGTGTGACCAAGAATTATAGGCATAGGCTATGAAAAAAATTAGAAAGGCCCTGCAGCCTCCTCTAGTACCTCAAATAATGTTAATGTGGAGGAAAATCTCCTTGGGGACATACCGAAAGAAGAAACCATCATACTCTCGTACAATGACGTTGATATCCCCTCCCTATTTGACTGCCTATCCATCTTTACCACCAACTTATCCATTTTCCATGCTGACCTGATTGAATGGGACTTATGAGGTAGCACACCTATCGACACCTTCCCTTCAGTGGAAACCTATGTACATCTCATGGGATTGTGGGAAGATGAACATCTCAACCCCAAAAATAGGAAGAAGCAAAATAAAAAGGGGTCATCTAGTGAAAACCTCTCTAAGGAACTTCTTGACTCATCAAATGTAAAAACAAAGGGTGCATCCGATAGTGACAACCTCGATTAGGCATTTGAGGATGGGGATGTTCATCTTCCCCTTGTAGGAGCTCACTTGTTTGAACGATCTTCCATCCTGATCGAAGAAACACAAGAGGTTAATTTGGGAACTGTGAAAGATCCTAAAATCACACATGTAGATATATCATTGTCAGAGGAAGAGCATTCCACCATTGTCATCTTGCTTAAGGAAGGAATCATCAACATTTCCTAGACTTATTTAAACATTCCAAGACTAGATCTTGCTTTAGTTGTGCACCATTTGGACGTCCATCCGAATGTTAAACCTATCAAAAAAAAGTTGATAAAAATGCATCCCCAGGTGGCTTTGCTCATCAAGAAAGAATTGGAGAAATTGTTAGAAGTTTGGTTCATAAGAACTATTGATTATTCTGATTGGATCTCCAATATAGTGTCTATTGCCAAACCAAATGGGAACATCAAAATCTACACATATTTTTAGGATCTCAAAAAAGTCTACTTGAAGGATGAATTTCCTCTTTAAAAAAAAAACATGCTTGTTGACCTTACAATGGGGTATGAGATGTTATCCCTTATGGATTGATTTTTTGACTACAACTAGATCAATATTGCACCAAAAGATCAACATAAAACTACTTTCACTACCCCTTGAGGCACCTTCTGCTATAATGTCATGCCCTTTGGCCTTAAAAATGAATGGGAAACCTATTAGCATGTGATGAATATTATCTTTCATGATCTCATTCACATCATCATGGAAGATTATGTTGATGAGCTATTGGGAAAATACCAGACTAGAGAAGATCATATCGCAATCTGGAAGAAAATATTTGAGTTGTTAGAACACTACAAGCTGTGTCTGAATCTCAAGAAATTTTTGTTTGGGGTTACATCCGAAAAGATATTAGGTTTCATCATTTCTAGAAGGGGTATATAAGTGGATCCAGCTAAGGTCATAGCCATTATGGAAATACCCCCTCCATGCACTTTAAATAAATTAAGGAATCGTCAAGGCAAGCTACAATTCATTAGATGCTTCATAGCCTAGCTTGCTGACAAGTGTCAATCATTCACTCATCTATTACACAAAGACACTAGATTCAAGTGGGATCTAGTGTGTCAAAAAGGCTTTGAAAAGATTAAGCAGTACATGGCTCACCCACCTATTCTAATGCCTCCCATCCCAGGAAAACCATTTATGCTATACATCTCAGCTACATCTATTGTACTAGGGGCATTTTTGGCACAACATGATGAGCTCTCTAAGGAACGTGGTATTTATTGCATCAGTTAGATGATTGTAGGCTATTGGATCAACTATTCTCCTTTGGAAAAGGCTTGTCTGGCAGTGGTTTTCAGTTCACAAAATCTTTTTCACTACATACTTAGTCATCCCATCAAGCTAATATCAAAGGTAGACCCACTTAAGTACCTACTATCTAGAACTTCTTTGACTAGCCATATGGCCAAGTGGGTTATGTTTCTAAGTTATTTCGATATCAAGTATGTGGATTGAAAGGAAATCAAGGGATAGGTGAAGTAGACCAATTGGTCAATGCCCCCTTAGTTGATGCTTATCCTCTAGTAGTTGAGTTTCCCAATGAAGGCGTTCTCACAATCACATAAAAATACACATGGATGATCTACTTTGAAATGTCATATACACATAATGAAGTTGGAGCAAGTGTTTTATTTATCACTCCTCAAGGTGATTGCATACCAAAGTCATCTAGATTATCCTTTCCATGCACCAACAATATTGTTGAGTACAAAGCTCCAATCACTCACTTTAGAATTTCTATCCAATGGAACATCACGCGTCTTCGAGTCTTCAAAGATTCTCAACTAATTATCAAAAAATTCAATGATGAGTTTCAAACAAAATATGATAAGATTTTTCCATATAAACGCATGGTGGATGACTTTAAAAAGTATTTCACCTTCATCCAATTTGAGAAGATCCCTAGAGTCTAGAATAAAATAGTAGATGTAATGGCTACAATCGATTCCCTTATTGACATGCCCAAAGATTGCAAAAAATATGAATTTCTTGTTGAGCAACTACTAATCCTTAGATATGATGTCCTTGAAAATGAGATGGTGTGTGATATTGTAGGTCCTCATTCACCTTGGTACAATGACATTTACACCTATCTCTATCATAACATCCCCCCACCAAACCTTACCCGCAACCAACAAAAATCCTTCATCCAACACTCATCCCCTACAAAAATTGTGGGAGATACACTTTATTTCCAAGGGTATGATGGTACCCTTCTTTGATGCCTCAATGAATAGGAATCTTGTATTGCATTAAGCGATATGCATAGTGGAGTATGTGGGTCCCATTCTAATGGAATGGCCTTAGCTAAGAATAGTATCAAAGTTGGCTACTATTGGACCACTATGGAACATGATGCCTATGAGTTCGTGAAGAAGTGTTTGCTCTATCAGCAACATGTAGACTTAATCCATGCTCCAACACAAGAATTGCAACCTATCATAGCACCCTGGCCTTTTTCTCAGTGGGTTTTTGACTTGATCATAAATATTTACCCTCCATCCTTTGATGGACATACCTTCATCATCACAACCACTAAATACTTTACCAAGTAGGTGGAAGCAATTCCACTCTCTGAAATCATGGGTATTCAAATATCCAAATTCATCCTCTTCCATATTCTCTGCAGATATGAAATTCCTTCCACTGTCATCACCAATAATCGAAAGCCATTCAAGAAAAAGTACATGAAGTTATTTTGTGAGACCTACCACATCTAACATCATTGGTCTACCCCCTATTACCCTCAGGGTAATGGTCAAGTAGAAGCAACCAACAAAACCTTGATCAAAATCCTCAAAAGGTGGTCAATAATATTGGTCGGGACTGGCACCTCCATCTTAATCCCTCCCTTTGAGCATACCATACATCAATCTTCACTCCCACTAGTGCCACCCCATACTCTCTTATATATGGTACTGATGCAATCTTGATGATCGAAGTCGAGATCCAATCACTTTGAATTTCTATGAAGAATCTCATCAGTGACGAAGATGCTCAGGTTGCCCTCTTAAGTCAGCTTGAACTCTTGGATGAAAAATGTATCAAGGCCTATAATCACCTTCAAGCATATCAAAATCATCTTAGGAGGAGATACAACAAAAAGGTCCACCCTTAGTTGTTCAACATTGGTGATTTGGTCCTGAAGGAAAATCAAAATACCCAACAAGACAAAGAAAAGAAAGGAAAGCTTGAAGCAAACTAGTTGGGTCGCTATGGTGTCACAAAAAAATATGGTTTTGGGGCATATAGGCTTGAAACACCTAAAGGATATCCCTTAGAGGATCCTATAAACATCATGCATCAAAAGAGGTTCTACACCTGAATCAGCTAGGTTATCCTACCTAGAAAAATATTAAAAAAAAAGTAAAAAATCATCAAAAATACAAAAAAATCAAAAAAGTAAAAAAATAATCCAAAAATAGTAAGGAGAAATAATTCATCCTATGGTGAAAAAAAAATCTTCATGGTACCTTGGATAAGTACATTTTCTGAAAACCTAGCAACATGCACCCTTCATAGAGGGCTTAATCATTATCTACCTTGTGTCCTAGTTACTTTTGCTTCCACCCATCCTATGCACTTATCTTATTGTTACATCCTATCGGTCCTATCCTCCCATCAACATCCTATCATCTGTCACTTGGTATATTATGATTGAGCATTGGATGATCTAAATCCACTATCCAGAATCTTGATCTGTTCGACATTTGTACATCTGTGTCATCGATCTTGCATCCCCATCTAGGATCCTCCATCGTGTCAGTCATAATTAGATCTCATCTTGTCTTTGGTCTCTTTTATCAAACTATGTTGCCCCTACACTTTCATGTATGCAAGGATAATCATTTAATCAGCCCCCAGGGCATTTTTCCATCCAATCTTTTTCATCCATTCAAGTCTCCATTTTTCTCTTTCCACTTTTATCCATGGTCAGTCGTCGGTCTTTTATCGAACTATGAGGGCTCTAATATTTCACATAGGTAATGCTGATCTTTGATCAACCCCCAAGGCCCTTGGTCTTTAGGGTGTGTCATGTGTCATTTTGTGTCATCAAGTGTGTACCTATTCAGCTGGTACTTAAAACAAAGGTCGCTAGTATCATAACATTCAACCGGTTTCGAGTATCCCAAGTCATATTGATCACCTAGTTTAGTCTTCATATTTGGTCTTAACAAGATGCATCCTTCCTACATCAGAATGCATCAATCCCATCCACCCTTTTGATCCTATGGAAAATGACATTTGAAGTTTGTTGTGATATTTTTATTTTTTTGATGTTTTTTTTATCATTTGAGCTTCCTATTATACTTTGTCAGGGTCACCACGATCCATCATATCATGGTGCACTTTGACAAGTAGACATAGGGGAATATCTTGATATTTTATTTTCTTTTGTCTTCTTGGTTTTCCCACGTAGTATCCACCAATATCCCTATGGTTTTGCATTATGTTGGGGCATCCTTTTTGTTTGTGGCTATCCCAACATAATGGCCTGACCAAAGACCCCATAGTTTTTGGGTGTTAGGATAGCTTTCTTGTCTTTTGTGTTTTTTTTATGCATTGGAAACTAATCAACCTTGGTTATTTATACCCTAGCATCTTGTGTCTTATGCTTTAGAGAAAATTATTGTTTTTAATATGGAAAAATGGCATTAGATCTACATTCCATTTATCTTCCCCTTGCATTGAATTTATCCCCATCCATCTTCTCCCTAGCCTATGGTTAGTGATTTCAGTTGTATAAACACTCATTTCTCATCTCCTCTTCTTCTCAAGATTCCTATGGTTTTGATAGGTGTAGCATCACAGCCATCGTTTCTCATCTTGATATGTAGTACATTATCACACCCATCATGCACTTAGGATTGCATTGATCATTATGCCAATAGTACCAAGGCCATCTCCATTGTCAAATCCTTGGTCTATTATGTGCAACATGAGAAAACAAAATAATATTGATACATAACTATAAGGAAAACCATGGACATCATAGAAACAAGTGAATCCAATCATTCATTAATCTTGATTGGTGTCATATTAAAAATATCAAGTGCTTCTTCATATCATTCTATCCTCTTGCATTTATCATTATCATGTTCATTTTAAGTTGTTTAGATTGATCTTGATTGATTATTCTAAGCATCTTATGTTCATTTCATTATCATTGCATTATCATTCTATGTCATTATCATTTTCATCTTTATCTTAAGTTGTTTAGCTTAACTTTTATTTTTTATTCTAAGCATCTTAAGTTCATTTCATTGCATTATCATTTTGATATTCATTTGGGGTTGTTTAGGATAATATTTATTTGTTATTCTAAGCATCTTAATTTCATTTGATTGCATTATCATTTTCATATTCATTTTGAGTTGTTTAGGATAATATTTATTTGTTATTATAAGCATCTTAAGTTCATTTCTTTTCATTATCATTTTGTTGCATAAGCATTATCATATCCATATTATTTTGTTTAGATTAATGTTGGTTTGTTATTCTATGAACTTTAAGATCATTTCATACCATATAATTACCATTTCAATTGTTTAGAGTTATTATTCTAAATATATTAGTCCATGTCATTGCATACACTATATTATGTTAAATTTATTTCACCCATCTATAACATTATTACATATGCATACACCAGATTTTTCATTCATTGTGTCCCATTTCATTTACATCTCATAATCACATCATAATAACACATCCACGGTATGCATCATAAAATTAATAACAAATTGATTGTGTAGTGTACACACATGCATCACCACCTACATCACAACTCATTAGTCTCACACCCATAGCCTATCTCATAAGAGCATAAATCGTATCACATCACATCTTGCACCCACCAATGTTAGATGAAATGCATACACCAATAGGAATAGAAATAAACCATCACAGTCACATACACATATCATAATCATCATCATTATAACCATCTACATGTCTCATAATAAACACCATCATAAACATGAACATAGATAAACATCCATCACATAATAATCACATAGTGTCGATAATGTCCACCACATATTATATAAATATCAAAATAGCATGTCCATAAGTCCATCATAAATCCATAATAAACTCCATCATAAAACATCATAAAAAATCTATCAGAATTCCATGAACATCCATGAAATAATAATATAGGTATAGAGTGCTAATCAAATGATACAATGACTACACCTCCTAAATGAATAAAGAATAAAGAATAAAATAATCAATGAGTGAAATAATCTCTAATCTATACTAAGGGGTTTGTAGTGTATGTCCCTTTGTACTGCACATAACCTCTACACTTGTCAAAAATGTAGGCCCTAGACCCTCATCCCCCTCTCCTCACTGAGCCACTACTCCCTGCATTTGTCCTCTGTGGAGAATCTGCCCCCGATCCTCTTCCCCTGGGTGGCATCTCTCTATAACTATTGTAACCCCATGTATGTGTGGCTCCCTGAGATAGAACCGGTATCTGGGGTACTACTCTGACGTAGGGTGGGACCCTCCATGCTAGATCAGGAATGACCTATTGATAAGCTAACATATAATATGCCACCTCTATCCTCACATTTTCTGCCTCTGCCACTTGTGCCCTGGATAGGTCTTTCTTGATCCTATGTTTGTCCCTCAACCTTGCAATATGCCTCCTCTCCTACTCGCAGGCCTCCTATGCTAACTTCATCTGATCAACCTGTGCCTATAACTAGGATATCATATAATCCCTCACATCCCTATCTCCCTACAGAGTCTGTACCTAGGCCTCTACTACCTTTTCCCTCTCCATCCACTTGCAAACATCCTCCATCACATCCTTGGTGCACTCAACCCTATCCCTCAACTCATCTCTCTCTCTATGTGCCTCATCCCTCTCCACATGTATCCTTGAGGCCTCATCTATGAGGGATGCATAGTCCCTCTTTGCCAACCTCTTTAACTCTTGTAGCCTCCTCACCTTCCTCCATTGCCCATCCACCTCTCTTTGCAACCTATCTCTATCTGCCTCAGAGTTCTTCAACCTCTGCTCCACTATCCTTAGCCTGGCCAGGGACCTTGTCAATAGTACTACAAGCTCCTCAAGCAACGATGGTACATAAGGTACCATCACTAGTGGATCCACCCCTACTACATCGATATCTATAGCCTGTTGGTGCTCCCCTACATTCTCCATATCCACATACTTCCCACCTCCTCTCCTCTATTGGCCCCCTATCCTCCTCCATTTTTGCTGCCCTCGCAACCTCTTCTCGTCATCCAAACCAAAAATAAGTGCTCCTACTATAGGATGCTTTGTGGTCATCCTCTCTAGGACCATCACCTCCCACAATGTAGTGTACCATGTAGTTGTACCTACATCTATGAATCCCCCTCTCCATGGGTATTGGGTCACTGGTGCCCCCTCTGACATATGTCATGCATAATTTTCTATGATCCTCTCTCCCTAGTATGCAGGCTCTCGGGTAAACCACCTAAACCACAGTGGTCCCGTGGGTATGTCCTCTTGGATCCCAAACTATCTGGTGATCCTATCAGGTTTTTCTAGCTCTATGACTAGGGGATCCCAACTAATCAAATAACAAACTAAAAAGAAATACCCCTAGTATAATCTATCCTCCTCTCTCTAACCCTTGAATCGTTGTGCTAGGTATGGCCTCTAGGTGATTCCCTCAGGTCTTAGGTCATCCATCCTCATCCTCCATCCCTCTAGGTCTCTAACATAGTAGTAGTGCAGCCTCCACCCATGCTCTATCCCCCACAAATAAGCTACGGGAAGTGTCTCATCCCATGCTCCCAGAATCAAAATATCCAGCCTGGCCACAATGATGTGCTCCCATACCCATACTTGCAGTAGTGTCACATGTGTGACACTCAGTGATCATTTACAACAGACGCCATGCATGTCCCTATAAATTTGCACTAGAACACAAGCCCCCCATGCAAATACCCCCTACAACCTCTCAACTATGTGCCTCACAACCTCAATGACCTTGAGGCTGAAGAATCTCACACTCATATTTGGAAATAGAATTTCATTGATCAACCCACACAAGTATAATCGCAGCGCTGGTATATCCAACTCCAAACATGCATCTACATCTAGCTCCCTCCCCTAGACAGGAAGCTCCACTGGTCCAAAACAAGCATGCAGACTGTCCTCCACTGATCCCCCGTAGGCCCAACTAACTAAGTGCCCTTGGATGGGCAGTCATAGTATCCACCACATATCCTCTAAGGTGACTTTCATCTCCCTTATCGAGAGATGGAAAGTAGATGTCTCTGAAATCCATCTCTCCATCAGTGTAGTCAGAAGTTCTCAGTGTTCTTGGATGTTTGGATACCCCAACATGTGTAACAATATAGCTCGTGCAATTGACTCATGATCATGGGACTTCATAGTTGCAACTGTCACCTCTAGGACTGTTGAATGTCACTCCCAAGTCCATAATCTCTCGAAGTTCTGCATCCATGCAGACCACTTTGTTAGTCTCATAATTTTTCTTTTCCTTTTCTTTCATTTTTCACCCCTGCCCCATTTTTTGCAAATTCACCTCTTTGCTAGGAAATTTTTTCCCTTTTCCCACTCCCCATTCATTCATCTATCCAACTTGCATGTTCACCCCTTCCTTGCCTTTTGGCACATTCACCTATTTTCCCCACAGAGGTGATTCATGATCGCCCCTCCATCATCTTAACCCAATAGGTGAATTTACATTCACCTATTTCCCCCATAGAGGTGATTTCACGATCACCCCTATGTCATCTTAAGCCAATGGGTGAATTCACATTTGTTTATTTCCCCATAGAGGTGATTTCACAATCACCCTTGCATCATTTTAACCTAATGGGTGAGTTCACATTTTCTTGTTTCCCTTGAGGGGTGGATTCACATCTACCTGTTTCCCTTTTTAGGTGAATTCATTTTCAAATTTCCCTTTCTCAAAAATTTCACATTCACCCTTTATGTGTTTTGGAAAATTTTCATTCGCCTATCCCCAGAAATTTCTGCCCCTACATAGTGCAAGTTCATCCTTTTTCGAGATAGGCAATTTTTCAATTGCCCTTCCCTCTTGTGCCTATGCCCCTACATCGTACGATTTTTCTCATTTCTCCACCTGTCCCCCAAGACATACGAATTCACCCTTTTGTACCTTGACCAAATCCTATTCTACTTGACCTAGAATTTCAAAATGAAATTAAAATTCAACTCTAAATCACATGGAGGTTCAGAGGCCTACCTAGCAGGGTACTATACACTCATAGTAGAATTGATGTACCTCCTCACCTCGGTGAACCAACTCATCATTTGCATAGTCCTTGTCTCCACTCAACCTATCGACCATCCTCGCCACTTGCCTTCTCTCTCTCTATCTTGCTTATTCAGTTGACACATGTGCAAATGAGAATTAGGTGAATAGTAAATTTTCAAATTTACTATTTATATGATTTTCAATTTTGACCCTAATTAATGTTTTAGTTTTTGGGCATTTTTACCCTTTATTTAACCTTTAATTAATTCTTTCACCCCATTTCTTTCGAGGCCTACTATTTGCACCTCATGTGTCCATTTTCTACCGTTCAAAAGCCATTATTCATGGTTTTTTGAGCTCTATCATATGGTGCTATCCATTTCTTCATATCGAGAAGTCACTTGGGGCTCATTTTTCTTCCCCATCCACCCTCTAGTGGGGGCATACCCTAACATTTTCCTCCATCTTTCCTTCATGTCCATTTCCCTATGACACTGGGGCATCATCTAACATCCTTTCTTCCATCGGGTCATCTGTGTTTAATTTTTCTTTGAAACACTATTATTCTAATAGTATTTAAAAGAGGGGAAAAATGTAGACACCTAAATTTGATCACCCCCATATGCTCAAATTCACCTTCATATTCTTCTATCATGCACCATTCATCCACATTAATTAAATAATTTATTATTTGATTAATATTGCCCTACATCCTAATGTCCCTAAGGTATTTAATAAATCAATTAAATAATTTAGCTCTCCCCCCTTTCATCTCTAAATTAAATAAATATCCTCATTTATTTAATTTAGTCACTTTTTCCTTTTTGAATTAAATCAATTTTTAATTTAAACTCTTCTATCTCCAAATGTCACATCCTCCATAATTTCTTCTAATCCAGATTATTTTAATTAATCTATGATTAGGATGTGCATAATCCTAATCATGATTAGGGTCACACACTCCATAATCCTCCACTTGCCTTTAATCGACCATTAGCCCAGCTAATCAACTGTTTGCACAACCTTAATCACCTACTTAGCCTAACCTAATCATCATGTCATTTATGGCATGTGTCCTAAGTCAAGTAACTTAAATTATTTTTCCTTTGGGAGAAGGAATCCATTTTCCCAAGTGAATTTTTAATTCACTTTTATTTGACCAGGGAATTTTAAGGAATTTAAAATTCCTTCTCTTATCCCCATATGGATATTTGAGGAATTTTTATTTCCTCATGTGTACTTTCACCCACATGGTGACAATGACCTCCTTTATGAGGAGATCTTGTCCAAATCCTAAGGTACTATATAGTACCTCCACCTCTTCTCCCCTTTGACACCTCACCCACCACATGGAAAGATGTGGAGGCTTGTGAGTTCTCAACTCACCCAAGCCCTCAATCTTGTCTATCTTGGCTCAATATGAGACCTCTATTGTTTAGAGTATTTTCCCCTAAAAATGGTGGAAATTTCCCCATTTGCATCATCCACAAACAACACAACTTTTTCAATCAAGCATCCAATCACTCTAGCATCCAAGCATCCACCATTTCTGCATCTTAGAGCTCATATCTTGGATCCAATCTACTACTCATAATCACCATTGCATTCCCCATCATCATAACTCCATTTTGCATTAGGTTTTATGAATTTTTTTCAAGGATAGAGCACACAAATCAAGCATCTAAAGGGCCAACCAAAGCAATCAGCTTAACAAGGTAAAAAGTTCCATATTTTCTTGTGTTTTGTTGAGTTCACCTTAGGCCAATATTGAGGTGTTGTTTGTGTCTTTAGTCTTAGAATTACTTAGTTTTTTGTATCTTAGATAGATAAAATTAACCTACACATATTAATAGTCAACAAGCTATCCAAAACACCTTCCATACATACCTATCAATGCAAGTATTCACCAAGGTTATATTACAAGAACATCCTACAAGCACAAAAAATGAAAGATAATGATCAATCCCCCATTCCTTCATCTCTAAATAATTTTGGTAGAAATCATCAAGAGGTCATTGAAATGAGGACAATAAGATAAATCTCCAGAAAAGATCAAGTCAACAAACAAGTCAATGTTCTTCATACCTCTAGCCAAAGGGATGTGTTTTGTTTAGGATAAGTATCCAAACTGATTGCCAAAGATAATGGCCATTTTAGGAATAATTCATGCTAGGACATGTTAGTGGATGGTGGAAATTTTATAGGTTGTTTGAAAAGGTTTTTGATATAAGGTTTGATTGACATGTTTGCTAAAATGATCAAGAATTTGATTTTTCATCTAAAATTTTGTTGTTTCGATTTTGATTTTATGTTTGAAGTTTTCTTTTGCTGATTGTTGTGGTTGTTTATGTTTTTTTTTCCAAAAGATGAAGGTGAGAATTTATTTCTTATGGATGATTGATTATCGCACAAGTGAAGAGAAATGAGATGGATGGATTTTTCAAATATTTGGATGCTTTTGATGTTTTTGCAATGTTTTGAGGCTATTTTGGGGTTTTGTGTTGTCAAATGTTTTTATGTTTTTATGTCTTGGGGTCTCATCAATGATGGCCTTGCCTATGTTTAAGCTCAGAGACGACATAGTTTAGATAACCATGTTTTTGAATTTTTCTGACTTTTTGACCTATTTTGGGATTTTGATATGATTTGAATGTTTTTGGATTTTTGCATGATTTTGACAGTTTGGATATAGATATGTGTGATGATATTAGAGATCTATTTTGTGAATTTTTTAAAAACCAAAATAAGGTTTATTGATCCGATTGATGGATTGGTGATGATAACATTATTGAGGATACATAACAATGAAATGATAGTGTTAAGCAACATTAGGATTGGGAAGGATATCCCAAGATGATGATGGAGTGAATTTGATTGATCAATATTTTGAAGCTTGGTTTGGAAAAAAATTGGTTTGAATGATTTGATGTGACTTTGAAGTACACAATAGATATAACTGATATTGATAGTTTAGATCGATGTTTGATGAAAGATAAATCTTGATAAGGAGCATCTTCTCATCAAAATATGTCATGGGTTTGTGATTTGGATTTTGGCTCACAAATTCTTTGACCAATTTGATTTTATGTTTTCCAATGTTTGGATCATCACATAAGTTCGAAGATATAGATTAAGATTTATTTCCAAAGCAGGATGTAAATATTTTCGCCTAGTGTCTAGCAATGTATGAAATTCAATGGGTGCATTCTTGGATAGATGTATGGATGGATGGATATGGTAAGCACACAAAGGATTCCAAGGATTATCTTGTGATATGATAAGGTGTTTGAATAGAGGATTCTCATTTGGATGGTGCTTCATGGCTTAGATAATGTTAGGTAGGATAGGATCAAAGAAAATTACTCATGTCAAGATGTTTACCATAAGCAAGTGTAAAGTGTACACAAAACTTTGTCAAGATCAAGATAATTTTGAAGATGGATGAAAATGGATTGGATAAATGGTTCATGGATGAATAGTTTAATTATGGATATGGTGGATTAAATATTGGATTTATTATGAATGAGATAAGATGATTTCACCTTAACTAGCGCATGTAGATGCTCAGATCTACACATGAAAATTGTCTTCTATGTTTTCATCATGGTACCTACCCAAAGTGCCACCATAGTGGTTTTCACTAGAGGATGATTTTTTATCTTTACTATTTTCATGATTTTTTATTTTTTTTTGTAAAAGATTTTAAGTTCATTTTGAACCACTTGATGGTGTCAATTTAGATTATTCTATAATAATGTTTCATCACTATTATTCTTGAAGAAGCTTCTTTACCAGGATACGTGCACTTGAATACAAATTTTGAGATTCCTAATCTACTTTGTTGATACTGGAGTTAAGTTTGTCTTTGTGTGCACATCGCCATAGAATTCCATTTGAATCCTTATGATGAAGGGAAACTACAAATACATGGTTAATGTGAGAATTAGATATCATGCATGGAGGAGTGTATGGTTTTGTGTGTTTAGGAATAGGAGATGGATTGGTTGACAAATTAGAACCTTTAACTCTCCAAACATGGGAATATGAGAAATGATGGGTGGTTACAAAAGTGTGCATGGAATTAGGACCAACTACTTGATATACTTTGTATTTTGCTTGAGAAACATTCTTTTGCATTTGTAGACATTGTTGATGGATACATTTCCCTTTTTATTTTTCCCGATAGTTTCTTTGAATAATGGAGTTTAATAAGGATGATCTATCTTTGTATTTTTTGGTATCCATGTGTATTTGATTTTTCCCTTATGCTTCCCAACTTATTTTTATCTGATAACACTCTTTTTTCTTTGATTCAAATATTTATTTTGATGTTGGTCCCAATTCATGGATGGGGTGATGGGTGGATGAAGATTATTGGTGTGGCTAGTTGTAGTATTGGCACTGGTTTCATCATAAGTATTGTTCATGCTCCCTATGTTGATGTTTCATTGAGATGAAATTTACCCTAGTATTGTGGAATTAGTACCTTCATGATTTGATTCTTCCTATTTCAAGATGTTTTGTTTAGCAAATATTCAATTTTGTTCTTGTTTTGGTTGTAGTCGGTAGATCTAGTGTTTCTTCATTTTTGTTTTCCAGATCGTGTGTACCTAGGATTTCATTGTGGACATGTTCAATTACCTTATTCCAAGTTTTCAGCTCATTTGGATCTTTTTCTGACCAATTATCGCTTTCAGATTAAGTGATAGTTTTTGGCTCTAGCCTCGAAATAATTTCAAACCCTAACGATTAGTTGGATCAATCACAGGTCTCGCTTGTTGCTTGTAGATCATCATGATTTGTTTGGATTTTTTCTATGGAGTATCCTATATCTTACACTTAGGTCCACACTACATCATACGCATCTACTGTGGATGAATTTCAGATTTAAGACAGACATGTTCTTGCGTAGGTTACATTTTTCTTCAGTGGAAATTGTAATGATCTTTGGCCGACGCAGATGTTTCTAGACTCACAAACTTGATATAAAGCTAACATTGAATTACTAGAAGAGGGGGAGATTTATGATAAAATAAGGATATATTGTATATAGATCCGATCTGTAGGATTTCACTTGCATGTATGAGCACTATATTTTGAGCATGTTGTAATCAAGTGTGTGTACCAAATCTATAAGCCCGGATCTGGCCAACTATATCTAATCAATATTTTAGATAATTCTAATGTTTGTACCTCCATCTAACTCCATAAATTGTGTTTATTTTGTTGTGTTATTCTTGTTGCATGGTTCAGACTATTCTCTTTGAGGACCCTCTTTACTGTGACTGTACCAATTGGTATCAAAGTGAGATTTCTTCCTTGTGAGATCTTTAGAAGTTGCCCAGTCTTGTTGAAGATTTTTTGTAGGGTGGTAGATTGAGGATCTCACCTACAATTGTAGAGGACTTAGGTAAAGATGGTGGGAAGAAGAAATGGTAGATGAAATGGAGTGCGTGGAAATGCAGACTCACCTGTAATGGAAATGCTGTGAGGAATTACTGCTAGATTAGAAGCAGTTGAAATGGACCAAAGAAGAGGTCTACCAGTTGATGATGTAAGTGATGAGGAAGTATAAGAACAAGAGGAATTTGTAAGAAAAGAGAAACCTAGCCTTGATCAGGGAGAAGAGAGGTTCATAAGAGCCCTAAGAAGAGTAAACACTACGCCACATTTTAATCCACTAGACTATGATGGTAATTTGGATTCAAATTAATTGTTGGATTGGATTAAAAAAATAGAGAAATACTTTGATTTTGAAGGTACCCTAGATGATAAGAAGGTGAAATTTTCCTGTACAAAATTGAGAGGACATGCATCCCTTTGGTGGGAACATTTGTAGATAGATAGACAAAGAAAAGGAAAGGAGAAGATAAGATCATGGGATCAAATGGTGAATAAATTGAAGACAAAGTTTATACTTGTAGATTATCAGATTGGTTTGCTCAATAAATTGCAGAACTTGAAGCGAAAAGAATCAAGTGTGAAAGAGTATACTAAGAAATTCTATAGGTTAAATATCAGATCTAGACATTTAGAAGATGAGATTGAACAAGTAGCCAGATATGTGAATGGTTTGTGGTCATCTATTCAAGATGAGATCAATTTGATTAAGTTTTTGAGTGTGGAAGAGGCATATTAGTGTGCCCTAAAAGTAGAGGAGAAGCTAAATAAAAACATGAACAAAGATAGAGAAAGAGGTGGAATATTTCAAAGACGAAGAACATTTACTAAAGGAGGAAGAGGAACCTTTGCAGATCAGAATAAGGAGGTCAATAAGAGTGAAAATTCATACTGAAGAGATGATTGAAACTCTTGCAGAAGAGGAGGATATGGTAGCTATAGAAATGAAGGGTATAGAAAAGATGATAGAGGATAAGAGAAAAGAGTATTCAAGGGAACCTATTTCAAATGTGGTGAAGAAGGACATAGAGCCTTTGAATTAAAATAAGGAGAGTCAAGCAGAAAGACTGAGAAAAAAAGGAGAACAACCCTTGTTGAGGAGGATCATGTTGGATCCTCTAATCAACTAGAAGAAGGAGAGGTATTGGTGCATAGGAGAGTATTGTGTCAAAGTGAATTGGAGAAAGAACCATTGCAGGGAAATAAATTTGTTCAGGACTAGATGTAAGGTAGCTGGTAAATGTTGCAAAGTGATCATTGATAGTGGAAGTTCAGAGAACCTGGCTTCTAAAGAAATGGTAACCAAATTGAAGTTGGAAAGGTTGAAAAACCTTAAACCCTATCAGATAGCATGGATTCAAGAAGAGCATAAAATACTGGTAAGTGAACAATGTTTGGTGAAATTAAAGATAGGAAACTACCATGACGAAGTTTTGTGTGATATTATTCCCATGGATATATGCCATATCGTTTTGGGAAGGCCTTGATAGTATGATCGACAAGATATTCATGATGGAAAGAAGAACATATACACCATTTTTTTTAATGGGATGAAGCAGAATTTGTTACCCTTGGAAGATGTTCCTAAGGCTAATATTTTCACAACTGCTAGAATCTGTTTGGTTGATGGAAGAAGATTTCTAGATAGACCAAGACATAAGAACTTGTGCTATGCATTGGTGCCTAATAAATTTGAAGACTTGAAGCATTTAGAAGGACAACCAAAAGAGATAAGAGAGTTGCTGACATAATATGAGGCTATCATTTCAGATAATGCACTTGATGGATTACCACCTATAAGGAGTATTATTCATTGCATGGATCTGATTTATGGAGCTATTTTTCCTAACAAAGTAGCACACCAGATGACACAAATAGAGAATGAAGAATTGAATAGACAAGTGCAAGAGTTGTTGAGGAAAGTTTTGATCAGAGAAAGCTTAAGTCCTTGTGCAATACCTATTGTGCTTACACCTAAGAAATATGGAGAATGGAGAATGTGTATCGAATCTAGAGCCATAAACAAGATCATGGTGAAGTATAGATTTCCTTTGCCCCAGATGGATGATATTATTCATTGTTTGAGTGGAGCTAAGTACTTTAAAAAGATAGACTTGAACAGTGGATATCATCAGATCAGAATCAAAGAAGGAGATGAGTGGAAAACATATTCAAGACAAATGAAGGATTGTATGAGTGGTTGGTGATGCCTTTTGTGTTGAAAACTGCACCAAGTACTTTCATGAGGTATTGAATAAATTCTTAAGTAAATTTGTGATTGTATATTTGGATGAAATTTTCATTTTCAGTAAGACTAGAGAAGAACATTTGTGGCACATCAAACAAGTTTTGCATAGGTTGAAAGAAGAACAATTGATGATAAACCTAAAGAATTTTAGTTTCATGAAGGAGGAATTGGTATATCTAGGATTTGTGATATTAGTGGATGGATTGAAGATGGATCCTGATAAATTGAGAGCTATTGTTGAATGGTCTACACTGTAAAACATTGGAGAGGTAAGATTATTTCATGGATTGGCTAGTTTCTATCGAAAGTTCATTAGGAAATTTACTTCTATTTCTAACCCCATGACAGAGATGGTGAGAGGAGACAAGAAGGATTTTAGATAGAAATTTGGAACAGACAAAAGATTTTAACTGTGGAGCAGAAGGTGAATGAACAACCTATGTTGGCTTTACTAGATTTTGATAAGGTATTTGAAGTAGGTTGTGATGCAAGTGAAAATGCAATTGAAGTAGTGTTAAGTCAAGAAGGAAGACCAATAGCCTATTTCAGTGAGAAGTTGAATGATGCAAGGAGAAGGTATTTAGTATATGATCAAGAGTTCTATGCCATAGTTCAAGCTTTGAAAAAGTGGAGACATTACTTTATATCTAAGGAGTTTGTGTTGTATATGGATCATCAAGATTTAGAGTATTTGAATAGTTAAGGTAAGTTGAATCAGAAACACATGAGATGGGTAGATTTATTATAGAGTTACACTTTTGTCTTGTAACATAGGAGTGTAAAGTCAAATAAAGTTGATAATGCTTTGAGTAGGAGAAGGAATTTACTGACACAAATGAGAGTGGAGGTATTAGGCGTTGATGAATTGAGGAAATTGTATAAGGAAGACCCAAATTTTATAGAACATTGGAGAGCATGTAGAGAACCAATCCTAGAGGATAGAAGTCAATGGTTGGATTATTTCATCCAAGAGGACATGTTGTTTAGAGGAAACTAGTTTTGTACACCCCAAAGTTCAATGAGGGATAACTCGGTAAAAGAGAAACATAATGGAGGATTGGTAGGACATTTTGGAATTGACAATATAGTAGCATTGGTGAGTGAGATCTACTTTTGGACATAGATTCAGAAGGATGTAAACAGATTTGTGCAGAGTTACATAATTTTTCAAGTTGAAAAAAGAAGTAGTCACAATGTTGGATTGTATAAGCTAGTAACGGTACCAAAAGGAGCTTGGGAGGATATCAGTATGGATTTCATACTTGGTTTACCTAAGACACATAGAGGTAATGATTCAGTATTTGTGGTAGTGGATGAAATTTCTAAGATGGCACATTTCATACCTTGTAAGAAGACAATGAATGTAGTACATGTAGCAGTTTTTTTCTTCACAGAAGTGGTCAGATTGTATGGATTACCTAAGAAATATTGTTTTAGATAGAGATACAAAGTTTTTTGGCTATTTTTGGAGGACACTTTGGAAGAAGTTGAAAATAGATTTGAAGTTCTTTTCTAATTTTCACCTGCATATAGATGGATAGATAGAGGTAGTGAACCAAAGTTTGGGAAATTTGTTGAGATGTTTGGTTGAAGAGAAGACCAGAAGTTGGGATCTAGTCCTAGCACAAGTAGATTTTTTCTACAATAACTCAGTGAACATGAGTACTAGAAAGACCCCTTTTGAGATTGTTACAAGAGTTCATCCTAGAGGTATATCAGAGCTAAGAGACATTAGTAAGGAAGATAAGAGGAGTGTAGAAGTAAAATAATTCATAGAACATATGAAGACAATGCATGCTCAAGTGAAGCAACATTAGGAGAACATGAACCAAAAGTATAAGGAGAAAGAAAATGAAAAGAGGAGACATATGGAGTTCGGGGTTGGAGATGAAGTGATGGTGTACTTAAGGAGAAATATTTCTAGTTGGAACATATAGTAAATTGAAGATGAGGAAGTTTGGACCCTGTAGGATATTGAATAAATTTGACTCAGGGAATGCATATGAAGTGGAGTTACTAGATGACATGAGTATATCACCTATATTCAACATTGCAGACCTACATCAGTACCATGAAGCAAAATTGAATGAGGACAATAAGATGAAGTTCGAAGAATAGATTCCTAAACAACAATCAGATGAGATAGACAAAGTTTTGGATGTCAGAGAGTGGAGAAAGACTCGTGGAAGACAGTACAAAGAATATCTTGTGAAGTGGAAGGGTAGACTAGTGGAGGATTCTTCTTGGATTTCTTAGGCTAAGGTAGAATGTATTGGTTTTCCTTTGGCCCTAGAAAAGTGATAGGCTCAATTTTCATTAACCCCAAATGTCTGATGCATGAGCATCCTTGGTTCTTGGCAATGTTGCATCAGCCAAAAATATCTTCATTAAGTTTTGTTCTTAATCTGGTTTGAGTTGGTAGATCTAGTATTTCTTCATGTTTGCTCGCCAGATCATGCATACCTAGGATTTCATTATGGAAATTTTCAATTACCTTATTCCAATTTTTAAGCTCATTTGGATCTTTTTCCGACAAGTTATCACTTTCAGATTAAGTGATAGTTTTTGGCTCTAGCCTCAGAATAATTTCAAACTTTTATGGTTAGTTAGATCAATTGTGGATCTCGCTCATTTCTTGTGGATCCTCACGATTTTTGTTTCTTTGTTCTATGGATTTTCCCTGACCTTACACTTAGGTCCACACTTCAACATGTGCATCTACCATGGATTAATTTCAGATTTAAGGCTAACATGTTCTTGCACAGGTTATATTTTTCTTCATTGGAGATTGTAATGATCTTTGGTCGATGCGAATGTTTCTAGACTCGTGGAATTGATGTAAAGCTAGAATTGAAACACTAGAAGAGGGGGAGATTGATGATAAAATAATGATATGTTGTATATTAGACCGGATTTGTAGGATTTTGGTCACATGTATGAGCACTACATATTTTGAGCATGTTGTATTCAGGGCTATATGCCGAATCTATAAGCCTAGATGTAGCCAACTATATCTAATCAATATTTTAGATAATGAGAATGTTTGCACCTACATTTTCCTCCATAAATTGTGTTTCTTTTTTTGTGTTACTCTTTCTTCTTGGTTCAAACAGTTCTCTTTGATGACCCTCTTTACCATGGCTGTGCCAAGAATTCTTTGATAAATGACCACTATAGATGATGTTATTTCAATTTTCTACTCTGTTGATTCTAGAATATCCTCTTGGGTCTGACCTATTTCCTTGAGTGGATAATATTGGATATCTTCACACATGATGACCTCAATATGAATTTGGGATATATTTGATCTTTATGTTGACAACCCAGCTTGACTATAGAAATCAGTAACCTCTCATTCTTTTCAAATAATGTCAAGAGTAAAGGAAATCTTGTTCTAAATGAAGATCATCTACGTTTCCACCCAAAGAAAGCATCTGATGGGTAGATGGAGGAGTATGTTCTATATGGATATGAACATCATTTGCAACATCTTGAATAGATTGGAAAGTTTCCATTAGATCATTGTATCATCTTGGAGATATGGATTCTTGATCTCCATTAATTATGGAATTACTTTTGACATGCTTTGGATCAAATTCTTGACATGGGTCAATTTGAAAGGATGGATTGCATACAAAGGGTTCTTGGATATATTCAATAGGCATGGTAAGTGGCTCAATATTCTCTTGATATTTGAGTGGATTCGGATCAAGTGTTGAGTTGAGTATTTCTTCAATATATGTGACCATGAGGTCAAAGGATGTCAATATGTCTTGGAAAGGACCATTGCTAGATTTCGGTGAAATATGTTGATCATTATTTGGAATAAATTCTTGAGGTATGTCCTCTTACTCATTGGATGATGTAGAGGCCTTATCAACATGATCATTGGTGGAAGAATCTTGATCTTTGTCCTCAATTTGTTTGGTAGAGATATTATCAATATTTTCAATCATAGGATCAAATGATGTTAACATTTCTTGAATTGGATCATTAATGTATATTGTTGCTGGATTTTTATCATGATTGAAAAGTGACTCTTGGTGTATGTTGATTTGATCATTGGATGAGGTAGAAACATCTTCAAGGTGCTCATTGATGGATAGATATTGATCATTTTTTTTAGTAATTGTGGTGGAGATATTGCCACTACTATCACTAGCGGTTGAATCTTGATCATTGTCCTCAATAGTTATTCTTCGTTGATCAATAAGGTCTTCAATGAGATTTTTGAGTTGAATATAATTTTATGTTTTATGAATATTTTCTCTATGATACTCACAATAATATCTACCCTTATTCCAAGGGAAGTTTATGATAGAGTTGGAAGCACTTACTTTTGGAAGAGTGATGAATTTCGCATTAACTAGCTTGTATAATGTGGATTCAATTGGCTCTCCCAAAGGAGTGTATTCATGTTTGTTATCTTGTGTGTTTTTTGCTTGTTGAAAAGACTCTTGTTGTGAGTGATCTTGTTGTTGAGGTTGTCGATTTTGATATCCAACTTCTTGATATTGAATATGTTATTATCGATGTGGTTGGGGAGACAACTCAATGTTTTGATGACATGGTTTAACTAGTGAGGGAGTGTGTAGATTTTGGGGTGGAGATGTCTCTTGGCACAATGAATCAAATATTTTGTTAAGTGAAGCAATTTGACATCTTAAAATATGATCTTGATTTTGATCTTGACATCCTTGATACAGTTGATTTGGTTGTTGAGCAAGAACATTTGGAATGTATACTTGTGGTGTTTGTATGGGATCATGGAAAAATTGATTTTGGACAATTTTCTGATTTGGGATGATGTTTAGATTTTGCATTAGAGGTTGAAATTGAACAATATTTTGGTTTGGAAACATGTTGCTTTGATTTAGGTAACTCTTATTTTGTATGAGGTTACCTTGATTTGGATCAATACATTGAGTTGCCATCATATTGTTTGGATTTTGAACACCATTGGTATGATTTACAAACACATATATCCCATAGTTCACCAAGTTTGGATTTGATGTTCATATTTGGTGCGTTTTTGGTATATTCACATTTGGAATGTATTGAATTGATGTGATAATGTTGTTTTGTTGAAGAATCATGTATTGATCATTTGGTTGATAGATTTGTAGGTTTTGAATTTGATTTAAATCTACCCTAGGGAAAGGTGTTCCAAAATTTAGATTGGGCATACTCACATTTTTTATAACATTGAGGTTTGTAGGATACAATGATCCTACATTTGAATTGTATAAATGTGAGTTTTGATAATCAATTGGTATTGTAAGGTTTTGGTAGTTTGGTTTACTTAGATCACTCATGATGTATGAAACAAGTTTATATTCCACGATTTTCTTGTGTTTCGATCTTGATGAAAAAGTGACCCTCTAAGGTGTTTAGGACCAACAATGAGATGAAAGATGAAAGGGTGAGTTATATGGGTGTTTGAAATTTAAGAACTTTGGGTCAATGCTAGACTTAGGGTTTGATTTTGATGTTTTAATTGGATAATGAACTTGTGAATCCTAATATGGACCTGTGACCTTGGGATAAACTTGTTAAAAGTATTGCTAATTTAACTAAATGTATGATAAATGATGCATTCCTGCACACCTAGCTAAATAAGGTGATTTTGATTTGATTTAATGATTTACCCAAGTCTAGAATTTTGATTTTTTTCCAAATCTCTAAAGTTTTTTGGTGGGATGGAGATGATAAATGTTTGGGATCGATGAAGTGTTTGATTTGATCCTAAATAAACCTAAGAGGGTCCTTGTTTACACGACCAGGATAGTGGAGAACATACTTTACCCTATCAGTAGTTCAAATGAAAAGACCAATGTTTTTCTCTGAAGACCATAAGATAAAAGATAACAAGAACATGTATAGGGTTCAATTGATTTAATCTTGGATAATGAGTTGATTTTACCACATCCACTTGTCTTGCTTAAATTTCAAACTAAATGTTTATGCCAAGCTCCTTTTCATTCCACATGGTCCATTATGTGAAACTCAAAGAGTCAAGGCCATAGTTTCCCTAGGTTGACTTTGAAGAGAGAAAATTGGGATATGAGCCCAAGTATTTAGAATCCTCTAAGGATAAAAATACCTAGGGACAAGTAATAATTGGACCCTTCAAATTTATTGACTCTTTACAAAGGGTTTGAAATTTTTGATGATTTGTTAAATGTTTGTTTCAATGTTTGAGATACAAGCAATGTGTTTAATTGACTTGCAAAATGCAAAATCCTAGGCTACAAAGATACTATTTGTTGAGTCCCAACTCAGATCTCTCCAAATACTAAGAAAAATTGAACAAATAGATATTTGGTGACATTAACTTCCCTCCACAACACACATTTCTTGGGACCACCAAATCTCAAAATCCTAAGGGTTCAAAGATCTCAAGGATTTTTTTGTTTCAACTTTGAATAGTACAAATGTGGGACAACTTTGGAACGATTGTTCCTACATCAACAAGCATAAATGTTTTTGGTCACCAAAACAAATTGGTTATTAGTTTAGATATGCAGGGACATGGAACCTTGTGAGAATCCAAAAAGCTACTAAAGGCTTTAATCAATCCTACTATGGGATCTTATACATTTTACAGTAGTACCCCATTCAAAATGACACTATATAGCTAAGTCCTACATACCATGAGGACTTAAAAATTTATTCTTATCCATTTATATATTGGCCCGAGTGAAAAACTGGTTGGATTCACCTTTGAGTTCTCCTTTCGAATGTGTCTCTTAAGCACACCCCTCTAAAGGTAACAATTTGATTTGAAAAATAAATAAAAAAGAATCAAGATTTTTTTGATCACCCAAGATCACCAAAAGGTGCGAGGGGAGAGGATACACACCTCAAATGCACAAAAGAAAGAAAGATAAACCTTAAATATTCCTCTTCACCCAAGATCACATGAAGTGCAAGGGGAGAGGATACGTACTCAAAATGCATCAAATACAAGATCACACACTTCAAGCACTTATTGATTGTTAGCCTTCAAAGAAAATATGAATTCATTTTAATGCACCAAGCTAAGTGTGAGTTTGTCTTGTTCAATTTTATCCCACATAGCAATGTCTAGTAAATTTCTAAGTTCAATTTTAGCCCAACTTGAGAAGCTTAAGTAGATGGTTAATTTTAAGCCCAAATTAATGCTAGTTGGTCCTAAAATAGAAAATGAAAAGTAGAATTGAATGGCCTAAACTATTAAAAAGAACATTAAAAAGTTCTTTTGGATCTTCAAATCAATTTTCCTCCTTAGTCTGCAAAGGCGGTGTTGTACAATAGAGGAAATGCTCTATGGGCCAATAAAGGAGATTCTCTGCAATAGATAGAGAGAACAAATGCAACGCTAAAACAAAGGTGACACTTTGTCAGAAAATAGAATTTAGCATATTGGCCAAGAAGATAGAGGTGACACTCTTTCAAAGGTGACCCGACAGAACATTCAAAGGCAACGTGGCACTGAAAGTAGAGGCAATGCTCTGTGTGCAAGAAAAGGTGGAACTGAATGCAAAGGTAGTGTCGTATGAACCAAGGGCGACACCACGTTCCTCTCACTATAAAAAAAATTAATTTCAAGCCAAAATTTTAAAATAAAATAGGTTATCCCTCCTTCTAGCACCAAAATGTGAAGGCCTAATCTACAATTTACTAACAAAAGACAAAGAAACAATGGTTAGTCATGTTATAAACATAAAAAAAACATTCCCTATGAGATTCTTAGTTAAACAAAGATGAAAACATGAAATGAAAGAATGGAACACGAAAAATGATAACATGTAATCAGTTAAATCAACCAAACCTCCATCCCGTAGGGGGATTGGTGCTCCTTTGATGTGGAAAGAATCCCTTTCCTAATCCCCTTTATAAGATCCAATGATGTAGATGATTCTAAGTATGAAAATTATTTCATAGTAAGATAAAAACTACATAATGATATGATTAAATTAGTATGAGATGTCTATTATAAACTTGCTTGATATTGTGGATTCATATTGTGTAGAGAAAGCATCTACTTATAGGAGTGAAGGGTTGAATAAGGAGTTAAATTGGTGAATGTCGGATAAAAAGGGAGCCAATATGAATGTGAAACTTGTCACAAGGCTAATGGTTGAAGGTGGAGCACATTTTAGGGAATGTGTGAGTAAAGAGGGTGTAAGAGGATTAAATGAGGATAAATGAGATGTAAGAGGGACAAGATGGCATGTAAGAGGCCATTTAAGGCAAAGGTGGCTCTTGTAAGAGCATTTAAGACCTTTTAAGAGGATTTAAAATCCTTTTAGAGGGAAATTGAATGAAGGGGTGTTTGGGAGGAATATTTCTAGGAATATGTCATTGTGAGGAAAATAGGGTATTTAGTTAATTAGAGGAAATTATTTTCATGTGCAACTTGGTTAGTTGACCATGGGTTTAGTTTGACCAAGGTTGAGTCAAAAGCAAGAGAAATTGGTAATGAGGATTAGGGAGTGATTAGAGTTAACTAATTCGGAATTAATCAACTTGAGTGGGTTAGGGGATTTATGACATTTAATTAAATAGTTTAATCTATTTAATAAAATGAGAGGATTTGGGGGATTTAATTAAATGATTTGATTTTAATTAAATAGGATGAACATTAGTAAGAATTTAAGGTGAATTAATCCAATAAATTTAATTATATGATTAATAGCAAAAGTTGATTAATTTAACTAAATAATAAAGATTATTTAATTAATTGGTTAGTGTAGAAATGATTTAAGAGGAAGTTATGTTAATTAATCAAAATTAGATACGTAATACTGATCGAGATTTTTTAAGTGTCTACACTTAGACACACTTAATATAGGATTGCACACACTATTACATGTTTCATATTTTCATTAATCATCAAAGGTTCAATTACCAATAAGGGGTTTGACTAAGGAAAACCTTGATCCAGCAACAAGCTACTACATTTGTCTTGCAAGTTATAGGTAGATTTAGATATGAAAATAGAAATTTTAAAGTGCAAAGGCGAAGAGAATACTTGGAAGTTGCAGATCAAATTCAGAGATTTTTGGAAGGACCTAGCAAGACCCATTCACCTTTAGTGGTGAATGAGTCCATGCTAGGGATTGAAGGGTAGCATATTTTATAGTATACAAGCTTCTATTTTGGGTTCAAAGATCCTTGAACAAGCCTACCAGGACCCATTCACCTTTGGTGGCAAATGAGTCCATGATAGCAATTCAGAAAAGTCATATTTGGCTAGTTGCATAGTATTATATCCTTTTGCTTTGCCAAAAAATTAGATTTTTATTATGTTTTGTGTTAGATTTATGCATTACATAGGTTAGACCTAGAATTAGGGTTTGCATATAGGTTTAATTCATTCTCCTCAAGTTGTGATTTAGCTCGCCACCTTGTCCTTGTATAAAGGAAAGATTGCAAGATCCCTCAATATTGAATTAATTCACCTCTTGGGTTGATAGTTATTTCAAGATTCTTGGATCTCATCTTTTGAATGAAACCCTAACTAGACAAAGGGGGTTATAATTCATAGGATTCTCCCTTTCTCTATGTTTCAATATGTATATGTGGTTCACCTAATATAGGTTGTATGTCCTTAA
The DNA here is from genome assembly GCA_007115665.2 of Sequoiadendron giganteum. Classification (NCBI taxonomy): domain Eukaryota; kingdom Viridiplantae; phylum Streptophyta; class Pinopsida; order Cupressales; family Cupressaceae; genus Sequoiadendron; species Sequoiadendron giganteum. The sequence continues at coordinate 28,472,585 of CM021100.1, forward strand.
AGAAAAACCTATTCCTTCCTTTATTTCATCCAACAATATGAAGGAATACAACCTACACCACATCTTTTATAACTTCCTCTTCTATCTATCACAATCTCCTCTCTCAATACAATTCAATATAATGTAATAATCATTAGTAATAAAAATTCCTAATATAAAAAGGGGTTTCCTTCTATGGAAATAAATCCAACCTAATCTCTACCATCATATTTATGACCTAGTGATAAATGGTTCAAATTTATAGTGAACATTTATATAAACTGTGGCTTTCAAGGGTGCTTCCCTCAAACCCCCACTAATGTGCATGGCCCTCAAACCCCCTACCAGGGGGATGGGACCCCTAGATCATATAGGAGAGGTAGGCCTCTACACCTCATTTTGCTATAAATATTAATCGATAAGATCAGGCTCTATTACTAAACAATGGGAAAATGGGTGCTTTATAACCTAGGTCATAGAACACCACCATTCTCCTAATATCATTAAAGAATGTCCTAGGATCCCAAATTGGATTGACTATCACTACCAATGTGAGTCAATTCTCAACAAAGGAGACCTAGAAAGGGGGTTCTTTAGGTTTCGAAGGGTTCACCACCAAGAAAAAGTTTGGAAAAGACAACTTAACATTCAACTCACAAAACGTCATAATTCAAGTCAAATGATGGGTAAAAATGATGAAATTAAGCAACAAAAAGTTAGGGTGTGTGTACCTAGGAAGTATGGAAATGAAAAAATGATGTCAAAATATGCTAGGGAGGACTAAGGCACCCTTAGTATTGTCTTTTTCCTGCTACTCTTTTTGGGGGGAAATGTAGAATCTTTGGATGTCAAAATAGGATCCGAAAGAATCTCTACAAAATACCCTTGGGAGGACTAAGATGCCCTTACTGCTAACTTAGTCCCATCTCTAATTAATGAAATCTTTGAATGTGATCCTAAGGCTCAATGTTTGCACTTCCTTCTTCTCATATATGAGGTCTTAAAATTTCCAGATCTGGCCTTTAGGAAAGTTTCCATGAAGATGAAAACTTTGCAATGAAACTTTGAAACTTTTGACTTCAAATAATCTTCAAGTATTTAACTTAAATCTGTAAACAAAAATATGGAAGAGAGGAAAATTTTGTTTATTATTAGTAAATGGGGGTTTTCCTTGGTCAAACCCCTTGCTGCTAATTAAACCTTGGAATGAAATGAAATAAAGGAGGAAAATGGTTAATGAACAAAGTGCTATGTTGCAACTCACCAAACCATTTTTATGAAATCTACAAACTTGTATGAGATTCATAGCTTGAATGTAGATCTTGAAATTCTTGAATTCTCGATAGATATTGACTTGAATTGCTTACTTGAATCAAAACCCTACATTAGAAATGTTAGGTCAAAAACACACATGATGCAAAAATATCCTTCATATGATGCTTGAATCTTGATGATGGCTCCAAATTCTTAATGAATTGCTCTTGAATTCTCTTGTGGACTTACAATTTCCTTAGGAATGCTTATTCAACTTGCTAGATGAGAAAATGAGTGAAAGAACCTCGTATTTATACTTATCCATGCTTAATAGACTAAAATTACACCACAAAAAGCTAACATATGAATTCATTAATTAAAGGAGGCTAAATCACATGAAGATTTGAAATTAAATCCTTGAAATAAATTGAGGGGGACTAAGACGCCCTAGGTGGTGTCTTTTTCTCGAGGCTTAAAACTCGAGGCACAGACTCCAAAAATGGGCCCATTTAAGATGACTTTAAAATCAGGGTCCCAAGACCTTTGGGGGACAAAGATGCTTTAGGTGGCATCTTAGTCCCAGTCCAAAAGTCAAGGACATAGCCAAAATCATTAAATTATCATTTACCCTTTGATCTTTGTCAGTATTAGCCATAAAAAGATATAATTTATTTGGCTTGTGGATGCAAAATAGTACCAATTAAGACATAAATAAGGATAAATAAAGAAAGGAAGGCCCAAAAAAGTGTGAAAATGCAAGGGTATGCATTTTCCTACACTACAATTACCAAAAATTTAAGTGTATTATATTCAATTGATCTCTGTAATATTAATGAGCTCATTTTAGCAAGTAAATTTTACGAGTTATTGAATTATGAGTGCTTATTAATTTGTAATAGTTTTAAATATATAATATTCTATATCTTAGGCATTGACTAGGATTCCTCAACCTACAAATGGCACTAGGAATTTAAGGTGCTAGAAGATATGTAAATGATAATTATTATTTTATGAATGTCTTGTGATGTTAGGTAGATATTTGGACGACTTTGTTAGAAATTTGAAATAGATTGAATAACCCAAGGAAATGTTTAAGAGAAAATAAAAGCTATATAAACTGGAAAAGCATAAAGAATGCACACCAAAACTCTGAGAGATTATGCAATGTTAATATGAAAAAATTACATTAAGAGCTTCAAATATGAAAAGGTACAATACAAATATGCATAAACGGACGCAAGAGTATGAAAATACAAGCTAGGTAGTGAGTTTATATAGAACTTAGGAGAGGAGGTAGGTGGCATATCCAACTAATAGGAATCAACCACAAAAAGTGGAGGATGCCACCAAAAGTGGAATGTGGTTCCACCCTTTAAGGAAGGGGACTCCACATCACTTACCTCCTAGTTATTAAATAATAAACTCACTTTATTATTCTAAGAAAGCTTAATAAAACTATAGGAAAAACCTAGGACTAAGGGAAAATAAATTAACCCATTAGGAAAATAAAAACCTACACCAATGCCCCCCTTAAGCACAACTTAGGAGGATGGAAAAGATGATGGGTCCCAAAAAATGAGGCCATGTTAGGTACCCATGTACATATAAAATTCCCCCCCAAAGAAGAAAAATCTCCATCCCACAAAAGGGAAGTACAACCCCCTCATAATATAGAGAGAAATGAAGTAGAATGACAAAAAAACTCCCCAAAGAGATCCAATGGTAAATGCTCAAAACTGGATGTAGAAAATGGTCCACAATCGTCAAACAACATTCCTCCCCTTAGGAAGAAACAAAACCAGAGGTGTATGTGAGATATCTCCCTACTCCTGAAAGTAATATGTATGAAGAAAATTCAAGATGTATGGAGTCTCTTAACTTGGCTCAAGTGTCCCTGTTTCGATCTTGAAATTTTTCACAATAAAATTAGGCATTCTAGGCCACATTGTTTAAGATGAAAAATTAGAATCTTGTAGAGACTGATGTAGGGCATAAGCCAAAGACTCAAGTATCTCCTTTGAAGATTTCTTCTCCAAATTATTATCCAAAGTATCCACACTCATGTCAAAATGAAATGACTGACCATGAATGAGAGGGTCAAAGTGTCCCCTCACAAAAACTAAAGGAGAATCATCTTCATCAAAGAGAAGATGAAAACACTTGTATAGGAGCAAATTTTCACCCCTTAGGAAAATTCCCCTTTCACATACCCTCACATTAGAAAATTAAATCAGTAGGTGAAATTCCACATCGCCTGCCTATCTTCCATCCACTTGGCATCTGTCTTGTGTTTTGGTGAGATAATATTTGTCAAAGACGCATGCACAATGCGTAGACCTCCATGTGGTGCACTTTCATACCGAATGGATTTATACATTTGAAGCTAGTAGAGGCATTACACACCCAATTGGGGTCAAATTATAATGTCCCTCTTTGACCAACTGACCCAGAAATGATAGATTATTCCTCATTTTTCTTTCAAATTCATCCATTCTCACTTCATTTTGATCTCTAGACACTCATCACTTCATCTCTTCACATTCTCCATCATTCTAGAATTTCATTGTGAACAGTACAGCATAAACAACATTCCAACTCCACATTGCAAGTGTGAAGCCATCATAGACATTGCGAGCCTTGAGTCTTGCAAGACCTCCCTTCACCACAGTTGTGGCGGTGGTGACTTTTCCAACTTGCTTTCTCCTTTCATTATCTAGTGATATTTTGGGTGGAGTTGGTAATGCTTCAATCCTCTCCTCTTTGATTTGATTAAGTAGTATAATATTTTTTGTAGTGTTCTTTGCTTCCTTTTCTTTCCTTTATTACATAGTCTACTCCATTGCTTTTTGGTTGTTCATGGAGGTGGAAACACCAAAACAAGGGACTAACTAAGGTAGACCCCTATATAGCTCCAACAATTCTCCCTCTTTCTTTTGTGTAGGTGGATGCGCATTTGGAGCTAGCTGGAAAAATGGTGCTTGTGTGATATTTTTCCATCACCCTTTCTCTTGTTTATTTGCTTTATCATATTTTTCTTTACTTTTTGCATTTCCTCATTGTATTTTTTCCACCTAAACCAACTAGTTAGGTTTTTAGTATAGTTTTAGGAATTATTTATTGTAATCTATATTTTTTGGTCATATGGATGCCAGCATGCCAGAGATACATCAATGCACCGCATTATTTCCCTACAACTGCACTCTCTTCCTTGAACAAAGAGTTGTCTGAGGTGCAATAATAACTTTGAAAACTAGCTCACGTAGCCCAAACCTAAAACTCAAGTCTATAGAGTGATAGAAGCACGTCATAGTTCTATTTATTCTTTATCCTAATCCCAATACATCCCTTAGAGTGAGGTAAGTTAGGGAAGCCCTCTACTCTCAACTCTCTGTGACCTAGAGCCTTGACGTGGTTGGTCCCCCTCTCTTACATTTTTGGTGAACCTCACGTGATTCAATGTCTACTCATTTGTTGGTGTTGATAATTCTCCCATGTACCTTGTGATTTTTGTAACCCTGAGTGTTGTGAAGTTTTATGAGAATCACAACCTAGTCCACAACTTCCAGGTACATTTTCAGGAGAAGTGTGTGACACCTTCTGATGGAGAAGACAATGGTCACCTCTAGTTTCACCTCTAGTTTTGCCATTGGTTTAACTCATGATTTTACTATTGGATTTCCTACAAACTATGTTGACAAGATGGGTTTCATGGAAGGGACCACTCATGTGCCTAATCCTCCAACATCCCCTATTCCTTCATCCATAGATGAGGATGATGCTATGCATGTTCCTTTAGAAAGTATCATGGCAATAGATAACAAATTGCTAGACCTTATAAACCATTTAGAGAAAGCACCAAATATGGTGAGAGCTGCTAGGCTTGCAAGTGAGGTGAGACAATTGCTAGGGAAATATCGAATAGGCATAGAATTTCTACATGGCCTCACCGATCAAACTGAAGCTTATGTCCCTTCACATAGGCCTAGAATGGGTTCCACCTAAGGAGAAGTGCTTGATTCCTATGAAATACAATTATGTTTTTCGATGCCCACTGCATCCATGTGCATGACTGAATCAGGGATCTCGATTAGTATCTCTTCTACTCCTTAGGAGCCCCACACTCTCAAGGTAAATAAGACACCCCTTGGGTTTATTTTCACTTCTCCTACTATCCCTCATGGTGGAGGCTAGGGTGGAATGAGCAGTGGTGGCTTTGGTAGTGGATGTGACACTAATTGAGGTGGCCCTAGTGGAGGTGGGCCTGGTGGAGGTCATGGAGGTGGTCTTGGTAGTGGAGGTGGCTCTAGTGGAGGCACTCTCGATGGTGGCGACTATAGTGGAGGTCATAGTGATGGCCCTAGAGGTGGCTCTGAAGGCAGTTCCAGAGGTGCTACTAGTGGAAGTTGTTTTAGAGGATCCACTGGTCCTTTTAAATCTAATGACCTTATTTTGAATGCCTTGCTTTAGAACATGGGTTTTCTATAGAACTAGCTGGAAAGTCTCTCCCAAGCCTCTTTCCAACATATGTTTTAGCCCTTCTTCTAATATAGCTCATTGTCGATGGCAATCTTGAGCACTCCCTTCCCGAAAGGAATGGAGATTCCAAAATTCAAAAAAGTATGGTAGAAAAGGGGACCCACACATGCATGTGTCTACCTTTAATACCATGTGTATAGACTTCTTCCATTATGATGCACTGATGGAAAATTATTTCCTCAATATTTTAAAGATGCAATACTCAAATGGTATTGTTCCTTACCCGATAATTCTATCTTATCATTTGACTAACTTGCAAATAATTTTCTCTAACAGTTCTAAGCCAACATCAAACTAAAGATGACCTTTTTAGATCTTGTCTGATTCAAACAAGGGGATAATGAGAAAATAACTTATTTCATTGTGTAGTATCAGACACTCTTTTCACAGATCTCATACCTGCTGCCCGATTTTGACATGCAGAAGGTATTCATAGGGAACTTGTTGAGACCTTGGTAGGAAAAGTTTTCCTTTATGAAATACCCTTCTTTCACACATTTGTGTGTGGCATTGCAAGAATACTAGCAGATGGTAGTTTAGTTTGAGGGATACTCCTAATGCTCCCATTTAGAAGGAAAATCCATTATATTGATCTTAGGAAATGGAAAGGCTATTGAAAATGTAGTAGCCACAACGAATGATAATGGCCTTAGATGCAAAAAAAAATTCACAAAGTTAGCATAATCTTATTCTTCCATCTTGTAGAAGTTGTTGAAGGATAAGATCATAACCTTGGAGAACCCCAAAAATCTCAAGGAACCTTACCCTGATTGGTATGATGTGACTACCTTCTATTAGTATCATCGAGTCAACGCACATGATACAGAACATTGTATGCACCTGCATCATGAGATACAAGACCGCATCGAGGATGGTACTATTTGTCCTGATGGGAGTAAACAAAATGCAAAAAAGTTAGTGGCAAAAAAAAATAGTGAGTTGCAAATATACATGAACCCATTTCGGTGCTTTCTTCCAACTTAATTATTGATCCCTTTGATTCTACAACTCAGTTGAGGCATACGTTAATATGGTCATGGTTACTCCTCCCATGCAGCCTACAACCAACTCATTGGATGTGACATTCACTTCAGAGGACATGCCCTTGAACAACAAGCCATATCCCCTCTACATTCCTACTCGTCTCAATGGGAACATTGTGACAAGGGTCTTAGTTGACCTAGTGAGCTAGGTGAATTTCATTATAGAGGAGACTTTGTAATTGAATTCATTAAAAAGGAAGGAGTACAAAGAAACGAAGTCTACCATTCATATGCATGATGGTCTTTCTCTCAAGACGTATGGCTCAATAACTCTATCCATCCTAGTTGGGCCCTAGGCCATAGACACAACCTTTGATGTTATTGCAGAATTAGATTTTTTAGGGGTGAAGCTAGGCATACCCTAGCTAGCTTCCATGAAAGGAATAAATTTTGTCATTCATAAGTGCTTAAAATTATTCTACAAAGGTGTTGTGCACATGGTGCATGACACTGGATACCATCCATTAGTATTCAGGGACAAATTTAGTGGCGAATCTTTGCCAATTGGCGAATAATAGAAATCAGGAGCTCCAAAAACGGTGAATAGTAAAAGCTAAAATGAGGACTGAATTGCGAGGTTTTTAAAAAAAAAAAATCATCTTGATTAATTCACCATGTAAATGATGCATCATTGACACTTATTTTCGAGTAGTTTATACAGTAATTAAAAATATTAATTAAATTTTCCAATAATATTATATTCCTTCGATTAATCTTGGGGAAATATCACCATTAATAATAAATTACAATTTAATTTTAGGGGTATTTTAGCCTTGAATAGGTTAGCAGGATTTTATCTATTACCATCGATTAGTTTTTAAATCAGATGGCTACGGGTTCATTCTGTGACCTAATATGCATGTGCCTTTTAAAATGATTGTTGAGGCACAAAATTTGTTTTGGGCCACATGATTAAATATAATCCTGTGGCCTAAAAAAGGTTTTGTAATTCAACAAACCTTTTAAAAGGCACATGTGTATTAGGTCATAGAATGAACTTGCATCCGTCTGATTCAAAAGCTAATCGATCGTAAAATATTTAAGTTTCATTTAGTCTTACTTTTCCAGTGAGATTTTTTAAAAACACTTCATACGTGTGTGCTATCCCTGGACCCCACGAAGGGGCATTTCCACCTAGACCCCCACAATGGGGCTTTTCCCCCTTGACCCCCGCAAGGGACACTCCCCCTTGACCCTGCTGGTGGCTACCACCCCCGGGCCCCTACTTCAATATTTAAAATAACAAAAAAAAATATGGGGCAACTGCGTCGACCAACTATGCAATTTTTTAAAGGAGAGATTCGCCATTGTAATTAATATTTTTATTGATTATTCACTAGGATTCACCACTATGATTATTATTTTTACCAATTATTCATTAAGATTTGCCAAGATTTTACAATTTTTCTAATACTATGCATAAGATTCGCTAGGAAAATTAATATCTTTTTCAAATAAAAGGAAAGATTCGCTAGGATTTTACACCTTTGTTGAGGGGGGGTTTCTTAAAGTTATCATTGTTGGTGTCCTATGGGGGCTACTTGTTAGATCATTTTTGTCCTTCCCCGAGTAGTCTGCTTCCCCTAAGAATAGATCTACTTTACAAAAGTTATGTGAATTATAAGACTAGGTTTAAGGGACAACCAAATCAACCATTCTAGTAATGCAACAACAAGCTGCCTCCTCTTCTCAAAAGGGAAAGGAGAAGCTTAACCATCCTTTGGGTGCTTCTTTCATTTCTCGTTTTGAATAATAATTTTGGATGAATACTCTTTGCTTTTACCTAAGGATTCTAATGGTACCGGCTTGGAGAAAGCCCAATATCCAAATATTTGATCTTTGTACTACACCTCCTAGACCTTGGAACTACCTATATGGTAGAAAGAAGGGTCCTGGAGGGGAATTATCTATGTCTCATCCTTTGTAGCCTACCCCCACTTCTACTCCAAAAGTAGTAAATGATAAGAGGCCCACCGTCAAGGCATTAGAGCTAATTCCCCTTGCTATTTCCCAATCTCTTCCTCTTGCTCCCATTTAGGAGTCTGTCCCTACACTAGAAACAACTGCGATGGAAACCCCTATGGATGATCAGTTTCCTTTTGTCACTTTGCAGCTTCTGACCTCCAACTTGAAGAGTCGTAGAATCTGCCTTGCACGTGAGCACAAGCATTGGTGAAAGGATCTAGCGGCTGAGCAAGCCACTTTACAGAAGAAGGAAGAGGAGATGACCACCCCTACTTTAGGGCCTCCTGATGTGTCCTTCTCTCTCCTCCCCTCTACTTCCATTTAACCTAGCTCAATATCGCTTATAGATCCTACTATGAGTGTGAACACACCAAACCCCAAAAAGGTGTCAGTGCTCATCGCTCCTTCAGTTGAGCTTCCCTCATTGATGTCCCTTCTGGACATTCACGATTTCCTAAACTTGTGGACATGTTGAATACCTCAGTGGTGTATTTTGGGGTTTTCTCCTCCTTGTCCTCCACACCTCTTGCCTTGTCTCGGGGGAGTTCACAACCCCCAATGAAGCAGAAGGTGGAAGTTGGCCCTTCTAGAAATTGGGGGCATAAGAGGAGCCCACCTTCTTCAAAAGGTGGTCTAATGCTAGCTTGTTCTGTTTTGGTGATGGAGCATGTTTTGGCCTCCCTTGAGTTTGTCACCACTCCTGAATCACTCGGTGAGCCAAGTGGTGAATCTTGGGCATCGTCATCCCCGTACATTGAGGTACAATATGTCACTCTTTTAAAGTGCATGTTCAACTCTCTAGATGATGTTTCGGCCTTGTCAACGATCTTCAAAAAATCACTGACCATAGCTCCACAAGAGTCGAGTGGGGAAGACCTTGTGGGGGCTTCTTCCTTTGCCCTTATTGTGAGAGGGTCGAAAGCTCTTCCCCTTAATATTCCACCACTATAGGATTGTCTGCTTTCCCCTTACAATGATCTAAATTGGGAAGAAAACGATCTCTTGGTTGATGAGTGTTAGGGGGATGCCTCTTCTTTATCTTTAGATTAGGTGTGTATGTTGTGATGTGCTCCCCCATGCCTTTTTTATGTGTTCTTGGATGACCCTTGTCACCCTTGTTTGTGATTGGATACAGGAGTGACTTTGTCATAAAAATTCCTTTATTTGTACCATCATTCTTCATATGTTATTTGTTTTGGCTTTCTACAAATTTGGGGATGATGCAAAGCGTTGGGGGCATTTAGGCTCCCCTTCCATGTTGATCCAATTTTTTATTTTTATGTTGTCTTCTCATACATTCCTCACATGGTCTGATATGGCAAGGGGTTGATGAAATTTCATGTATATACTTTTATTATACTTATATTTATATATATTTATGAGAAGCTCTGACCCCAAAATATCAGATCACCCCTATGTCTCTTGTTCGTCATGTTGCTTTTTGTCTTTTTCTCTTTTCTTATCTATCTCTCTCTTCTTTGATTCATTTGTCCCTCTCATATGTGACAACTCCATTTCTATGATACTTCGATTTCTAGAAAACACATTCGTTGCCAATGAATCTTTTCTCGAAAATCTTTGTAATTTTATTTTTTGAAAATCACATTCTTGACTTGGACTCCTAAAAAAATGCATTTCCTTCATCATGGGTTCATAAATAAAGAACTAGAAAACTTTCCTCCAAGGTGGGAGTAGCCTTTTCTTGTAGGAGAAGCCTCGACCTTCCCCTCACGAGGGGACATTTTCTTCCTTTCAAATTCCTTGATGAAGTTAACATCTTTCAAGAGGATTCCTTGATGATGAATCGATTTGAGAAAAAAAATGTCTCTTTTACACTTTCAAACATTGTGTCCCTTGAGTGGACCCCTTTCCTTTTGTAAGGGTCCCAAGGGACTGTTTGAAAGCCTTCCAATATTTTCACAGTTTCTGTGACTATCTACTTGTTTTCTTGGCTGGCCACTTTGTTTTCTCACATGTTTTATCTATGGATAGACATGTCACTTTGCAGGTGCCTCTATGAAGTCGCTTTCTAGTATTACTCTGTGGACTCCCCTTCATTGGGAATCCTCCATGAGAGATAACTTGGGGGTTGCCTTCTTGCAAGTCTATAGGCCTATCAAACACTTGATTCATTAGGTTCCCTCATGAGAGAGAACTTTGGGGATGCTTCCTTGTAGGTTTGTAGGATTATAAGGTGCTTACTTCTCGGGGCTTCCTTCATGAGAGAGAACTTGGGGGTTGCTTTCTTGTAGGTCTATGGGCCTATGAGATGCTTTCATCATGTGGGATTTTTCCATCATTGGTTTGAGGGCCTTTAGTGTACTTTGTGAAACTTCATAGTTTTTGGAGCTACAAAGTCCTTTTGTTTGAAACTCCTTAGGGAGAGTACCCATGGATTCCCTTGCCTACCCTACACTTTTTAGTTTGCTAGGTCATGATCTACTTCCTTGATGGTTGAAGTATACATTTCTATCTCTTCTAACTCTTAGATCTACTTTACCAAGCACTCATCAGTATTCATGCTCGCTAAAGTGGGGGAAAAATGTATAGGAGAAAATTTGCACCCCTTAAGAAAATTCCCCTTTCACATACGCTCAACTTAGAAAATCAAATCTGAAATTGATATTCCACGTCACCTACTTTTTTTCCATCCACTTGGCATATGTCTTGTGTGTCGGTGAGAGAATATTTGTGGGGGATGCATGCACGTTACGTAGACGTCCACGTGACACACTACCTTCCCTGACGGATTCCTTTGTCTGCAGCTGGCAGAGGCATTACACACCCAATTGGGGCCAAATTGTAATGTCCCTCTTCAACCAACTGATCTAGAAATGAAATATTCTTCCTCATTCTTCCTTCAAATTCATGCACAATCACTTCCTTTTGATATCTAGACATTCATTACTTCATCTCTTCACATTCTCCAACATTCTAGCATTTCATTGTCAACATTGCAACAACAAAAACACTCCAACTCCACATTGCAAGTGTGAGGCCATCATAGATATTGTGAGCTTGGAGTCTTACAAGACCTCCCTTCACCACAGTTGCGGTGGTGGTGACTTTTCCAAGTTCATAGCCTTTTTTCTCCTTCTATTGGCTATTGAGATTTTGGGTGCAGGTGGTAACGCTTCACTCCTCTCCTTTGTGATTTGATTGAGTAGCATAATATTGTTTGTAGTGTTCTTTTCTTCCTTTTCTTTCCTTTATCATATATTCTACTCCCATGATTTTTCGTTGTCTATGGAGGTGGAAACAACAAAATGGGGGTTTGACTAAGGTAGACCCCTATACAGCCCCAACAATTTTCCCTCTTTCTTATGTGTAGGTGGATGTGAATTTGGAGCTAGCATGTGAACTAGTGGTTATGTGAGATCATTTATATCACCCTTGCTCTTATTTTTTTTTTTTATCATATTCATCTTTACATTTTGCATTTCCTCATTCTGTTTTTTCCACCTAAACAAACTAGCTAGGTTATTAGTACGTTTTTAGGTAGTCTTTATTGTACTTTCTATTTTTTGGCTATATAGATGCTAGCATGCCAAAGAGATGTCAGCATGCCATGTTTTCATCCTATAACTGCATTGTCGTCCTCCGATAGAGAGTTGTCTTAGGTGCAGTATTGAATCCAAAAATCAGCTCACCTAGCCCAAACCTAAAACTTTAGTTTGTAGAGTGATAAAAGCACGTCATAGTGCTCTTCATTCTTGATCCTTGTCCCAATACATCCTTTAGAGTGTGATGAGTTAGGGCATCCCTTTTCTCTCCGCTCTCTGTGACTTGGAGCCTTGACGTTTTTGGTCCCCCTCTCTTACAACACTCAATAGTGTCTCCCAAATCTACAATATGTGTCTCCATAAACAAGTCTTAAATACTTGTTAAGAGATCATCCCAAGGTGAATCAAGAAGACTATAGATATCTTACTGCAAGAATTCATTTGAAGCTTTTGAAGAAGAAACTCTAAACTTTGAAGTAGCAACACTAGATGCAATGAAAAAAGAGTGGTCCTCAAAGAGAATTTGTATATCCTCAATAGTGTCATCTAGATCCAAAATGAAGGACTCTACAAACAAACATGAGATTTCTTGTAGAAACTAGTCCCAATGAGCTGAATCCAGAAGACACAATTGATCCTATTGCAATGAATCACTGGAGGCTCTCAAAGAAGCATTTATAGAATCTAAATCTTCAATACGTTATGTTGATGTAATCTCAACATGAGGATGAGAAGCAAGAGAATTATTTGTGTGATTTGAGCATTCAAGATTTGTATAATACTTAATCTCCTCTAAATTAGCATCATCATAGGGTATATTATCTACATCATCAAGTGAAATGAGACAATCTGCAATAGGATCATCTAGGAATGGAGAAACATGAGGGTCTCCAAACATCTTCCAAATCATGGTTCAAACTATGTGGGGACATTCAATGCTCGCTATAGCCAATATAGTATCATAATCAACATGAAAACCAATTATTCCTATTACACATGATCAATTCTATTACCCCAAACATTCTTCTTATCAGGTGTGTCTAGTTCAGGCATTAGTCCACAAAGGTAAGGAAAAAATTTTAGCCATATGAGATGGGTTAAAATGCCTTTTTTCCAAGACTCATAATTAACCTTATCCAAAACTATCAGAGAAGGATGGGTAGAAAAACCCATGATACAATCATCAAATGATTATAAAAGAACACCAAAAAAATAACATCAATACACTCGCACCCTTTTCAATATTACCAAAGATAACACCCCCAAAATATTATAAGGTTGGCAATTTATGATTTAGTATGTTAACAAAGCCTTTTCCATGATACAATGCTCAATAGGCTCAAAATAACTAAAAATACAAATTTTGATATAAAATGAATATGAGGAAAAATATGGAAAAATTAGCCTTATGGTTATGTAGTGCTCTTGAAGACCTTTCTAACACATATTTGTTTTCAAAAATCAGAGCACAAGGGTGAAAGTTATGGCATGTTGGAGAAATCAGCACAAGAAAAATTCAACTTGAAATATATAGTACAAAATGGTAGAAAATCTTCTCAATACCTTAGTGGATGGAAAGTGTTCATCTCCATCTTTCCATAATATGTTATTTGCTAAAATCCAACTCCTGAACCAAAACTTATGAATTTTTGAAAAAATTGGTTGAATTTAGCTTGCAAGAAACAGGTTTTCTAGCAAAACATTTTTACTCCTGATTTGATTTCTGAAAAATCTACTCATTCTTTGTAAACAATAATAGAAACACACAAATATTTTGATGCTAAGAACAGAACCCAAAAATCATTTTTTCCTCCAACAAGCAGAAGATGAAAAAATGAATTTCTTTTGACCTTCAATCTATAGAAAAATGACGCATGATGCTTTTTGAATAGAAATTTTCTTCAAATCATTGAAATACATACAAAATCTAAAAGATAACAAGATGAAATTTTGACCCTAGCTATAAAACCCAAAAATCGTTTTTCTTACAAATAAGTGGAAGCTGGATTTCTGAAGCAAAAATGCAAATGGCTCCAATGGAAAATTCTTTTCTTCAAACCCCCACTTGCAACTATGTCAAATTATCTCCAATTTGGATGAAACAAAATCCAAATCTAAATTTCTCAAGCCTTCTTGATGCATTGGAACAATAAAAAATGCTGCCAATACAACTAGAAATGCTACAATCACCTAGTTCTCAATAAATACATATACACAATAAAAAGGTAATTAAATCTTTATGAATCCTTTTTGATTCTCCATGTCGATCAAGAATGCAAGAGAAGAGAACACTGAAATTTACAAGAATTTTACAAGAAAGTCAATCTCTCAATCACAAATCTAAGAACTTAGCTTTCTCAAAACAAAAGCTCTGATACCATGTTAGAAATCTGAAATAGATTGAATAACCCAAGGAACTGTTTAAGAGAAAATCGGAGCTACATAAACTAGAAAAGTATAAAAAATACACACTAGAACTTTGAAAGATTATGAAATGTCAATATGATAGAATTGCATTAAGAGTTTATAAGCTAAATAGATACAATGCAATTATTCATGAATGGATGCAAGAGTATGCAAATACAAGCTAGGTAGTGAGTTTATATAGAACTTAGGAGAGGAGGTAGGTGGCAAATCCAACCAATAGTAATCAACCATAAAAAGTGGAGATGGACCACCAAAAGTGGAGGATGCGACCAAAAGTGGAAAGTGGTTCCACCTTTTAAAGAAGGGGACTCCACATCACTTATCTCCTAGTTATTAAATAATAAACTCACTTTATTATCCTAAGCAAGCTTAATAAAAGTGTAGAAAAAACCTACGACAAAAGAAAAATAAATTAACCCACTAAGAAAATTAATATGTAGCTAAAAGATGAATATTTTATTAGATTGAGCTCACCTCTTGTATTTAATATAATCAGATTTTCATTTTTCAAATCTCTAGATTCAATGTTCTCCCAAACTACCCCACTTTGGTCTGGAAGGTGAATGAGCTCTCTAAGGTTTCTTGTGTCTGCAGTCATCCTTGGCCCCTCTTACGTCATACCATTCCTTATGCACAATATTTTCTTATTTGTTGTGTGGAAATCTGTATTTACTGTGGACTTATTGGTTTTATTATGCCTTCAACCGGCTCTAACCCATCAGTTCTTGCTGGTGTTGGCGGCTCAACATCTTTGTTTAATGGCTCCCCCCTCAAAAAAGTGATCAAATAAATTTGTTTCGACTTTGATTCTACATGTTAATGGATTGAGCAACATACTCTTGTTGGTTATTTGTTGGGAATACTCCACCTAAAAGTGTGCTTAAAGAATGGGTCCACAAGGCTTGGGTCCCTCATCGGGTGCACCTTGATATGGTCCAACATTTAACCAAGGGTTTTTTTTCTTTTCCGCTTTATGGAGGTTAGTCATGTTCAAGCAATCCTGAATCATGGTCCTTGGTATGTTTGGTCATCTTTTTTGGTCTTCCATTCATGGAACCGAGACTTTGTTGTCTTAGATAACACCAAGTTGCGGGTCTTGGTCTAGATTGAGTTTATGGGTTTTTCTTTTCCTTGTGTGTCTTTTTTGCACCATATTATGTCCTCTCTGGGGAAGGTCATTTGTATTGATCTAGATAGGTTATTTTAGGTTCAACCCTAGAAACAGGTCTATGTCAAAGTGGACCTTTCACAAGATTTGAAGGAGTCCATTGACATCCAGATTAGAGCTATCTGACATACCCAGAAAGTAACTTATTTCAATTTTTTTGAACATGTGTTATATGTTTCAGTTTGCAAACCACAAGATTAAGGATTTACCTCTAGTAGTTACTCATACTCCTTCACCACCATAGGATTCTAAAAATCCCCATCAAGCAGATAGTTTTGTTGCCAAATTAGAGGACAAATGGGAAATAGTTATGGGTATGTGTAGGATCATGATGGGCCGAAAAGTGGCGATATATAAGTGATATGATGACCCATGTGGCTGACGACTTTTTTACCCAAAATTGATGAAACAAAAAGGGGTTTTAAAGGATATTCTCAGATTTCCACCAATATAAATTATGCTTTACTTTGAATTCAATAAATAATTATTATTCATTTTCTATTTGAATTAGGACTAAAGTCCTGATTGATAGGCTGATTGAAAAACATCTATAGCTTTAAAATGATATCACATTTTTTGAATCCGAAGCATGCGTCACATTCTATGCTTCACATACTATAGGATTAAAAAAAAAAAATTGAATTTCATGACGTTTTGACCAAGTTAAGGTGGTTAGATGAGTTTTTGTATTATTTAAAAGTCTTAATAAAAAATTCATAATTAATTATTTACTTGGAAACAAATTACAAAAAAATATGCATCACATCGGGACACGAGTCCTCTACTTATATCTAAAATATTATAAAATATAATTATCATTTTATTATGGTTAGCATGGTTAGACAAACACCTACTTCTTATTTTTCCCTGAAATTTAAGTACTATTGCATTGAAATTTCAAATTTTTACCAAATATAATTTTTTAATTTTTAAATAAACCTAGTAGTTTAGAAACTACATTCGATTTGGTACAAATTCTATTGTTACATATTTTTGAAATAATATAGAAAAATTATTCAAATTTTTATGTCAAGTTGCCTAACTCTGATTTTTTTGAATTTATTACCACTTAAGGGCCTACGTTTTCAATGATGATCCTACACATACCCTTACGAACCATAAAAATAAGTCCAATGGCTCTAGGATGGTTTCCAAAGTCCCTAAGCCAACCAAAGAAGTTTCAAACCCTTTGGTGAAGGGGAAAGAGGCTGAAGTTGGGTCAACCACTACTTCAACATGACTAAGGCCTAAGGCTATGCCTTAGTCTATTGCCATCATGATAGCACATCCGACAAAATTTTCTCCCATGTTGGGAGCTCAAAGGTGGTCTCGTAGCCCTTTTACGCATCTAGAAGAAGGAGAATATGAACAGGAGAAATAAATATTTTCTTCTCCAAACATTCAAATTGGCTCAGTTCCACCATATTTTTTGTAGAATCGCTTCTCTACTTTGGTTTAGGAGTCAAACTCTGATGGTATGGAAGAGTTTCACTCATTAATTTCCTCTCATGGAATGTTCGAGGTCTGAAAAATCTCTCTAGGAAGTATTTCATTAAGGATACTCTATAGAAGTACACTATTATTGAAGTCCTTTATCACCAAGAAGTGAAAGTCCCTGGTTTTTTGCTCATGTTGTCTTGCCAATCTATTTGGCTAGATAGTTAATTTTTTTGTACTGAACATGAGGTTGGACATTGCAGAGCAATCACCCTATTGTCCCCACAGTGACATGATTTTGTGCTTGATCATGGGTTTGATTCCAGACATCGGCCTGTTTGGATTCTTCTTAACATTGATAATCATTCTTTTGGGATAATCAATGCATCGAATAATATTTTTGAAAGATCTCTTATCCAGCACTGGATTGTTTACTCAGTGCGAGTTATTACCTAGATTTTGTGTGGGGATTTCAATATGGTTGAGATTTCATAGGGCAACGATGGTACTCCGCTATTCAGATGGGCATTTGGTGAATCAGAGGTGTGGTTTTACAAGCGTAATAAATTGGGGCTTTTTAATCCCAACATTGGTCGTCGCCATTCTCATTCTTTCTAGCACACTTGGTGTAATTACTGAGCTAGTTCTAATAGGATATTTAAGTGTCTCGATTGTGCCATGATCTCAACTCAATATTTTTTCTCCTTTGACAACTCTTCACTTACGATTAAGCCTTTAGTGGAAGTAACTTTGTCAAATCATTTCCCCATCTCTTTTCGCATTGAATGGGAGTTAAGATAGTCTCGTGCTAGTAAGACCCAATTCTTCTTGAACACGTCTTTGTTATATCATTATCCCACACTAGCCCACATTCTTATGGTTTGGAATTTGGAGTGTAGGCTGTAGGAGTTGAGAAAATACAACACCACAAACCCCGAAGATCACCTACATGCAAATAACCTGTCACAAAAGAAGAGATGGAGACAAACAAGCAAGGGTTCTTTAAAAACTGAAAAATGTATATATCAGAGAGAATGAGAGAATGAATTGATATTGAAATACAATGGGATCAATCCTTATAAAAAGGAGATCATGCAAACCCTAATAAAACCCTAATAAGATAACATTTAATAATTAATATAATTATTAAATGTCACTTTATGCAAACTAACGTGAAATCTTAAGAAGGGAATAAAGGTAACTTAATCAACATAATTAAGTTAAAACCTTTACTCTAACACCCCCCCTTAAGATGAGCAACAGTGCAGCTACAAACAAATGCAAGAAAGCAAAGGTAACTACAATGCAAGAAGGCAAACATGGGTCCCGACAATTAGGCCAGATCAGGTACCCAAACACAACCAAATCTCTGTAAAGTGGAGAAATAGAGAAAACCTCATGGGAAAAATCTCTACTCCATAAAGAGAAGAAGAAAGCCAAGAAGAGGCATCACTGAAGCAGAAGAAGCTGCAAACAATTGTCGAAAGATGACTGCTATGGTGTTGAAGAACCTCCGTTGAAGATAGGATGATCAAGAACAAGAAGACAACAATTTGCATAAGTTCCCATACGACACTACTCGAATCAGGTGGAAAACAAAGGCAAACACCTGGAATGAAGATACAGATGGCACAAGAAGCAATAGTCTGAAACACTGATCAACTGAGAATGGAAGATTCCTTCCAAGGTGAAACCAAGGAAGCATTAGCATGAATAGTATAATACCCCCCCATAATGGTGAAATGGGAGCCTGATACATCAACTGAAATAGTGTGCAACACCCTGTAGTGCATGAAGAAGATACAACATCTGAAAGTGCACAAGAAAGCACCTGCAACTGAAAAAGTGGTGTGCAAAACAAAGCACACATACATGAGGCTGGAATCATATGGATCCATGGTCATCATGGAGGGACACACACCAGACAAAGGTGTGATGGCAAACAAAGGAAAACTACACAACCCCCCAATGGTATGGATTCACTGTCGTCGTGGAGGGATACTCACCAGAAAAAGATGTGATGGCAAAACAAAGGAAAACTACACAACCGCTCATGGCACTTTATAATATCAGTGCGAGTACAAAATATGGCACAACCTTATGTGCAAAATCCCCAAAAGATGCATGTACAATAGTGTGGCACTTTATCTCAATGTGTTTACATAAAAAATAGCTCACAAATGATACTCAAAATGTATTTAAAGGACAAAATGTTGGAAATACATGAATAATAGCCAAGAACAAAGCATCCCATGTGAACTAAAAGTTTTCAAGAGCAAATATGTCCAGGTAATCCACTAGAGTGTGAAAACACAAATAATTGAATAAAAGATACCTGGAGTGAAATCTAAAAAATTGGCATAGATGAAACTGAAGAGCTCTGAAATACAGTTCCAACGCCCCTGAGATTGCAAAAAATGAAGAAACTGATCAAAAGTTATGAGCTTGAGACTGAAAATAGCCCCTTTGTCTTCAACTGGCTGTAGAATGTACCAACGTAAAAAATATGTGATGAGACCCACACCATTGGAAAGATGACAAAACTAGCTTTTCGACGATATCTCGTTTGCCAAAAACCGATATCGTATGCCCATGTTACGGCCTCCGGAATAAATCAGCTCCAAAGAGGGAAAAAACAAGTGCTGGGTTAAATTTGATGGTCATATGACCGTCGCAGCAAAAACACTGGGTTAAATTTGACGGCCAAATGGCCATCACCGTAAAAGTGCGATTGGGCTATTTTTCAGAAAAAATGTTTTTATAAATTAAAAAAAACAAATAAAAAAATTACAGAGATTTGTTTTTGGAAAAAAAAAATTAAAAAAAAAATTGTGGTGGGGGAGGCACGTGGGCCCACCCCCACCGCAGCCCATGTGGATGCGGACTACCTACGTAGGGGACTACGTAGGTATGGACCTACGCAATACCCTAAGCAGGTTACCGTAACTGCAGCCGGCCTGAGCAAGCCGTAAAAAGGATTTTCAATTTAGATTTTTTTTTTAATGTTTTTTTTTCATAAAAAAAAAATAAAAAAAATACAAGGTAAAAAACTGCGAATTTTGTAGAAAAAGAAATTTTTGCATAAAAAATATTACGGAAAAAATAAATTTCAGAAAAATAATTTTTTTACCAGGTAGGGATGGTCGTACGGCCGTATTTGCAAAAAAAATTTGCCTCAGATTTTGACTTTTTCCAAAATGGACGAATGAACAGTCGATTTAGGGGTTTTGGACCACTGCAGACGCAATGGCGATGTCTGTTTGAGTTGAAAATGCTTCAGAATTACAGGTATTCCCTAAATCAAGAAAATAAGCTCCAAACCCTTGAAGCTCCAAAAATCTTCAAAACAAGAATAGGAAGTTGCAGGTGTGGAGCTCTGATACCATGTAGGAGTTGAGAAAATACAACACACAAACCCTGAAGATCACTTGCATGCAAATAACCTATCACAAAAGAAGAGATGGAGACAAACAAGCAAGGGTTCTCTAAAAACTAAAAATGTATATATCAGAGAGAATGAGAGAATGAATTGATATTGAAATTCAATGGGATCAATCCTTATAAAAAGGAGATCATGCAAACCCTAATAAAACCCTAATAGGAAAACCCCTAATAGAAGCCCTAATAGGATAACATTTAATAATTAATATAATTATTAAATGTCACTTTATGCAAACTAACTTGAAATCTTAAGAAGGGAATAAAGGTAACTTAATCAACATAATTAAGTTAAAACCTTTACTCTAACATACGCCACCTCACAATATAGGTTGGATTTTTGGTGGAATGATGCCATCACTTGCACGATAAGGTGTCTTCGCATTTATGGGTGGTAGTTGGCCATCTTTCACTGTAGGTCTTATGAGGTGACCATGATTTACCTCCTCTCAACCAATGAGACTATGTTAGCTAGCCCTTTCTCCCCTTCATTGCAAGTCATGGTGGAAAAATTAAGGCACAAAAAGTAATTTGTAGATAATTATGTTGCTAGAGGTGTGCAAATCAAGGCCAAATTTCACTACTTAAAAATTGGAAATCATGCCTCCAAAGAATTTTTCTAGCCCTTCATGCTAGTAACTCATCTCCTGGTATCAAAACAATCAAAGAGGGAACCCAGGTGCTTTCTGAGCTACCTGACATTCTTAAGGTCTTTGTTATGAATTATGAACAGGTGTTCACTACTCAAGAGTACACGTCATAGCATCAAGAAACTCTTCAGGATTGTCTTGTTGTTGTGTCAAATAAGCTATCTTTATCCCATAAATGCTTTTGTGAGAAATTTCTCACAGTTGAAGACTTGAAAGAGGTTGCTCACACCATGGTGGATGACAAAACCTTGGGCATTGAAAGGTTCCCTGTGAATTTTACAAAAACCTTTGGGATTGTGTTGGGCACGATTTTCATAAATTGTATCTTGAATCTTTTCATTCTAAAACCCTTGGCAACATAATAGACAAAGAGAATATTAAATTCATAGGGTATGTGCAGGATCATGATAGGCCAAAAAGTGGTGATATGTAAGTGATATGATGGCCCATGTGGCTGACGACCTTTTTTTACCCAAAATTAATTAAATCAAAAGTTTTTTTAAAGGATATTCTCTGATTTCCACCAATATAAATTATGCTTTATTTTAAATTTAATAAATATTTATTATTCATTTTCTATTTGAATTATGACTAAACTCCTGATTGATAGGTTGATTGAAAAACATCTATAGCTTTCAAATGGTATCACATTTTTTGAATCTGAAATATGCGTCATATTTTATGCTTCACATACTATAGGATTAAAAACAATAAAATTGAATTTCATGAATTTTTGACCAAGCCAAGGTGGTCAGACATACAAGTTTTTATATTTTTTAAAAGTTGTAATAAAAAAATAATAATTAATTATTTACATGGAAAAAAATGAGAAAAAAATATGCATCACATTGGGACATGTCCTCTACTTATATGTAAAATATTATAAAAAAATATTATCATTTTATTGTGGTTTGGATGGTAAGATAGACACCTACTTCCTATTTTTCCCTCAAATTGAAGTACTACTGCATTGAGATTTCAAATTTTTGCAAAATAGATTATTTATTTTTTTAAGTAAACCTAGTGGTTTATAAACTACATTAAATTTTCTACAAATTCTTTTCTTACATATTTTGGAAATAATATAGATAACTTATTCAAATTTTTACGTCAAGTTACCAAGCTCTGATTTTCTAAATTTTCATTAACACTTAAGGGTTTATTTTTCCCATGATGATCCTGCACATACCCCATACCTAAATCTGGCGATCCTGAGAATTTTTGCAACTCACAGCCTAGCACGTTCCTCAAATTTTCCTACAAAATTATTGCCAAAGCCCTTTCCTTGAAAATATTTTATCTCTTGCCTTAGATTATGCACCAAGAACAAATTGGTTTCATTATTTAAATCCAGATTTATTCTAGATAATATCATTGTCATGTGGGAAGGAATGGAATGGGCCAGGTTCTCTAACTAGAAATCTATTTTCCTCAAAATTGACTTTGCTAAATTCTATGACAAAATTGAATGGACTTTTATTCTTGCCATGCTGGAAGCCTTGGAGTTTGGCCCTAATTTCATTCAGGTTGTCCAAATGCTTTTCTCAAATGCTTCTGCTTGCATCACCATTAATGATCGCCAATCCCTTTCCTTCAACTTGTTCCACTCCATCAAGAAGGGTTGCCCACTTTCCCCCTCACTCTATGTGCTTTTTGTTGAAGGGTGTGGTTATTTGTTGGCTAGCGTTGTTTCCCAACAATGAGTTAGAGGCATTTCTTTCCCCAATTCATAGGCACAACTTGTTAATGGCCATTTTTCTGATGAATCTTTTCTCACTCTTCTAGATGAAGAAAACAATATTGAAGTGGATTTGGATTGCCTCGAGACTTTATCCCTTGCTTCTGGCTCAATCATTCAATGGAATAAAACCTTATGTTACAGGAATTTTATTCTACCCACTCCTTAATGGTTTGAATAGTATGGCTAGAAGTGGATTGTTCCAAGGGAAATCTTTTTGATTTCTGGGCATTCCCTTTTCCTTCTAGGCTTCCCCAGCTGAGTTTTGGCAAGCAGTTCTCTCTCGGATGGAGCAAAAGCTAGCTTACTAGATTGCCAAGCCTCTCTCTACATGGGAAATTTTAGGTTTATTCTAAAATTTTAGTTGCTATAGATGTCTATTACTCTTCTTGTTGGGATCCTTTGTAATATTCTTATGTTAATCATGAAAATATATTATATGACTTTCTTTAGGCCTCTTCTGAGACTCATCAAGGGTTTCATCATGTGGCTCAGTAGTTTTGTTGCCTACAAAAAGACTTTGGAGGGCTTGGTCTGCTCTCCACTCAATGACAAGGGATTTTCCTATGTGTGAAATGGATAATAAGAGCTCTTACTAGCGATGAAGCTTGGAAATTTCCCATCTGGCATTGCATTTAGTCTAGCTTTCCTATTCAAAAACTAGCTTGGAAGAGGATTAGCTTTCAAACCCTTCTAGTTATGAAGGAACTAGTCCAAATTTTGGGAAATTTTGTGGAAAAAATCATTTGGAGAGCCTGGGAAGCAGTTAAGCCCTGGCTCTGTTAGGTTGGCTCTAGTTTTCGCAATGGGCTTTTTCTCTATCAATAGAATGTGTGGTGGTCACCCCTCTTTTCTAGTAATGGTCATCCACTTGAAAAATCACCTTGGCTTAAGGATTTAATATTTCATGAGAAAGGTATCTAGACCTTCCAACATGTGTTTCATAGACCCACGAAACGTATTATGTCATGGGAATATTTTTCATGCTCATTACATATTTCAAAACCAAGACTATGATACTTATGATGGTCTAGTGAATGCTATTCTAGCAAATATGCTTCATAAGGTTGGAATTTGTGGTACCAAGCCCTTGTGGAAGGACTGGAAGTGGTACCCAAACATGTAATGCCCCACCAAGTAACCCTAAAGGAAGTTGTAATTAACGACTTAAGCAAACCAATTTTTTTTATTTTTTTTATAAAGTGTAATTAACATACACATTCACTTACTAATTAACAACAACCCTTAAAGCTACAAGGTTGGGATTACTCTAACCCACACATACAACAAGATAAACCATAGCATTAAATTACTTTAAGCAATAAGTATTAAATCAACACAAATGTATAACATAACATAATGAGATAACCACCCAAGATACAATTTTCATAATTATGAACATAATCAAATAGTTACATCACTCATTCCTAGAATGAGGCAATAGTACAAATGTGTTACAATTACAGAATTTCACCTCGTAAACATAAGAGGGATAAAATAACATATTACAATGCTTAAATTTAAAACAAGAACCGTGAGTTGTCCAACTGGATGTCTCGCTACCAAGTACTGAAGAAAAAGGGGGACCCAACGGTGTATGATGCATGTTCCACCCAACCAAGTGGTACCTGAAGGCCCACCCCCCATGCTAGGAGATAGTAACAATGTAACATGGACAAACACTACAACCACTAACCAAAGGTTGACTCATACTGACACATATTGACACCACAAAACACAAGAACAACACAAGTACAACTCTCACATCACTAGCATAGGTCACATTGCTTTCAGACATAAAATAGGTCAAGTATGTTTAGAGAATCATACAGATAAAAAAAATACCAACTGTTTTCCTAGACAGAGTGTCATTGCACAACTCATAATGAGTTACCCTCAATGGATCTTCATAGGCTCTGGTATTCCTGGTGACCTCTACCGACCCTCAACCCTCATACTTACTAATGCAAAATCATATACCTCTCATACTGATAAGATAGATGACCTTGCCATTTCAGGCCTTCCCACTCACTCCAAGCCTAAACAAGAACTTGTGATTATGAGTGAGGCTAGAACTTATATTTTTAGTGTGAAGTACTCCCCAAATTTGAATTACAATTTTAGTTATCACTAGATTAAACTACTTCCAAAGGTTACCCAATCTTACCTCTTATGGGCTCTGGCCCCTAATGGAAGCCACTCTTCTATTTGACAACACATAAACAAAACTAATCACCAAGGGAATCAAAAGTGCATACAACCTAGGCATCATAACCACTCCATCACAAGGAGGAAAAAAATAATGAAACTCACTCCAACAATTGGAGGCAACATAAAAAATAGTCCACTCCTTCCAAAGGAGGTATAAAACATCCCCGTTCGTGGAAACCGGGTAAATTACTGAAAAGACACCATGCACTACCCAAGAGAAAAATAATTGGTTGATATAATGAATCGACAACCCTCATCCTCTAAGACCTCTAGAAGACTTACAACCTTGAACTAACACTTAACCCATTTCCCAAAACACAACTTGATGAAAAGGTTACAAAAAGCATTCAAGTCATAGTTCAAATCTAATATTAGGATTTCCTAAATCCATCCTCAATCAATATGTAACATTGATAAAATCAAAGACACAATAACTGGGTTAACTCAAATATTCATATAACCCTATTACCTCTTTTATTATTGGAAGTCTAAAACAATTAAACTCACTCCCCTTTACGAAATACAGAGAAAATAAAACATTTAAGGCAATCACAAGGAAATTACTATTTTTGGATATTCTAAATCCATATCCCTTACATACTCCATTCACAATAATATAATTGCCTTAATAGAAAATAAATAAATTAATTAATTAATTGCCTCTTCAATATAATCAATTCCTAAATTTACTTTTAAAACAACATAAATCCATGCAAGTAAACCCTTTCCATTTCCTAACCAAATCTTATATCTTTTTAACTAACCATTTAAAAATCATGTAATTTATAAAATATCTTTTTCCTTATCATTCAACCATGCATTCAAATCTTATCTTTTAAAATCTCTATGCAAAACTCAATTACATGCATCTAAATAAAACAACATAAAATATTGCATATAATCCCAATAGAAACTACTCATGTAATATATGCATTAAATATATATCCATATATTTAACTGTATATATACATTCATTATAATTTCTACTATCTTTTACATAGTATTCATTCAATAAATTTGAAATAATTAAAATTATATTAATAATATTCCATAAAATATATACAAATATACATATATACACTATATATATTTTACCTCTTATATATATAATGCATATAATATATATTTAATTTTGATTAAATTTAATATGTAATTCCTAATTTCTTTGGAGGTGGCGGAATTAGGTTATATAAAGAAATATATATATATAAAACAAAAAAAAATCTTAAATAGATTGGGGAGGGGTCAGCTGTAGCCGAATCCCCCCTCCTTTCCCTCCTTGGCACGACCATCACAGGGGTTGCGCTGCCATATGAGGTAGCGCTCCCTCCACTAAGTGGAGGGCGCTACCTCATAAGGAAGCCGCAACCTCCATATGTGGGGAAATGGGCCCAAAATACTACCCCATCTCTAAATAAAAACAACGAATATTTTATTCGCCTATTTTTTTAATATTTCTCCAATAATGCGTCAGTCGTACGCTGGCGGAAATTAACATTTAAACCAGTATTTTATTAACATAAAATATGTATATATATATATTATATATATAAATTCATTATGTATATAATATATATATAATATATAAATGGATTTAACATAATAAACAAATTGGGAAAATTTCGTGAAAATATTCACCTACAGGTGAAATTATTCAAATTTTCTAGAGAACAACCAAAATTCATAGAGGTTCAAAACTGATTCTTTTAATCCATTTTCTTGAATTCATATACAATAAAAGAACAAGAAAACTAAAAGGGATCTAAGTTATAACCATAAATTTTCAAATCCTCTAGTTTTCTCCACTACAATTTCTACAGAGGTTTTAGAGATAAATTTATTTTCTTCAGTGAATTAAATTTTCTAAAACAAATGTAAATGTGTAGTTTTACCCATAAGTTTCATTTAATAAAGGAACTAACAATTTTTTCAAATAAACTAAATTCAACAGAGGTTTCATAATTTCCCTGAAGAAATTTCACGGGAACAACAAAAACTTTTAATTTTATTTATTTATATTCTTTC
This sequence comes from Sequoiadendron giganteum, assembly GCA_007115665.2. Lineage (NCBI taxonomy): Eukaryota > Viridiplantae > Streptophyta > Pinopsida > Cupressales > Cupressaceae > Sequoiadendron > Sequoiadendron giganteum. The sequence continues at coordinate 28,499,959 of CM021100.1, forward strand.
TTCTAATAACAAATTCTTTTCCTAAATAGATTTAACAAACAAATCTTTAATCACTACAATTTTAAAAGCAAACCAAGAACAAAACAAAAACACTGTAGAAAACCTTGAGTCAAGAAGCTTCAGGAAATGGAAATTTGATGCAGAGCCTCCTCCAAACCTTCCACAACTTCTATCCAACAATCAAGAGATTCCAACCAAGAAAGCAACCAACAAACACAACAAGATTTACTAGAACAATTCCAATGTAATTCCACAACCAAAAATTTCCCAAAACAATCCACTTTGTATTTTTTTTCAAAAATATCCTCACACATATGAAGAATATTTTCCTCTCTAAAATTCTCTCCGTGAATGAATTTGCAACAAAATCTTCTCATTAATTAAACATTCACATGTTGGCATAATTGAAAATATCCTCAACAACCAAATCTAATTTGTATTTAATTTAAAAATTCTAAATAATAAATTGACTCCAAAATTTAAAAATAATTTCCCAATTAAACTTAAATTCAAAAATACATTACATTATTTGCTTTCTTTTAATTTAATATTTCCAAATAATCATTTAATTCCAAATTCTAATTTAATTCCACTTAATTGAAATAAAATTCCATAATGAATTAAATTCTTTTCTATCATTTAATTTTCTTAACATCACATTTAATTAATTAATTTAATTATTTAATAACTAAATTCAACCCCAAATTAGATTAAATTTAATTAATTAATTTAAAGAATAACTTCTATCAACAATGTATAATTTTAATTAAATAACTATCAACATAATTTTAATGCAATAATTCTAAATATTTATTTCCAAATCAGGAATCCCTTCAAAATTAAATAAGATTAAAGCAAGACAATTAAAGACTCAACACACGCGACTGATGACACACTATGGCTAGGGTGTAGACTTGACACAAGTTACTTAGCTACTATCTCCCGTTCAATTTAACCGTTGGATCGGCATGCTCAAACCTATGAAACTAGGGGGAGTCGATGCCATGTACTTGCAAACCTGAAAGCCAAGTAAACCGCAACATATAATATAAACAAAATAAAATACACACTGTGAAGAGGAAATCAAAGAATCGTAGGGCGCTCGCAAGTGAGTGATGTGAACCCGTCCCCTTCACCAATACAATCATTACAACCGACTCTTCCACAATACTTCAAATAATCTCATATGCAATCACATGTTATATCCACTAACATCATTACACCAATTAAAGCATGTATGATAAAAAATTAGATAAACCACATCACATCTCATAAATCGTTCATCGCTCTATAAATAGCGATCAAATAACACACAAAATATAGTATCTAAAAATCCAGAAACACAAATCAAAGAAAAACAAGGACACATTGTCCAGTCCAAAAAGAAAAATGGAGGGATGTTACAAGACACCCCTTTTAGAAATTACAAGCCTAGGCTTGGTTATTTGTGGCAAAATTTACTATGATTGATAATCTAAACCATTGGTGGCATCTTCAGTCTTTTGTGTGTGTTTGGCGAAAATGATTGTCTACCACTTGGTCTGAAAGTGTTGAGCCTAAGCTCGCCCACTTTGATTGGTGTATTATTTTCCAAGGCTTACCAATGGGTTCTCAGATTGTTCAATTAGGGTTCCAGGACCCTTGATGCCCATTTTGTGGGCAAGCTGAGTCTTTTAAGCATCTTTTTCTAGTTTTGTACCAGAGACGAGTAGTTTTGGAATTGGATTCGTGACTTCTTTTGGCCATTTTGTCCAGAGTCATTCTCTTGGCACATGGTTATATTGGGTGACTCACCTAGGCTTCCCTCTATGTATACCCAAATTTGTCACACTTTCAGGGTGGAAATCCTCTGTAGTATTTGGAAAGATAGAAATGTTTGCATATTTGCTCACAACCAGATTGATAAAAATGTTTCTTTGTATTCTAAAGCTATTATTTTCTCTAATGTACTTTTGTAGATTCAAGTACAAGCTAACAAAGTTACACTTGATTTGTCTCACCTCCAGGTTTTTCTGGACCATTGGGGCAGTGCCCCGTGTACTATGGCTCGGGTTCCCTCTTCACCCACCTCCTCCTGTAGTCGATCGCCTTCATAGGGTTGGTGACAGAGTGGTTATGCTCATCCCCACTCTCAAGCTCCTCCTCTGTGGGTTGACCTGGGGTGGCCCTCTAGAGGGGTGGTGGGGAGTGGTGGTGGCACCTCTTGGTGGCTATCTAATAATGCTCTTAGTAATGGCTCTGGTTGGTCGTGCACTACTAAATGTTTCTCGCGCTTGGATCTAGAAATCTCGCCTCAACACAAGGATAAATAAGAAGATAAAGAGAAAGAACATGATGATAGTTGGGGCCCTCCTAATATCACTCTAGACCCCACTAATCTATGGGGTAAAAAGATGGGTGACAGAGACCCTCCTAGCTCTACTGGCATTGCTTTGGCTACTTAATAGCCTTTTTTATTTTTTATTTTTGTAATGTTTTTGGTTTTCTAGGCTAGGCCAAAGTGACTCTGCTTCTAGTTTTTTGGGGTCGACCCATGTGACTTCTTACCACCCACCCTTTTCTTGTGAATATGTAGCTTTATCTTTATTATTAATATAGATAGTTTCCTATTCATTGAAAAAATTCTTCCAAACCTTCCTTGATGTGTAATCCTCTTAATAGAGTTAGATAAGATCCACATGAAGGAGCTTATTTGCAATAAAATTTGAATACTTTTGTATTGGTTCTTCAACTAAATTAACTTTTAATCATCCCTTTGCACTAATATCTATCATCTATAGATTGTAATGAGATATACTACATATTAGGGTTTTTAAATTCTATATACAAAGCTATTTGTAATTCTATCCTTAGAATAATCTCAAAAGACTCTTAAGGATTTTTTAAAAATTGATTCTTTGTATGCAATAAATTAGGTGGAAACCCCATCTATATGTCAAAGTTTAGTCTTATTGCCTATAAATGTAACTATTATTGTTTTCATGAGATCACTTTGTAAATAATTTTAAAACTTAATGCATGTCTTTAAATAAATTTATATGTTGCAGAACCTTCCCATCTTTTCATCATGGTTGTATCTATCATCATTTTTTTAGTCTTAAAAATAATATTTCACGTACAATTTTCCCTTAGATGATTTCACTATTTATGATTCATGTTAAGATAAGACTGTAGTAGTTTAAGTGGTTTTCTAGATTTCTAAGCAAAGATTGTCAATTCAATGGTTAATTCATTTTTCCTAACTTGATTTGGGAATAATTATCATTGAATTAAGTTAATTGTGCCTTTGAATAGTGTTGTAATGTGTTGTACACATTCACATCATTCTAGAACCCCTATTTTTTAAAACATACCTTGATTTGTCCTTTGTAAAAGTGTTGTAAAGTGTTGTAACACAATTCACACTTTTCTAAAGTTTATTCAATTAATTAAGCCTAATGGGCCCCTTTTTAATGAAATTTACGTAATGTGTACCCTATTTATGGTGTTGTAAAGTGTTGTAACACACTTTCACACTTATCTAGGGTCCTCTTAATTAATTATGATTAATTACAATTAATTAGCCCCTTTAATTCAAATTTAAGCCTTATTTATGACACCTCCCAAAGATCTATCTTGACACCCATAATTCAAATTACATAACATTTAATTGGGAAAAATCAAGGTCCTAGAAATTGGCGATAGGTCCCATTTTCCCTAGGTAGCAAATGGGTCCTCCCTCTATAGGACCCCCCCTTTTTAGCATATTTCACATGGGTTTTTGGTGATCTTTCATCCCCCAAAGGCGAGGTCCTAGAAAATAGTTCCAGGACTCATTCACCCTAGGTGGCGAATGGGTCCTCACATTATGAGGACCTTTTTGAATTTTATTCTTGCGGGAATTTAATAATGTTTATCTCCAAATCTGGGGTTAGCTTCAATTGTTTGAATTTCGTGGTTAATTATTTAATTTAGTATAAATAAGGGGTTAATTCACTTAGTTTCACCTAGCAAGTTTATGAAGAATTCTATCAATTTAAAAAGAGAATTACAAAGTACTTCAAGAGCATTCAAAGGAATTTCAAGGTAGATTATAAAGAGTTTATTGCAAAAATTCAAGATCATTCCATCATGTCTAAGGTTTAGTGCATTCATGCATATTGTTGGGCTAGAATAGTTGATGTAGCATTGACGATCTACTTGCAAGAATTATTTACATTTTATTCAAGTATCAAGATCTACATTATTCATGGTCACTACATGTTAGTTTACATATTTTCATTACAAGACAACATCCAAGGTATCTACATTGCATCATTCCATGTTTCATGCTTCAATTTCATTATCTCATCATTTGGTTTAATTACCTGCAAGGGGTTTGACCAAGGAAAACCCCTATTCACTAACAATAAACAAGTTTTTCTCCCTCTGAATGTGTTTTTGTAGATTTACAGGTTGAAGATCAAGTGGAGAAGAAATTGGAAGCAAAATTGTCAAAGTTGTCAAGTTGCAAGATTGACCTTCAAAGTGCAAGAAAAAAGAATTGAAGCTACATAATTAAGTATAGGTTTTTGAGAGCTGACAACCAAGAATCTAAGAGTGCAAACATTAAGGAAAATAACCCAGATCTCAGTTTCAAAAATCATAATAGGGACCCATTCACCACTAAAGGCGGATGAGTTCTTTGTGCCCTAAAAACATGTAGGGTGTAGGAAGGTACACACCTCTTTGAGCTCTAAAAAATCCCCTCATAGTTCCTATAATAGTTAGGATTGATTTCTGATTATTATTTGCATCATATCTTACACATAATTGCATGTTTTAATGATAGAAATTAGTGGTTCATCATTTTGATGAAAACCCCTTTTCACCCCAGTAAACACTTTCTACTAGCAAGCTTGGATTTTGCACTTCCATTAATTCCATTTTTCATTATCTTCCCTTTAATCATTTTTTGAATGGTAGTTGGAATAGGATAGAATGCGAGTAAAACTAATTATTTTCTTGCTTTTCTTCTTGTGGACACTAACACATAATAAACTACCAAGCTACCCTTGGATGTGTTCAATTGGTTTATTTCATTTTAGAATAGCATACTCATAGGCCTCTTATGACATAATATAAATTTGTGACTAGGAAATCCTTGCAACACCAAGACCTAGTGAGATAGAACCTTCGGGGCATTATCCTTTGATTCTTATTTCAAAAGAGTTGTTCTTCCATCTCCTAAAGTAAGCTCATGTGGGCAAGCCAACCAACAATAATATTTTTAACTAATTCACTATTTCTAGAAAATTAATTTCCATAGCCTTATGATTTCTAAAAGATTTGAATTAGCATTAAAAATGATGAAGGTTGATTTCAAGTAATCCTAATTAAATCCTATATATCATGTCTAATTAATCTATATTTTACATGATTCAGCTAATTGAATGTTTCCTTAAAATGAGTTCACCTTCACCTCTAAATACTTAAGTTTTTCAATGAAGTGTCCAAATACATTTTTAAGGAGTTGTCTATATTGATAGGTTAATAGTTTCTCCTAGAAAGAATAGTTAGTCCTAAACTCATAGTGATGATTGATAGTTGAGATAACATTCACCAATATGCAAATGGATTTGTATTGATACAGTTATTTTTGTCCCTTTTGAATTTATATATGCTCTAATGAATTTCTACTTTTCTTAAATATTTGTTTCCACTTTATAGTTTAATAGCACATTGATTATCAAAAAATACCATGAACTAGCAACATATTGCACAAATCATGTGCTAGATGACTCATAATAACTAACAAAAAAGGGAAGGGAGATTCGTAATTTAAATTTAAATTTAATGTTTATTATTGCACACTCTCAAAGTGTCACTTGGAAATGAACATTAAGAGAAATAATAAGAAAAGTGTGTAGAATTAATTGTAAATAAAGATGCAATAACAATGAACAAATAACGACTAGCACTTGCATCTAAAAATAAGTTTAAAGATTACGCTGATAGAAAACTATATGTATGTTAATATGTTAGAGTATACATGTTTATCCATGGATGCACTACAAATTCTAGTTGCATGTAGTTGGATTAAAAAATTAATAATAAGTGCTAAATAATGGAATAAAATAAACTTAGACAAATCTAGATTTTTTCTTTAAAGAAATTAAGTATGATGTAATTATGAAATATTTGCATAGAAATTTAAAACATAAAGCAATCCAAATGAAAAAAGAAAGTTTCCATCAAATTGACAAAGAACACTGCAAATAGAAATATAATGTTTTCATCTTGTTGTCAAATCAATATGTATCTGGCTTTTATGTGATAAGTGAGATTTTGAAGGCTTTTACCTGATATTTTGGAGGCTTTTACATTTAAGGGCAGCTGGTTTACCATTAAATGACAGCTGAAACTTATTTTCCAATGACTCAATAATGATTTGCAAACATAAAAATTGTTTCAGACTCAAATCTCACACTATATATAACCTATCAACTAAATATATAGAAAATAAGAATAAATAAAAATAGATAGAAATTGAACCTTAAACCAAACTTCATACAAAAGTGCACCACATGTAAACTTATAAAACATCATAATATTATTGCATTCAAACAATATTTTTATTGAAATGTGTAGATGACCAAGCGAGCAGTGTGATGTGTATGCTAATTTCACCATTAATCTTCGACATAAATACTCTGCAATTTTTTCTCAGATCACACCTTTCCTTAGCTAATGTTAAATACATATTTTAAAGATAATGGATATCAATGAGGTGTAATTGTACTCCAATTCCATATCAAACGGTATTCATAAAGCGCACTACACAGCTTCGGTGGTTTCATGCGTACTATCCCCCAGTTTTTAATGCGCCGCTTGCTGTATACGCAAATTTAAATTTTAGTGGTGGCATTAGAAATAAACTATAGTGTCCGTCTTAAGCAGATCTGCCCAAATCTTTCTTTCCTTTTAAATATACAGTCAGCCATTCTTTTGATGGGATGGGTGTCTTACTTCTCACCGCTTGATGAAAATCAACAATATATTTTTCTCACTTGACTACGTCATCTTCTCTGGTATTTTCTCGTCTCGTACCCTGCACGCCCATAGAGGAAGAATCCTACGTGAAATTCTTTCAGAGATTTCCTTGTATTTAATATTATTGCAATGCACTGAACAAGACATCTAAACCTCACGAGACAATTGGTTGTAACCCTACATTCATTAAGTTGGAACGTCTAAATACAGGGAAGATCTCCCCTAGACCTTATATGCTACCGAACTTCAATACTAAACAACGTTTATGAAGACAAAATAAATCTGTTTTCTTCCAATTACAAACAAATTGCTTTTAGCAGCTTTGACTTGAAAATTGTTGTTTTCTCCAAATACAAAATGTGCATCACTTTACTAGCAAATGGATGATTGTTTTCTTTAACAAATGATCCATATTGTAGTGTGGTAGATTATATGGTATGATTTTTATGATATTATTGTGAGAACTGTCAATTTTTATGATATATTATGTAGAATGATTTTTATGATATAATTGTGAGAGGGCTGTCAAATTTTAATGATTGTTCATATAGTATGATTTTTATAGAATAATTGCGAAAGAGTTGTGAAATCTTTCTAATACTACTATGAGAAAATTGTCAGAAACATTGCAGAGAGCCAACAATAAACTCAACCATACGAATCAAAACATCATTGTTGTGAGAAAAAACACTTCAACTGACAATGGCATAAATTTTCTTTAATGTTAATTATTATACTTTCATATGAACTTTCAGTAATTAACACATGTTAAAAGACATAACTGTTTAGTTATTGAAAACCGGTAAAGTTTGCAGATCAAAAATGTATTGACTGCAAATTAGTCTAAAACAATAACAAAATACTGCACCATATGTAGTGAATTGTAATCCCTAAACTGTATGCTATTTACAAAAATTATTTAAAAATAGATGCGCTAACTATGGACTATGCTCTCATTCGTGGGTTCATGTTGAAATGTTTTAGTTCGAGCAGAAGCTTCCTTAAGATGAACTCCATTGGCTATGCAAATCCCCTTTCTTTTGATATCTATCAGCTTAAGAAATCGATAGGATCTGAATGTGCAGTGGTGCGCCACTTTTGTAACAACACGGAGATCCTTACTGTTGATATGATCGACCACCACAATCCAACTCATAACCAAAGCTGGATCAAAATCTCTACACTAAACACGTCCTTCTCCATTAACATATCACAACTTTCCTTCCGTCTCACCTGCAAACAAATGGTTCGATATTCAATCATTTATTTGCGCGCAGTTAGTAAAAAATAGTGTCCAACATAAATAATAGATTGCATACTTGTGCCACCATGATGTGTGAACGGTTATAAATTGCGCAGGTGCGCTTTCTGAGGAGAACCTCAACGTGGTAATCATATTGCCCTCTCAAACATTTTGTGTAAGAAGAATTAAGAAACACATCGACAGATGTCGGTGCAGACATAATGGACGATCTCTTGATGGTGAACACCCGCACATTGTTTTCTTCATTGCAGAGGAAGAAGCCTTCCCATCTATGATGGAAACTCATGACCTGCCCACATGAATGGATTCAACAGATGCTCGAATTTGACACATCCTGTCAGCTGGTTTACAAGCGATCTAATGAAATGATAAGCAAATGAATTGAGAAACACCTTGCGGCGTAGTAGGAGAAGTGGATTTCCAGAAGCATCCATGAGTAGCAGATGGCGTTTAACGGTGGGGGTATAGTCTTCTACGCTTAAGCTAAGGTTACCGGATGAATCAAACACTGTAAAACCTGTGCCTCTGAAAAGCAGGGCTTTCTTCCAAACAGTGAATAGTTGTGGAGCAGTGTTTTGTCCTGTGGTATGAGCATCCTGTTGGGGATAAACATTGGACATTATTTCTCTATGTTGAGAGATAGCCCTGTGCTGTTTACACATTGGACGGAGAGAGGGGGTTGTTTTTGTAGGGAGCTTCAGTCGGTGTTCAAAGCGGGAGATGACTAGACTGGCCCACATCGCACCACCATTCATCTCTCATGTTTCCAACAAAATGTTTGATAACGTCTATGCACCAAAGTGCCGGCTGTTGTTAACCGATACATAGTTTTATATCAAAAGGGCGTAGTTTTTAGTCAAGCTTATTGACCAATGCATTGTTCAGACATATTGACTCATACATAGTTTGTGGGATGGCTATATAGTTATACTTGGGTATTTTTTTTAGTTATAAGATAGTATTATATGAAAAGATGCTTTGGAGTAAATTATTATTTTATATATATTTAATTTATATACTTTTTAGAAATAAAGTATATTCTATTATTTGAAAAATAATGTTGAATAGGTAAGTATAATAAAATGTTGTTTAATGAGAGAGTCAAAAATTTATAGCTTTTTTTTTTTGTTATAACCTTTGTCATTATATAAGTGATTCAGTTGTAACATTCAATGTGAGGTAACCTTGATTTGTAATTATAATTATTAATGGGCAATATTAAGTTTGTCTCGTGTAAATAATGGATGCATTGCAGTGAATAAATTGGTTCTTTACATGTCAGACCTACTATGGTGCCACCATTAACAAGCAATGTGTTCACTACAATATATTAATTGTTTAGCTCAAACTATTAAATTAGACATTAATAAACAAATTAAAATTCATAATTCTTAAGTACAAAACAACAAAATAATTAAAAGGATATTATCTAATAAACTATTCTTTGATGACATTTTTAGTCATTCAAAATTTTGATAAATCAAACTTTCCTTTTTTTTGCATTGCTATCAAATAAATCTAAAATAATTTAAAATATAAATAGAATCAAATAAATCTAAGATTATGGTTTATTGATTTCATAATAATTAACTATTTAATTTTTATATAGAATTTTAAAAAAAAAATTATGTATGGTGGTGTGGAATAAAATAAAAGTTAAATTTTCAAATAGGATCTTTTATAATTTTGTAAAAAGAAAGTAAGGATAGTGTTTTATAAAAATCTAAAGTAGCAATTTAGTTTTCAAATATGATTTTTTAGAATTTTGTAAAAGCAATAGCATGTACATTTGCATGTATGAAGGTTTCAGAAAGTAGAAGATTCAAGAAAAATGTAATAATATTTTTCTTATAAGATAATATTTAATTAAATATAATTTTTAGTTTTTACGTGTATTTTGAAAGTGTTCTATGCGAAAAAATATATTGTTGTGGTGGTCTAAAGTTATTTTTTCTAATTTATTTATTATATTACACAACTTTTATACTCCCCCAAAGCTTGGTAGGCTAAGTTTGTAGTGTAAGATTTTTTAGTAATTTTTAAAAGAAAAAATTAATTCTAGCATTTTGCATCCTCAAATACTCTATTTTGCCAAGGAAATTTATGAATACTAGAGGTATTAACATTTTTTTTAAGTTGTAATATGAGGATTTTTGGAATCTTGTGGAGCATGAGTATTTAAAACCCCAATATTTTAATACTTTCAATAATGCTTTGAGTTAAGCACAAAAGGGTGCATTAAAAAATTAACATGATTGTAAAGGATTTCCTCTTCATCCATCATGTGAGGGAAGATTATATCCTTCCAAAAGGTAGCAATGGCTCCTAAACCCAAACAATCTTGGGAGATCTTCCAAAGTTCTTACCAAGGAACAAGTAAAATGAAAATTGTGGGATTTCATATTCTTAGAAGGAAGTTTCAAAATATTTACAAGATTGTAACAATTCATCATTTTTTGGTGTTTTGTAATCGAGGTAATTTTTATTTCCCCTCTTTTTTTTTGTGTTCTTTCTTGCTTTGGATGCCATGCTCACCCTAAAGGGAGCATATGACCTCCCTTACTAGTTTTAAATTTATAAATTAAATTATTTTTATTTATTTTCAAAATTATCATTTTATGTCCTTGTAATGCTATTTTTAAAAAAATGTCTAGAATTTGAAAACCAAATTATATCAGAGGTCATTTGAAAATATTATTGTTCTTAAATTAGCCATGCATCATTAACTACATGAGTTTCCAAAAATACAATGCATGCATCACCATCTTCTACCTACATGAGTTGCCAAAACTAAAATGCACGCATCACCATCTTCTACCTACATGAGTTGCCAAAACTACAATGCATGCATCACCATATTATGTCTCAGACTCCTTACAAAAGTGTCTAAGCTTACCATAGTTCAAAAATATAACTTTAGACTTTCCAAAAAAACTGGATCTCCCCTTGTACTTGGATTTATCAAAATTTTCATTCTTCTTTCCTTTTCCCTTAGGTCTTCCATGAATATTTAGGACCTCCTTGGCACTAATGGATACCTTCCTCTTCATCTCTTCAAAAAGAAAAGAATATGCATCTCTAGTCTTCAAGATAATAAAATTACTCCCAATATCCATAATAAGAGAATATCATTAATCAAACAAAAAACAAAGCAATATTTGACATTTCTCCTCCTTATTGATTTTCACACCAACTAATGCTAATTGAGCCACCAACATATTGAATGCTTCTAGGTTTTTTATTATCCATCCACCCTCTTCCATTCTAAAGGAATAAAAAAACTTCCTTGAGAGAATTATATTCACTAAATATTTCACTTGAAACATCTCACCAAGTTTCTTCCAAATTTTCTATGTAGAGTTATCATCGTGGACATTAATTAAATAGTTTTTTGTGCACAATTCGATTATAATTTTATCTTTATAATCCATAATAGCATATTGAGCAACCAAAGTAGGCTATGTGGGACTTAAAACTTTCTCATCAACAACATCCCATAGATCTCTATCTATTAATAGATGCTCCATATTTATCTTCCAGATCTCAAAATTATTTCAAAAAATTTCTCCATCTTTAATCTCTCAGATAAACTTTTCATCTAAAATTCACGCAACAAGATCACAAAGTATCTTTTGCACAAGCTCCCACCCAAATATGGATTAGTTCAAAAATGTAGTAATCCACAATTGAAACCAAAGGTGATCAAGGTGTGATATCAATAGTAGGGAAGCTAAGGTAGCAAAATAACTTCACACACTAACCTTGAGAGGAGGGAATGCGAAAATTTAAAGAACTTTATAACAGTTACATAAACTAAAAAAAATAAACATAAATATCATACATATCACAACACAATGATTATTGTGGGGAAATCCCTTTCAAGAGAAAAATTGCACATTGTTAAAGCCACCCAACATATTATTTAGAAATCATGAAGATTACTTGATATACTTGCAATGAAAACTTCTGACACGAGTATCACCAACTAGAGATCCAGAGGCAACACAACAACTATAACTCTTATAATATATCACAATGCATAACCATACTAAAATTTCCTCATAAAATAAGGTTTCCTTCTAAGGAAAGAAAAGTTGGCAAAACATCTACCATCAAATTTGAGATATGATGTTGAATAGTTTAGATTTACAATAATAAAAAATACATTAAATGTGGCTTTCAAGAGTTCTTCACTTGAAATTTTGTGGAGGTACACACCCCTCAAACCCCCTATCGAGGGGTTCATCCTCCCCAAAACCTTGCAAGGGGGTACCCCTCCTTGTAGCCCCCCATGCTCAATATATTAACCTATTATAATTGCAATGTTGAGACACCTTTTTTAACAAATTTAAGACTAGGTTTACACATAAAGCTTAATATATTTTATGTATGAAACTAAAATCTAAACTAGAAATCGACATGCATGGTAGTATTTATGGAGATATCCCAACCCACATTAATGTTTTTGTCCCAAAAATAGAAGTTGAATTTTATGGGTTGGTCATGAAAATGGTGACGTTTCTAAGAATTTGGCACCATGAAATTATTTGTTGGTGGTTGGAGCCTATTATGTATGTATATGATATTTAATTAAATTTCACAATACAATATAACATGTTGGAGCTTCAAGTAGCTAGATTTCAATCATAGTGTATCATGTAGGATAGAAGCCTACTAGCTTTGAATATTATATCAACATTTATAAAGAGTTTAAAATTAGGGAGAATCAATTTTAATATAGTGGAATATCATGTGGATGCCATGGGGAAGCCATTTAAAAAAAATAAAATATGTTATGTATCATCATAAAGGAGACCTATGAGAGAATGGTTACATATTATTTGGGATATTGGATAGTTTTGTAGTAATAGATAGAATGAAATATGTTGATTCAAAGATAAACTAGTGATTTTCCTTCAATGAAGCCAAGAATGTGTCATGTGGCATTAATTGTAAAACACCTAACCAACCATGTGTGATTAGGAAATGGTGGGCTTGCTAAAAGGAAAGCATAACATTAGTCAAAAGAGACCTCATAGTTAACATGGACAAAGACCTGAGGCATTAATAGTAATTATTTATTTGTGAACTTGACAAACCCCATGAGCTATTAGATCAACCTAAGGAGTGGAACAAACAACACGTATGTGATAATACTTGGACTTATATTAGGCCATCTAGAACACACATAAACTACAAAATTAATGTGTTAGAAGCAAACAACAATGAAATAAAATAAAATGTAATCATTGTGGCAAATATCATAAATAGTTTAATATTAATATGTATGATACCAATAATAATAGCTCTGCCACTATTGCAACCACCTCACTCCCTTATATCCAACCCTACTTCCTTATGCTTTAACTCTTTAATATTTTAGAAAATAATTAGCACGTACATTTAATGATTGAGTGGGACAAGAGAGACTATTTGATTCAAATATGACTAAATTCCTTTGCCTTGCTCTTGCTATATTCCATATTCATGACTCTTAACCTTTTCGTAAAAATAAATAAATGATGATGGTAACAATGGTAGGTAGCCTCGTGGTGATACTCCTGACCTCTTTGATGTATGGGGTAAACTGGATGATTGGTACCCCTCCTCATCCTACTAAGACAATCTATTTTTATATTTTGTTTGTGGCTTTTCCAAATATTTAATGGTTTAAATTGTTAAAATATGACTTCTTCCACATTTTTTTTCCAAATATGTAAAATACTATTCTATAAATAATAATAAAGACACTTATCTCATCCCAAGAAATACTTAAACATTACCGTAGCAGTTATGATTAAAACTTTGACCCTGAACTACGGGGTACAGTCCAAAACAGAAACAGAGAAGAATATGTTTCAACAACAAACTAATAAGAAAATACGACCAGCAGAAGTACAGAGGGATTAACGTGCTAGTTAACCCTAGCCGTCTGGTAGTAGTTGTGGTTACAAGTTGATAGTCACCAGTAGAACGTGGCAATAAGATCACATATATCGTAGCAGTGATAGACTTTGAACCAGTTAAAACACGGCAGTTGGATAAAATTAACAATCGGTGGTGAGAGACGGTTATGAAGATTATGTAAGCATACGCACAGCGGACTAAATTGTGGAGCACCAGAGAAGTTCGACCTGCTGACCTGTGAGAATACAGGCGTTGGCAAGCTTTGACATTCTACATATGTTTCCAAATACATGAGCTCGATGGGAATATTAAAAAGATAAAATATGAGGGAATTTCTCGTGCGCGCACCAGCTCCTCTCTACCACTGAAAGGTTTGATGGTTTTATAAGATAGTTTAAAAGGAATAAATCATAAGCACGTCTTTATAGGAGTCAATCGAAGAAAATAATAAACATTACCTGTCCTGTATGGAATAATCGTTTTCAGCTTTGTATTTGCTCATATATTAAATCCATATAAATTACGTAGAATACTTCGCTTGCTGTCTACTCTGAATATTGATGTAAATTTATCATTTTTATCACATGTTGTAAAGGTACATTTAAATATTAAATAGTTTTAGTCAAATGTAAGTTCATTCATTTAAAAAATATTTTTAATATTGATTGTTAATTGAAAAATTAGCTTAATTAAATTAAAGGGAATAAGTTGATGTGTATGTGTGTTCATTTTTTATTTTATTTTTCTACTTTTAATTTATTTTATTATTGAAATTGAGAAAAAAAGGTGTAAATTAAATTACAAGAAATTAAAAATTTGATTGTTCAATTATTTTAATGGTATTTGAAAAATGTTCACAAGGTGTAAATAAGATGGTTAAGTCATTGAAAGAGATGGATAATAGGTGTAGGTTTCAATTTTCAATTGAAATTTTAAATACATGAGTTTAATTGGAATTTTTTTTAGAAAGCCAAATGATAAAGATATGTAAAAAAAATCTCTTGAACCTAATTTTTATGCCTTACCCAATCATTGATGCAGAGAGTGGAATTGCCCAAGAGTGGAGCTAATTTGTCCAAAGACAAAGCAAATCCACCCAAGCATGCACTCGCCCAAGTACATACTGGAATCACCCAAGTGATAATGAATCCACCCAACTAGT
This sequence comes from Sequoiadendron giganteum, assembly GCA_007115665.2. Lineage (NCBI taxonomy): Eukaryota > Viridiplantae > Streptophyta > Pinopsida > Cupressales > Cupressaceae > Sequoiadendron > Sequoiadendron giganteum. Next base: position 28,515,303 of record CM021100.1, read on the forward strand.
GGCATATCTGCCTAAGAGATCACATATATGTCTAAATTTGTATCCAAATTCAAGAGATTATAGTTCCTCCCAAAGGCAGATCCACCCAAGGGATTATGGATCTGCCCAAGTAGTGTTGTATCCACCCAAGAAATCATGGATTCACCCAAGTGCATATGCTTAACAGATTGTAGATCTACCCAAATAGTGGCATATCCACTGAAGAAATCATGGATCCGCCCAAGTGCATATCTGCCTAAGAGATTACAAATCTACCTAAGTAGTGGCATATTTGTACAAGAAAACACAAATTCACCCAAGTGTGTATTCACCTAAGAGATTGTAGATCCACCCAAGTAGTGACATATCCACCCCTATACAAATGGGTTTTCCCTTCTAAATCAGATCCAATCAAGAGTGAAATCACCTCTATAACAACGTATCCATCATTTGGAGAAAAATCGCTTGTATAGAGGTGGGTCTGCTTGTTCTCTAGAATATGCATTTGGATGATGAGGAGCTGAAGCACAGAAAAATGGGATAGGGGAATTTCCCAAAATGGAAAAGTGGATCCAAAGAGGGAAAAGCAGTCCTGCTTCTCTAATTTCATTAGGAAATGAGATCCACACAATGAAAGGACTATCAATCAAAAGGTGAGTCGAGTCAAAGTGTGAATATGCAAATTTCCCTTTTTTTGGCAAGGACAAGGATATGAGTCAAACAATAGTTTGGGGAGAAACATTAAAAATAGAAAAACAACTCCAAATTGCAAGCTAAAAAGTGCATTTAGAAGATTAAGCATAATACTAATGGAACCTACAAAGTATGTGGACAATTTGGAAGGGATAAATCTTGTGTACCTCTCAAAAAAAATTATTTTTAAAGGATAAATAAGGACTTATTCACCCTAGGCGAATGGGTCCTAGCTAGGGCTCCTAAATTTTTTTTTTTGGGTTCTCTTCTTCTATGTCTACACTCCCAAATTCTTGATTTTCATAGTCGAAGAGGCGAAAATAAATTATGTAGGTGAGTTTCTGTGAAATTGCAACAATGATGATAGAAAATGCAACTTTGACAGCTTTACAATTTTTCTCTTCAATAGATCTTCCACCTAAAATTTTCAAGCACACAAAAAGAGGAGAAAAATGTTTTGTTGTTGGTGAATGGGGGTTTTCCTTGGTCAAGCCCCATTTTGGTAATTTAACCTTGAAATGAACAAAAGCATGAAAGGAATGATGAATGAAAAACTCTATGTCACAACTCACCAAACCCTTGGATGAACCTTTGGTAATCAAGGTCCGCAACTTGCATGAAATGGCTTCAACGGATGTAGATCTTGACTTTGAATCTTTTCTTGGAATCATACTTTGAATCCTTGATTGAATCATGAAACCTACATCAACATATTGCTCCATAAACATGCATGATGCAACATAACTTTGACATGATGAAAGGATCTTGAATTCTGCAAAAAATGATGAAGAAATCTACCCTTGAATGCTCTTGATAATAATCTTGGCTCTTGTAATTGATCTCTCAAAAATCTAATCTTGAAAACTTAGATTTGATTTGATGAAATAACCTTGTATTTATAGTAATTCTCCCTTAATACAAATATTAGAAGAGGACATTGAGATCTAGATTTGAAATAATTAAAATATCACCAAAAACATAATTTAAATTAGGGTCCTAGGTCTAAGTGAGGACCCATTTTCCCTTCAATGGATGGGTCCTAGGTCACTTACCTAGGACACACATTCTCCAATGATAAATGTTATATTTTTTTTCATCGGTAAAGGTAGGGTTACCCTGCAAATTTAATTTGAACTTTGGAAAGAATTACAACCAATTATTACAACCATGAGAAGCATCAACATGAACTTGAAAATCCCCTTAAACACCCTACAACCCAATAATTCCAACCCTAAACACCATTCTACTTGATTTCTACCCCTAACTCCGTTGACTTTAATTAGAATATTTCCAACATTACATAAAATCTATAGCAAGACTCCCATTGCTTTCCTTTTCTACTATCTTCATTTATCATGTGATCATAGAATCATGTGGAAAGCAAGATCTTGGTTCTTCTTCTTTCTCCTTTATATTGTGTGCTAAATCTCTTCTTGATCATCTATCCATGATTTCTCTCTTATGTCCTCATTTGGGACACTCCTTTCTTCTAAGGAAGCCATGCTTAAACCCTCCTTATTTCCTCCCAAATTGTCTTCTAGAATTCTATCCTTCTCCACCCTAGAAGAAATGACCACTTCAATCACTTGATCCTTCTAAGGAACGTTTCCCTACTTATTCCCAGGTGAAATTCCAGCTGCAAGCACATGATCCTTCTGTGGGGGTTCATTGTTCCCATTCACAACTGGACCATTACCATTCGAACCTTCTTTTTTCATAGAATAGTGATGAGGGGAAACCTCTTTCCACCAGGTTGATTGATTAACCCGCTTAACTAAGAGTAATGATCATCAATATGACCAGTATTAAAGCATATGTGACACTGGAATGACAATCCTTCATGATCTAGTAGTTGATTCTATTCCCCACCAGAATATTTCAAGAGCGCAACCATTGGAAGATCTTTTGTAATATCCATTTCTACTAGGATTCATGCATAAGTAGTATGTAAAATTTTTAAAGATCCCTCATCATCCCCTAAAAAATTTCCCAACGTGTTGCATATGGCTTTGAAGCAAGATTCAAACCAAAATTGTAGAGTGAAATTTTGGAGTCTTACCCAAATTGGAACAAATCCAAAGGAAATTCGGGTAGTTGGATTGAAATCTAGATGCCATGGTTTTAGCATTAATAAATATTTTTCTTCCCAACTCCACTAGTAAGCACATAAAAATAGCATTGATGTCCCTCACATTATTAAACACCACCATAAAAAACCCCTTCAGAGTAGGGTAAATTTTGACATCACTTTCCAATATTAGGCACCAAGTATTTTTTATCCAGCAATACAAATCTGCTAGCACGTCCAAAAGCCCTGAAATTTTCCTATCAGCCCTAGCTTTGTAAAATATCATGTAGTGTCAACTACTTCATTTGTAATATCTCCATAAATGGAGATTGAGGGGGTTGCACTAGTGCACCGCAAAGGCCTTAATATCTTCTCTAAACCCATGCACTTAGGTCCTTCTCACATGCTTCGTGTTTTCCCCCTTTATCCTTCCCACCACCATTTATCATCAAAATTTGTCCAAACAGAGCCCCAGCATTAAGAGATTAGGAGCAGCTCAAGCTCCCATGCCGCTCCATCACACCAAATCCCCCATGTAGCTTCGAAGGAGGATGCCCATCTTGAAAAATCACCACATAGGGGAAAAACCATGGATGAACATAATAATCAGAGATACCAATATTCCTCCTTGCCCTACCACAGGAAGCCCTAGCCGTGACCACGACACTAGAGGCTAAGGAATGTAGAGACACCAACATTTTGTAAAGATAAATGTTATGTTATGGCATTAATGAATGTCAGGTTCTTCTCTTCGTAAATTGTAATTAATTAGGCTTGGATTTGAATTAAAGGGGCGAATTAAATAAAATTAACCTGAATTAATTTATAAAGTCCTAGAGTAGTGTGAAAGTGTAAAAGTACACTTTAAAACACCAAAAATAAGGACAATTAAGTCCATTTTATTTAATAAGGCCCTAAAATCAATGTGAATATGTAAAATAGATATTAGAACATTAAATTAAATCATAGTGAAGTTTATTTTATTATTATTTATTCTCAAATTAAGTGTGAAAATGGGATATTTCCACTAGTACAAAAAAAAAATGACTAAAAAAACTACTAAAAATTGGTCACATGACCATTAGTTTGGTCATGTGACCATTAGTAGTTTATTTCCAATCATTTATAACACAACCAAATTCAAGTCTAAACCATTTTTAATCATTTATTGGTTATTTTGATTGATCAATTTTGTAGTATATTTAGTCATTAATTTAGTTATTTATTGTTGTTAACTGATCATTTATTTAGTCATGGTAGTTTATTTATTCATGGTAATCATTTATTTAGTCATGGTAGTAATTTATTTAGTCATTTTAGTCATTTATTTTAGTCATTGTAGTCATTGATTTAGTCACGGTAGTCATTTATTTTAGTCATTGTAGTCATTTATTTAGTCATGATAGTCATTTATTTTAGTCATAGTAGTCATTTATTTAATCATGGTTTAGTCATTTATTTATTTGGGTGAATCAATGATTCAAGTTATAAATCAAATCTAACTTAATTAATCCTCACAAATTTAACTTTATTGCTAAGAAAAAAATTCAACTCCCTCCCTCCAAAATAAACTTCAGATTTATAGCTATCAAAATACTCCTATTTTTTTTAAAATGTTCATTTAATCTATAATTGTATTTTGTTAATTCCATAAGATTTCCCTTAAAAATAAAACATGGGATTTCCATTGCATATGCTAGGTATTTAGTGTTGATAAAATCTCAATCTAGCTTAGATGCAAACTTTTCATTCCCATTGCATTAAAAAAGGGATAAAAGATAAACTAGAATCTGTAACAAAATAAATGAGAATAAATATTTGATCGAATTTTAAGTTTACAATATTTCAATGTTTCTTCCAATTCATGGACCAGGATGTAACAAAATAAATGACAATAAATATTTCATTGTATTTTAAGCTTTACAACCTTTCAATGTTTCTTCCAATTCATGGACCATCAATTGTATTTTTGAATCTATCAAAGATTCCACCCCTAGAATAACTGAATTTTTCCTTTCACTTTCGAAAGTGATCCATGGTACTCCAATTTGGCAAGCTACAACCTAAACATAAGATTTCAATGAAGGTTTTAGAATATGCTTGTTAAAATGAAATTACAACCAATATCCAATAATGAGCACATTTGGGTTTTTACATTATGGAATTAAAAACCACCTCTGGACACTCCAAAGCTTAAATGACAAATCTGAGACAAGTTGGGGATTTACGATTTGAACACAAAATAACGATAAATTTAAACTAAGAAAATCATATATTTATATTTGTGGCGTGAATAAATAGATAGAAATAAAACACTTCTAAATGAAACATTGTATCAAAGATCAAGCTAATAATCTACTAAAAGCATCTCATTGTCTCCTATCTTCAAAGATTTATTAAGCTATTGTGCTCTCATATTTAAATAACACTATAACTATTAAAATGACAATCTAAAGAACAAAATGATGTTGATGCAATGATGTGAAGCTAATATGATAAAATCTAGATGATAAAAGAAACTAATATAGCATGAATTGACATGAAAACTAATAAATGCAGCTACAGGAGGCAACCATGATATTAAAACTAGAATGTTGGATGCTTGATGCTTGAATTCCTGCAGAGTAAGAGTGCATAAGTTAGATAATCTGGATCTTTTTCTTGGTTGAATGAAACTTTATTTATAGATTTCCTAGCTGTAGAAATGCACAAGGATGGAAAAGAGAGGCTTGGATTCAATCTGGAGGATTGAATGGTGAGATATGGAGGAGATTGAGAAGATTTTGGAGATTGTCTCTACCCATGAAAACACCAGGCAAGAGAAGAGGAAGGATTGATGGAAGAGGATTGAGAGATAAATTTATAATTTGTCTCCAAATCTTCCCGTGAAGTTTCAATCAATTGATTTTGACATGATTTTGACATAAATTAGACATAGGATATCTAATTTGATTTTGAGAAAATATAGAGGAATATTCCTTATGCCTTAATTTAAATATTTTTGATTTATTTAAATTAGTCAAAGAGGGATAAATAATTTAATAGAACAAACTATAGAAGTTGTTTATTAAATTAAAATAGAAGAATATGGTAATTAATCAATAAAGTGTTTAATCTTGTTTATTTAATTTAAGATTTGATGTGATAGAATATAATAGGGAAATGATAATTAAATCAAACAAAGTATTTAATCTTGTTCATTTAATTAAGATGAGATAATAGAAGAATTTAAATGTGAACGTGGACATGAACTATATAAATAAATATTTCTATTTATTCAATAGTAGAAGAAATTAGGATAATTAATCAAATAATTCGTATTTAATTAATCGGATTCTCTAGACCATTTTTAGGTGTATACAAGGTGAACTATTAAATGTTAATGGTAAGGGATTAGGAAGGAATAAAGGAACAAAAATTGAATTAGGAGAACATAATGTGACATGATCAAGGAATACTTGATTGCAATGTTTGTGTTTCTCATCATTTTTTTAGATTTGTATATACGCAAAATTACGAAAACTAGCTAACATAGATTTACAACACCATTAATGAATAAAGGCTACTTGAGTGTACGTTGTTTGAGGATATGAATCGCGAGGTGTGGAGGAAGAATGTGCACCAGGAAATTGTTTGAAATCCAAAGCATGTTATGAGACAAACATTCAAAGATAACATTCAGCTGTTCAAATGCAATAATAATATCTTTAATACTAGTTGCATACTTGTGGACTCATCATCAAGAATGTATAAGGGTCTGTAGGAATAGAGCATGCCTCATGAACAGTGTGACCATGAAATTTCATCATATCAAAATTCTACTAATTTAGTTATTCTTAAATTTCAAAATATAATTTAATAAACAACATTAAAATAACTTGCTAAATTTTACCTGAGTGTCAATGTCGAATGTATCATTCAAAATATCATTTGTGAAAGCCATTGCCTCTTCAACTGATGTAGGTTGTGTAGCTGCATCACGAGCACTTTGATAATCGTGCATGCAAACATCACCACAAGCGCCACAATCGTGGGGTGGAGCTTGGGGCCTACACGTCTCCTCCACACCAAGCTCTACTAGAGGACTCGCACACTGTAAAATGGTCTAAGTGAGTGAGTCAATTGACTTTAGCGTTTCTACCTCTGTATTGTCCTTAACAATGGAAGGAACAACGACATGCTCCACCATGGGTCTGCCCAAGGCTCTCGGTGCCAACTATGGATTATGTCATGCAATAGGTCTATCATATGTGGAACCCCCACCTCTATCCTGAAAGTCTAAGATGTCAAAATAGTTTGGCATTTTATTGAGGACAAACTCACAATAGAGTTTCCTCAAAAAGTATTGTGGCACCTCATGGTTATTGCATGGAGGTTGGTCAAATACCTTCCACCACCGCTCCCAATTTTTTTTAATTAACTCATGGTGGCACCAATGGATGGGGAACCTCCTGCATGCATGAGACAAAGGTTCATTGGTTTTCGGGTCTATAAATAGGGCACACAAGTCGATTTTGCTAATTTTTAGTTTTTTGACATCTACATATGACAAACCACTAGCATAAAATTGTCTCATCTCATGCCTCTTATTTGACCAAAAATTCATTTGCTCACTCATTTCTCCTACATGAGTTACAATTGACTTCAATGATTCAAAAATCCCTCTCCTCTAAGGGTGGGTTTTGGCATGCTCGATTAATCTTGCAATTAATTGTTGAATGTCTATTTTATTGTTTTCAATTTGATTTTGAATATTTTCTTGTGTTCCTTGAGGATGCCTATGAATTGATGGAGGGGTTTCGGGTTGTTCTTGTATAGGAGGCTCTTCACGAGGGGGTGATTGTGAATTCTCAATCTTTCGAGTTGGAGATTCATTCCTTGAAAATTAGAACAAAGTTTTATTATAAAAACCTATTTAAATTTGCATTCTAAATCAAATTCAAAATGAATAGAATAAAAATACATACCTCTTTGTAATCTTTGACCTCTCTAATGTGTTGGTGGCATCCTCGTGGAAAATGGCAAGCTAAGGATACAAACAATGGAAGAGATTTGGCGAGCACGAGTTACAGACTTGAAATCCTCTTCCTCAAGCTGCGAGTTGAAGGCAAAATAAGGGTTTGAAACTCAATTTTTGGATTTTATGTCTATTGATCCATTTGGCGTGTGCCAAATGGCTTATTTAAGGTTTTTTTTAATGTTTTTTCAATTTGGCACCTAAATTGTGTCACAAATTGGTACACTTACCCTTCTTGCATTTTCTCATTCTATCTCTCACTTTTTCACTCTCATTCTAACTATCGTCCTTGGCCAAGAGCTATCTAGCTTTCTCTTGAGACCTCTGTAGTCTGCTCATTCAGCCTCTAAAGTCCTTTTTTCCAAAACCTATCCTAAAACATAAGTTATAATAAAAAAATTCCCTTTCTTTATCCTTTTTAACCTAAGCTTTTCCCCTGAGGTAATAGAGGAGCACTCTCTCTTTGAGGAGGTAGAGGGGTGTTAATTTTCCTCTACTACACTATCATCATTTTTTTAGATTTGGGTCTATACTATTACTTTTTGTTGTTTTTTGTGATAAATTAATTTTTTAGATCTAGGGTTACATGTCAAATAGGTTTGTCAAATCATACATCAAATTTACCACAAGACAATACATCACAAACATAAATCACTAGGGGATTATCTCTCTTTTGTGGCAGCAATTCAATCATCAAACCTTAGTCAACTTATGTTTAATGTCAAGAGTCAATTGAAAAGGAGATAATCTTAGTTATCCTAATTGGATCTAGGATCACTTTTCCTAATCAACATTTTGGTGAACCCAACATATCTTGCACTTGCAATTTTTTTATTTTCATGGCATAAAAATTTTAAAAATTAATTCAAAACCTATGTTATTTAAAAATCTTGATGATAATTTGTATTTATTTTTAAAAAATTACTCATTTTCATCATAAATTAGAAAGAAAAAATTGCAAATAATTTGAATTAAATTGCATATATTTTTAGATCTAATTTTATTTGTTTAGGGTTTAGATCTGAGTTATTTTCATTGATAAAATTGATTGCAAAATTATTCTATCATTTGTCTATGCATATTTTAATGAAAAACATTGAAAAAGTGACAAAATTGCATAGTATTTTCATTTCAAAAAATCAAAAAGCATTGTTTTTCTATATTTTTTAGAAAAATCATCAATTACAACATTTAATTTCTAAAAATTATCATATTTAATTGCCCTAAAAATATCAAAATTGCATGCATGTATGTGATTCATTAGATTTTGGTGCATTTCCAAAAATTTGTTCACTTCCAGACCTGAACCTCTGAGACACGAGACCTTTAGACACTGTTAATGATTTTTAGATTTTTTTTTTTTTTAAATTATCTTAGTCTAGGGCACCACACGCCCTAGACTAGCTAGTTTAGGGTGAAATTTGTTGTGCACATCCCTATGGGTGGTGTCTGTTCAGATCTTATTCTTGTTCTAAAATTTTATTTTTCAAACCTGACTGATTTTTTGTGCATCACTCATTTGATCTAGGGGAAAATAACATGTTTCCTTTTCAAAGATGTGGTTTTTATATATGGTAAAGCATGGCTTGTCTACCTATAATTTTTCTACCTATGAGAACATTGCGAAGGAACAAACTAAAATCATTAACACATTTCTTAACACCACTTCACCTAATCTTCATTCTTCTCCTAACATCTCCCCTACTTGTGAGGGTATTTTAGTGCAAGAGGATCTACAAGCATTGATAATCATACCAATCATGTTTGTTCTTCTCTCAATATCTCACCTACTTGTGAAGAAGGTATCTTGGTGCAAGAAGATCCAATCAATGAGAATCATATTTGTCTCCCTTCCAATACCTCTCCTACTTGGGAAGATATTATGGCACAAGAAGATGAAATCATGGATACATTTCTTTCTTCAAATGATAGTAAGGTGGCTTTTATAGATGAAGATACTAAATTGGCATTAGGTCCTCCATTAATAAAAGATTGTCAACAAGTTGAAATTATGAAACCATAAATTTGATTATTGGACCTCCTAAACCACCTCTCATTGTAGGACCTCCTAAAACCTCATGGCCATATTGTAAGCTTTGGGAAACAACTCACTAGTAATCATGTGTAACAAGATGTGTTGCAACAACCAAGTTATCATATAGTTGCTCTCACATATAACACTAGAAATAATAAGCAACCAAAAACAACACCTACATCCATTCCATTACCTCAACCATATCTCCCACCCCCACCTGACCTTCCTCAACATAGTGGTAAATAATATGATCTTGTCGAGAAAATTCATAATAATCCAACCAAGATCTCCCTTTAGGTTTTGATTCAAACATCACCTACATACCAGGGAATGCTCCAAGAGGCTTTACAAAATATTGATGTCTCACCTTATATCACATCAAATGATGTAGCAACCTTGTTTGAGTGTATGAAAACAAAAAAGTTGGATATTACATTCCCTCAACATCAATTACCCTCACTTTAAATCAAAAACAAACATGAGGCTCTAATGATAATGGTTATTATTAATAAAATTGGGGTTAGGCGTACTCTTATAGATAATGAATCAGGTCTTAATATTTGTAGCATTGATCTTCTAGATAAAATTGGTGTGGATAAGAATCTTATAAACATAATGATATTTCTATTCATGGCTTTGATAATGTTAGTAAACAACCATTAAGGTAGGACCCATGATTTTACCTACATCTGTTCATATCATGTTTGGACCTCTTTCATATAATCTTCTCCTAAGTAGACCATGGATTCATTCCATGAAGGTATTCATATCTACTCTTCATCGTGAGATGAAGTTTGAATATAATAATGAGATATATATAGTAAAAGTGGATGAACAAAGTTATAATTCACAAGTCAATGCCAAACATAGAACTTCCAACTTTCTTAATATTTTGATCCCAACTTCAAAGGTAGAACCTATGCATGTTGAATATAATGATTACATTTCACTTATAAATAACTCTTAGATGATGATTGGGGTTCATTATATTTTACACCCTCCTTTGTAGGAGAGTACAAAATCTCACAATCTCAATCTAACCCGAGGCTTCTATTTCATTTTCTCAATCTTGTTCTACATCAAAAAATCCAAAAAAATCACCCCATGATGGTGATGGGGGCTCTTTAGATTTTGTCCCTCATGTGTTTGTGATTTCTAAAATTAAAAAACTTAAAAAGGATTTGAATTCTTGTGAAAGAATCAATTATTCTCATGAGCATTTAGATAGGATTTCTTCATTTGAGTTGGAAAATGTTATGGGCTTGAATATAAAATTCTTTCTAAAAGTAGATATAATGAAAACATAAAACAAGGAGATAGGGATCATGTGAAGTATGTACCATGTACCTTTCTAAAAAGGGTGTAGGATTTTAACCTTCCTCCCCATCTTCATCTCATGCTCCACCATCTACTATATTTATGACTTCTTGTGGTAAGCGAGCAAGCTTTTTTCACAAGATAAAAGTATATCTCCTACTACTTATCCTATATCCAAGAAAAAGCATATTTTGTTGAGGCTTCTCAAATCCTACTTGATTACTCTTCCTCCTCCAACACGTAAGAAATTTTATAGAAATAACTCATGTTATGCATGGTTATTCTATTGCAAGGTGTGCACCCATGGTCTCCTTGTGGTGTGCAGTGCAACACTCGGGTTCATGAAATGGCTTAATCACCTCCCTTGGATTCATTAGCTCCAAAGGTTGTATCAGGCATTAACAGGTTGATCTTTTGATGCAATGACAATCATCTTTGCAATAATTGGTATCAAAGTCTGGGTCATAGGTTTGAACCCCTCGCTTGTGTTGGAGGGGGGTTGTTGCAAGGTGTGTTCCTTTGTTCTCCTTTTGTTATTTAGTGTAATGCTCGAGTCCATGACATGGCTTAACTACCTCCTGTGGACTCATTAACTCTGGTAGTTATATCGGGCATTAACAGGTCGATCTTTTGGTGCAACAACAACTGTCTTTGCAACACATTCCACTAATGAATGTTAGGCCTTGAGTAGTAAAATATAACAACTTAGTGATTATGGTGTCCTCCCATGTGTTGATGCACCCAATACTTCTAAGTAATAATGATCTCTTCTATGGTGTTTCTCCTCACTATGTCACATTTTTAGCTTCATATGTTTGCTCATTATCATTCATGGTGGTACAATCTTAAGTACAACCATAACATATTTTCCATGATAGCAACACAATAGTATCTTGCATGGTTTTCTTTTCCTTTTACACTTGGGTCCAACAAGGATAACTAGTTTTGGGAGGTGTGTATTATTTTCAAGGATCCCCTCTTCATCTCTTGTTTCCTTAAAATATCAACATAGAAAGTATGTTTATATTTTAAGGAGGGTCATATCACCCTATCTTTTTCATAGAACTCTTATGAGATTTGCATTATTGACATACCCGTTTGGTGGTGGTGTTTTTTATAACTCCCTCTAAGGCATGGTTAACAATCCATCCCCTATGATGTTAAGCATTAATTTATCCCATACAACGTTAAAATTTTATGTGATCCCTGAAGCATGATTGATAAAACAATCAATGAATTTGGCATAACAAATCTTGTTGATTCATTAAATTGAGCACCTTTTAACATGGCCACCTATTATAACACAACTTTCTTGTCAGTGGAGCCATACATTTCATGAGTGATTTAACATCCTTAAGATAGCACCATTTTGTTTAAATAACACATTTGATTGATGACGTTTGGTATTTGAGACAAATTCAAGCCTAAGGTACCTTTGTTTGATCGACTCATCCTTTTTAGTACTAACCTTGTGTTTTTGTTTTATTGTGTTTACATATATATTTGTATGATGTATTCTATGTGTCTACTTTGTGTCTTTGGCATGTTTTCTTTGTGTATTTTATGTGTTGTTTCATATATTTTATGTGTTTACTTCATGCATTCTTTTTATGCTTGTTTTGTGCATGCTTTGTGTTTTCTTTTAAATTTTACTTCATTGATTATCCTTTGAATGTCTTATGTGCGAGTGAATATTTTCTTGTCTTATATGAATATTTGTCTTAACATTGTGGATTGATGAAATCCTAAGTTGGGGGCTTGCACACCCCTCAATTTAGTTTCATCTTATCTATTTAGTGTTTTGATGTGGAATTTTATTACTTTAGTGTGAGTATGAATGTAAGAGCATACTCTCACTAAAGTGGGGGCAAATGTAGCATAAAAAAATGTCACCCTTGACAATTTCACATACCTTGACACCCTATTTTGCTTATAACTTTAATTATAATAATAATTTACCAATTTTAGGGCCAAATTAATAAAATACATTTAAATCCTTGCCATCCCTATAAATTTGGGCCAAAAAGCATAGGTCAAGGGTGCAGGGTGCCCTAGACAATTATTATTTTTGAATGTTTGAATTTTGATTAGAGGGATTTTATGATTTGAAAACAACCTCAGGTTGGCTCCTACCCAGAAGGATTAATTAAAATGCATATATAAACATGTTTTCCTCTCATTTTGAACATTAAGGAGGCAATTTATGAATGGTCTAGATCAATTGGAAGGAAATTATGGAGAGTATTGAGTTATTCTCTATGTGTTATCTTAAACAATCTATGGTGTATTTGAGCTAACATTTTACAGGTCTATCAAGCATTCAATGCATCCATCAATCAACTTGTGGGTGGTATCTCTTCTTCAAGGGTTTTCACATCAAGGCAACATCATAAATTGCCATTTATAAAATTTAGTCAATTATTATTGTTTTGGCCTCTACCTATCCTAGGGAATTCCCTCTTGATCATCATCAATTGTTGTACATGGAGGTAGAAATACCAACACACCATTTGAATTAGGCACTTTCCCCTATACATCACCACCCTTTCCCTCATTTTTGTGTGTGTAGGTCAGATCCAAGAGTTCCAACAAAAGATAGTCTGAGAAAACATAGAGCAAACAGTGATTGACATCTCAAATTTTTTAGATCCAAAGAAGGAGCAACTTAATCTAGGGAGCCAAATGCCCTAAACCAACCAATTCTAGCCCAGATTTTAGTCATGCCAGGTTCCGCTCTATCATCATTTTTTTAAATATGGGTCCATACTATTACTTTTTGTTGTCATTTATGTGATAAGTTACAATTTTAGATCTAGGGTTACATGTCAAATAGGCTTGTCAAATCATACATCAAATTTACCACATCACAACCATAAATCACTAGGGGATTAGCTCTCCATTGTGGCAATAAGTCAATTATCAAACCCTAGTCAACTTATGCTTAATGTTGACTCAAGTGAAAAGGAGATAATCTTAGTTATCCTAATTGGATCTAGGATCACTTTTCCTACTCAACAATTTATTTAAAGGAAGATCTTCTCAAGAATGTATATCTATTTTGTTATGGTTGGAAGCCTCATTCACCATTTACTCAGTGTTATTGCTTCCTCATTTTTACTTACTCTCATACATTCACTCCCTATATTAAGGTTATCATTTTACCTTAGGGTTCATTTTCAAGTGAAAAAGGTGTTGAATACACTAGATACTAAGAGGGGGGTGAATTAGTATCTAAAAAACTTTATACCCTTCCAAAACTCAAACTCTTTAGAACAAAACAAACTTCAAATCAAACCCTAAAACAAATTAGTAGCAATGAGAGATATAGCAATTTATTCCTCTAACCAGTTCAACAACCTTCAACAATAAAAGATACAACAATTCTATCTTTAACCAGATTATGAGCAAAGAAATATGAAACAAGGAACACATACACAAGATGACACCAAATTTATGTGGAAAACCTAATGAGGGAAAAACCACAGTGAGAGTTAACTCACAATATAGAAGCTCACTTCTTACAAAAAGGCTCATTGCCAAAAGACTTGCAGACTAAGGCGCACAACCTTGGAGCAAGATACAAGGGACTTGCAGAAGTGAAACACTTACAACTATAGGGGAAAGAAACAAGGACCTAATGAGACTCACTATCTCAAAACATGATACAAAATATTATAAAGAATTAGAATATTTGTCAATAATTCACTCTCTTGATTGAGGCATTAAAGTGCATCTGATCTTTCTTTCACACACTTTTGCACTTCCTTCTATGAGATATTCAATTACATTCCCCACACACACTTCCACACTTTCTCACCTCTAGAATATTAAATGTTCTTTCATTAATATCCACTACAAGATCTCAAAACTTCAGTTAGGTCGGCCTAAAGAAAGCTAAATAATGATTTCAACAAGTTAGCCACAAAATCATAGTGTGGTCCTATCTAGGGGAAAGAGAGGACCAAAAATAATCTTATTACATCTTCCAAT
Source organism: Sequoiadendron giganteum (assembly GCA_007115665.2). NCBI lineage: Eukaryota > Viridiplantae > Streptophyta > Pinopsida > Cupressales > Cupressaceae > Sequoiadendron > Sequoiadendron giganteum. The sequence goes on from CM021100.1 coordinate 28,530,402, forward strand.
GTGATCCCAAGAATTTCACACGTTGGCACACACCAACCCAAGTCAGAAACAGGGAAATGTGTAAATTAAACATGAAGAACATAACCTCATCTGCTGGCACAAACCCTCAAACACAAAGCACAAGCATGATGACAAGCCTTGTCGACTAGATATCCAAAAATTAACCAGAAGGCCAACTCAAACATAATGCAACACCAAAAGAGATCAACCACTAATGTGTGGATCACAAAGGGATGTTCCTTAAACATACAAGAAAACTTGTAGATACTTTTGTCATACTTTCATGCCACCAACAACTACCACAAAGTAAACAGGAACAAAACACTTCATCCCAGAAGCACATAATACACAACCATGAGATGGATCTTAATAGATCAACTTGTAGACCACTTCAAAACATGAGATTTAAACTAAGACACTGCACAAACTCTGAGAGCACACTCACCAAGTCATAGGAGTAGATACATCAATATGGATAAATGCAAAGCATTTTTTGGATCAGTCCAAACAACCAACAACACTGCCAACATTCTATAATTCATAAAAACCTCCTTGACAACATGGGTGACCTAAAAAGATAGGAGTACAATTTCCATAGAGCACAAACACTAAATATAAAACTACAAGATGACATTACTAACAATGGAAGAATGTGGAGAATTCTCTCACACAGTCTTCACAACAACATTCTAAAACAAAAACTTATTACTCATTTGTGGAGGCCAAAGCAACCTTGCATCAACACATAATTCTTCAATAACAACAGGAAAGAGCATACAACATAATATAGACCATCAACAACATCTCCCCACCATCAAAAATACTTCTAATCCCCATCTTAATACATCATCATCAAAATAACTCTATTGACAACCATACACACTACTTTACATGACATCAAACAAGGCATGACATCTAACCATGAACTTCAGCAACACATCGTCATACAACAATGACAACCCAAACATAATGTTTGCCAATAATGATTTATAATACCAACCAATAATGCAACTATATCCATAAGTATATGCAACAATTTGCTTAGGTGTTGACACCAATGACAACCAATAATTAGTGTTGTCATTAATGACAACCACTACCAACAATCTCCCCCTTTGGCATTAATGACAACACACACCTGCTCACTCTCCCCCTTTGACATCAAGGACAAATGGCAACACACACCTGCATAAAACAACAACATATTCCTACACTTCAAGAACAAATGGCCAAAGATATTTAATTAAAACAACAATACATTCTCCCCATTTGACCAACAACACCTCTTCTTCAAGCAATTATACCAACTCCCTCTAAGGAGAAAATTCTTTCCCCTCTTCAACTTTCTCCCCCTTTTATGTACACACTCCTTGAAACCACTAGCAGGCTCCCCTTGTCAGTAACAACCATTACCAGCTCCCCTAAGAGGAAGCCATTGTAGAGTCCTTACAGATGTCTAGTAAACTTGGTGGCAATCACACAATTCAGAGGGAAAACCTAACTGAATAGTCCACTTGAACCTTTGGAAAGACCTACATTGAATTATCAGTCAGGGCTAGTAAACTTGTGCTGGTACTGGCATTGTATGTACTTTCAAAGACTTAAAACTACCTAAATCATCCTAGTATAGATGTTACACTTGCTGAGGAATCATAAAACTGCATAACAATAAAGAAATTAATGTTGGTTCTATTGCTACGGGTACCTTCAGTATAAGACTATAACTAATTACTATCAAGAAATGAATGTTGGGAATTAACTGAATTAATAACTAAACTTACACTACACTCTGGAGTACAAAAAATTCAAGCAATTATAGTATAATTGAAATAAGGATTTATTCATGAATCCATTAATGACTGTAACACAAATAATCTATTTAACATAACTTGCATTTATGAAGTAACTAATAAATTAGAAATGAAATTACAGGATATGGAATGAAGGACAGTTACCTTGAGTGGCCCATGCTCAAGTGGTTGTCTTCACTAATCTAAACCAAATCCAACTTCTTAGATTAATGCAATCATAATAATTCAAACCATTTATTACACAACTCCAAAAGATCACATAAGATTCTACTAGGATATCTTATTCATGAAACCATGATTTGAACAATAAACATTGTCCGCATAAGAACAACAACTAACTGAAAGTATCTGGTAACTATATCTGCTCCAAACAATATCAACTAACTGACTAGCTAACTAAAACCTCAACCACCAAGCCATACATATAGGCACAGGGGAGTTTATTAAAACATGACTCTAAACTAAAACCATAAATCACCACTCCCTAGATATCAGAGCGTGATAAAGACTCAAGAATATAAATTATAACTGAAAAGGAATAAGAGTCCAAGTAGGATTGTGACTCTGTTGTAACAGAACTGGAATGTGGAATGCTCAAATCAGTTATGTTAGAATCCCAATTGTAACATGGTTCTTCTCCTCTAGTATCTTTATTAGACATCATAATTATGCACAACCATCTTCATTAAGTGCCTCCATGTTGTTGTTGTGCTCCATTTATCCTGGAATCTCCCTTGTTTTGTTGCCTAGGAATTCCTTTGGTTGTGGGTTGCACCTCGTAGTTGTTGTGGGCTATAGTCTACCCCTTCTAGTTGCAAAGAGTTAGTTCACAAAACATACACACAATACTAACAACCATAGCTAAGCACAAATATCAATGACATTTCATACATATCCACACATAAATTATGTATTAAGCATCACATCATAACAATATTTCCATATACTTTAAATTAGGTTCAAGGTTGCATAACAAGCATAAAAGATAGCATAGTGTAGGAATATATATAAGATAAATATATAGTAATGTCTATGAACTTGAATAAAAACATAAGAAAACTATCTAGTGACTGGACTCATTAGCCACCATTAGTCTAGGCATAAAGATATGTCTTGAATTACTCCTCTTGGATAGATGCACCAATGATGCATCTAGTTAGAGCAAGTAGGGGCAATAACCCCTAATTTCTATCGGAGATACTCAAAAGTATCCTTTGAAAGTGCCTTAGTGAAAATGTTTGCAATCTAATCCTTGGTAGGAACATGCTCCAATTTGACTTCATGCTCTACGACCTTCTCTCTCAGAAAGTGATATCAGATAGAAATGTGTTTAGTTCTTGAATACATTATTGGATTCTTGGAAATATTAATTGCATTGGTGTTATCACACAATATAGGAATGGATTCATCATACACCACCTTCACATCTTTCAGATTTTACTTCATCCAAAGCACCTAGGTACAACAAGATGTTTCAACAATATATTCAACCTCTATTGTAGATAAGGACACTGAGTCCTACTTCTTATTGAACCAAGAGACCAATATGTCTCCCAAGAAAAATGCACTACCACGTGTACTTCTCTAGTCATCCACACATCCTACCTAGTCAACATCACTATAAGCATTCAAAGAAAAAATATTATCCTTCTTATACCATAACCCATAATCCAAAGTTCCTTTCAAATATCTAAATATTCTTTTCACTACTTTCTCATGAGATTACTTAGGATTAGCTTGAAATCTAGTAGCCAAACATACATGCATGATATTATGTCTAGAAGAAGTCAAGTATAACAAGCCTCTAATCATAGACCTATATAAAGACTAATCAACTTCCAGAGACTTAGTCAAGTATAACAAGCCTCCAATCATAGACCTATATAAAGACTAATCAACTTCCAGAGACTCATCAAATTTTCTCAAGTGATAACCAGTCACCATAGGAGTACCAATAGGTTTGGAATCCTCCATGCCAAACTTCTTCAACATCTCATTTACATACTTAGCCTGAGAAATAAATATGTTATCTTGCTAAACAATTTGAAGCCGAAGGAAAACAGAAAGCTCACCAATCATTGACATCTCAAATTATTTTTGCATCTCTTCTATAAATTTCTTACATATATCATCATCTCCACCAAAGATGATGTCATCAACATATACAACCACAATCAACAACTTATCTTCCTAAACCTTAATTTAAAGATTGCTATCTGCAGTGCCTTTCTTGAAACCTTGTTGAAGTAAATACTTGTCCAACCAAGCATACCAAGCTCTATGAACTTGCTTGAAACCATACAAAGCTTTCTTGAGTTTGTACACCATATCCAGATCTTCTAATAACTGAAAACTATCTGGTTGTTCAATATATACCTCTTCCTCTATATCACCATTTAAGAATGCTAACTTGACATCCATTTGATATATTTTAAAGTTCTTATGAGCAAAAAAAGTAAGAAACATCCTTATTGCCTCCATTTTGGCTACCAGAGCAAAAGTCTCTTCAAAATCAATACCCTCAACTTGTGAATAACCCTTGCAAACCTATCTGACCTTATTTCTCACAACTTCACCATCTTCATTCAGCTTGTTCTAAAACACCCATTTAGTTCCAAACACATTCTTATTAGCTGATCTGGGAACTAACTCCCATGTTTGATTCTTTTCTATCTGATCCAACTCTTCTTCCAATTCCTTTATCCAACCATCATCTTTTCTAGCATCAATAAAGTTCTTGGGCTCTACTTTTGACAATAAACATAAATTTACTTTCTCACTTGCTCTTGCAAGCCTTCTCCTAGTCAACACTCCTTTATTCTTTATCTACAATGATCTGATCTAATGAATGGTTCCTCTATACATACTTTGTTGGATTCTTGGGAGCCTTCACTATTTTTGATTCCTTGTCTTATTTCGCTTCTTATTTCCCTTTTTCTTCTTCAATCCAGGGAGGTATATTAGATCCACAAACCTCTTGTTCTTGTGATATCTAATACAAGTCTTCATCTACCTTAACATTTGTGCTTTCAATCATCTTTCCCAATCTCTTTTTTTAGCATCTATAAGCCTTGCTCCTAGTTAAGTAACCAAGAAATATTCCTTCATCACACCTTGAGTCAAAATTTCCAAGGTCTCCTTCATCTCTTTTGATATGACATTTGCTACCAATTTTTTAAAATTATTTAATAGTGGGAGGCCTTCCAAACCATAGCTCATCAGAGGTCTTAATGCTATTGACCCTCAACTACACTCTATTAAGCAGATAGATAACAATGTGAACTACTTCCTTCCAATACATATAGGCATATCGACATATTTCAACATGGTTCTATCCATCTCTTGCATAGTACTATTCTTGCTTTCCACTACCTTGTTCTGTTGAGGGGTTCTAGACAGACATATGTCTTCTAATACCATGATCTTCACAAAAAAAATTAAATTCATTTGAATTAAATTCACCTGCTCTATCTGAACTTAAGCATTTGATCTCAATATCCATTTCATTCTCAATTTTTTTTTGAAAATTTTAAACTTATCAAAACCTTCTAATCCATCTCTTAAAAATGTAACCCAAGTCTATCTAGTGTAATCATAATAAGTAACATAAAATACCTTTCACCTTTTTGACTCCTTGTTCTTGTAGGTCTATAAAGGTTAGTATGAATCAACTCTAATGGCATTATAAAAGAGTACTCCTTTCTCTTGAAACTTGTCTTTTTTTTCTTTCCCATTTGACATTCCTTGCATAAAGTGTTTATAAGCTTGGTTATCTTAGGCATATCTCTTACAACATGAGAGGAATTATTTTTACTGTGTTGTCAAAGTTGATGTGTCCCATCCTTTTGTGTCACAACCAACATTCTCTAGACCGAGCCAACAAAGATTCTTCCATTAGCCTCCTTTAGATGATTGACATTACCATTTTTTCTTGTTCCTTCAACAACTAGTTTTCCAGACCTTGCTTTTTTGATCTCACAACCATTAGCATGAAATGTAAGATTGTATCCCTTGCTACACATTTGACTGACATTGAGAAGATTATGCTTTAGACCATTGACATAGAGAACATCCTCAGTCCTACTTTTTCCATCAATTATTATAGCTCCTTATCCACAAATTTGTGTTGACTCGTCACTACCAAACTTAATAGCACCACCATTAATCTTCTTAATATTGATGAACCTTCTCTTGTCACTAGTCGTGTGGTTAGAACAACCAATGTCAATCACCCAACCATTTTATTCTTCCTTTGCACATGAAAGGAAGTCCAGACAACCATAGATATTTCATTATTTTTATCAGCTTGTAGAATGCTAGACCTCTTACTTTCTCCAATATTGCCCTTTTTTTCTTGCAAGGCCATGAATAGGGTTTCATCATTTGAATCATTATCCTCATCTTTTTTGAAGAAAAACTTTTTCCTTGGAATATAAACTCTTTCTAACCTTATCTCTTTTATTACCATCATTAGATTCTTTGTAGGGACATTTAAATGCAAAATGATCGGTCCTTCCACAATTGAAACACTTGAAGGTAGCTTACCTTTGTATTTGTCGATGCATTTCTTCAATCTTCCTATAGAGACCAAAGTCATCATTCTGATCAAAAAAATCATCTTTTATCTTTTAATTGGCTTTGAATGCAACTTCCTTCTTTGGAACATCTTTGTCAAATTCTCTCATTTCAAAGGCAGTTAGAGCACCAAACATTTCATCTACTGAATACTGATCCAAATCCTTAGACTCTTCAATAGCAGACACTTTATGACTAGGATTTAGGGAGAGATTTCAAAACCTTCTTCACAATCTCATCATCTTTGACTGGACCACCAAGACCAGTGATGCCAACAACAACTTCATGTACCTAGAGTATATAACTTGTAATGTATTCATCCTTTGGCATTCTTAAGGTCTCAAATTTTCTCTTGAAAATATGCATGTTAGCTTGCTTCACTTTGGTATCCCCTAATAGATTCTACTAATCTTTTCTCAAACATCCTTAGCAAAGATACAACTCATCACCTTCAAAAGTTTTGAATGAGCCAATCCACACAAGATAACATTTTTAGCCTTGGCATTGTTCTCATATAACTCGATTTCAGCTAGATCAGTTGGAGGGAAGTAGGAGCAAAATAACCGTCTTTGATTGATTTCCATACACCAAACCCTAGAGAGTTTAGGTGACCTTCCATTCTCAATTTCTAGAAATCATAATTAGTCCCATCAAACCTAGGACCCTTGTAAGCTCCATCATGTGTCATCCTGGACCTTTACCTCAAGCAATTAAGCTTCTTCAAAGGAACTTGGCTCTAATACCAATTATTGAATACACCAGATATTGAGAGGAGGGGGTGAATCAATATCTATAAAAAACTTACACACTTTTGAAACTCAAAATATTTAGCACAAAACAAACTTCAAATCAAACCCTTAAATAGATTAGTAGCAATGAGAGATTCAATAATTTATTCCTCTAACCAATTTAGCAACCTCGAGTAATAAAATATACAAAAAATCTATCTTTAACGAGATTATGAGCAAAGAAAAATGAAACAAGGAACACACATGCACAAGATGACACTAGATTTATGTGGAAAACCTAATGAGGAAAAAATCATGGTGAGAGTTAACTCACAATATAAAAGCTCATTGCTTACAAAAAGGCTCACTGCCAAAAGACTTGCAGAATAAGGCACATAACCTTAGAGAAAGATACAAGGGACTTATAGAACTGAAGCACTTACAAATCGAGGGAAAAGATACATGGACCTGATGAGATTCACTATCTTAGAGTAGGATACAAAAGATTATAAAGAATTACAATATTTGTCAACAATTCACTTTGCTGATTGAGGCATTAAAGTGCATCTGATCTTTCTTTCACACACTTTCACACTTCCTTCTACAAGATATTCAATTGCATTCCACACTTGCTCACTCTTGCATTTGAAAAGTTCTTGCATTTATATCCACTACAAGATCTCAAAACATCAATTAGGTCAACCAAAAGAAAGATAAACAATGATTTCAACAAGTTGACCAAAAAATCATAGTTCAGTCCTATCTAGGGGAAAGAGAGGACCAAAAAAATCTTATTGCATCTTCCATATGATACCAAACATTTCACATGTTGGCACACACCAACATAAGTCGACAACAAGGAAACGTGGAGATGAAATATGAAGCACATAACCAATCAGCCCAAAACATAACTTTGATTGAATTTACTCAAAGTGATTCTAACCAAGATAAGTCAAGACCCAAATCCACCTTAACACAACTTCATCTATTGGCACAAACCCTTCAAACATAAAGCATAAGAAAGATGACAAGCCTTGTTGGCCAGATATCCACAAATTACCCAAAAGACCAACTCAACACACAATGTAACATAAAAAGATCTCAAGCAATGTTGTGTGGATCAAAAAGGGATGTTCCTTGAACATCCAACAACACTTCCAAGTACTTCTTTCATACTGTCATGGCACCAACAACTACTGCAACCAAAACATGAACATAACACTTCATCTCGAAAGTACAAAATACACAACCATGAGATGGAACTTTAATGGATCAACTTGCAAACCACTTAACCACATGAGATTGAAGCTGAGGGACTACACAAAATCTAAGAGCACACTCACCAAGCTGCATGATCAAAAACATTAATGCAAAGAAATGTAAAGCAATTTTTGGATTAGTCCAGACAACCAACAACACTGCCAACCTTTTTCAATTCATGAAAACCTCCTTGACAACATAAGTGCCCTCAAAATATAGGAGTGTAATGTCCACAGAGCACAAACACTAAATCCCAAACCGTAAGACGACATCACTAACAACAAAGGAATGCAAAGTATTCTCCCAAACAGTCTTCACAACAACATTATGAAACAAAAACTTCTTACTTACTTGCAGAGGCTAGAGCACACTTGCATCAACACATACTTCTTCAAGAACAATAGGATAGAGCACACACCATACTGTAGACCATCAACAACATATCTCCCACATCAACAATACTTCTAATCCTCATCTTAATATACCATCATGAAAACAACTCTGCTGACAACAACCATACACACTACTTCTTTACATGACATCAAATAAGGCATAACATCCAACCATGAAATTCATCAACACACCATCATACAATAATGACATTCAAAATAGAATGTTGTCAACAATGATTTACAATGCCAACCAACAATACAACTATCATCACAAGTATATACAACAACCAACAATCGGTGTTGACATCAATGACACCCCTTGCCAACAAAAGGTTAAAAAAGAGAACCTTACAAATTTGAGAACTTTATTATTCGGTGATTGACTATTTAAATATACTTTCAAGTCCAAAAAATGTCAACAAACTTGTCTCACTCTATTTAGTAGGTCTCAATCCATAAAAAACATTAAAAACTATACTAAAAAATATATAATTGAAAATTACCAAAGATATTGCTAATATTGATTAAATTCAATCATGTTAATGAGTCAAGAGTTGAGAGATTTTAATTCGTATAACAAATATATTTAACAATGTCTACAAATTCACTCTATATGCATATTATAAAGTAAGGCAACAAACAAAACCTTATAAAATAAGACAGTGAACAAAACCTAGTCAACACTCTTTGCAACCTTGTCATCTTCTACCAGTGTCGATTTTATGTTCATCTACAGACTCAATGTAGTGAGATGGCATTCATTTGACATGAGAAAATTTTCATGTGTTAAAATCAATTCAAATCAAAGATCTTTAAAACTGGCATCAAAACTAAAAATATTGCCAAATAAATTATTCCTCTTAGGGTATGGTCCCATGGAGAGGGGCTTCCTAAAAAATTTTAGTGGGTGCTGTTTATATTTTTTAGGAATATTTTAAGGCTAGTGGTCTCATGAATTCAATTTTGCAATTCAGCTTAAAAATTTGAGCTCTAAAATTTAAGGATTGAACTGGAGTATTTTTGGTAAAAAATAATAAATAAATAAAAATTCTCTCATTTTTAATTCATTTTAGGAATTTAAAATTTTAAGTGATAGACAAGTGGCAGAAAAAATTTCTAAAAAATTCCTAAGATGTAGGGGAAATTTCTAGCCCCACCTCAATTTCATCGCTGAAAGATTCATTTCTAAAAGGTAGGGGCTCCTATTTTTTTGGAAAAGATTCTAATTAATCCCATAGCACAATTTTTTTCTTCTTCATGGGACCGCTTGATCCATGAAAATAGAAGCCCAAACCCGCCCATGGGACCATACAATTACCACCCTAAATCCTACCAACTCTTCCCTTGGCTAAAATATTTTTAATTATATTTAAATCAAATTAATTCTTTATAGTAGGTGATGGTAACAATTACTACGCAATACACACGTGATGCAAATTTCAATATTTGCATCTATGACTAAAAGAAATTTGGGAAGTGACAATATGGGTTGTGTATTCCTCTATGTGTATTGGATCTCCTTTTGCTTATATCTCTTTGTTATATGAAGTTGTAGAATATGTATCATTGAGGTGCAAAAGACTCCCATGTCAGTTGCATGTTGCTCAATGATTATGCTTCCATGTTAATCTTTTCTTTAAGGTTTAATAGTGTTATAGTTGTTTTAATTCAATATAGATTAGTCCTCCATTTGATTTTAGTGATTTTTTAAAAATGTTTCTTAAATTTTCTAAAAGCATTTAGAGGGGTTTCATGGTATTGTTATAGGTTAAATACGATGAATTTCACATATTTATTATTTTGCAAATGAATTTTTATCTCTAAATTATTGTAAGATTCTAAATGATTTGGATGCTAATATAGGCATGCAAATTGGGTTTGAATTAGGCTCCTTTTATGGTAAAAATTAATTTTCTTTGAACTTGTTGGAGGGACGAAGTTTGTTATAATTTTTTTTTGAATTGGGATGGAGTGAATTATATATATTTTCATGTATTGTATACTTTTTTTGTTGCTTCCAAGTTTTTAAAACATTTCTGGTTTGAAAGTTCGAAAAAATTGTGTTATGTAGGATGGATATTAATGCTAATATTCTTCATGGTCTTGTTGTGGATGGTGTCTTCACAAATAAAAAGTGTCTTACTACTTTCCTCCTACATTGTATAAACTTTGTAAACCTCTAAATCTTTTGTTTTGACCAAGTAGATTATCTTTGGATTTGACGGTAAGTTAAACTATTATCTCATGCATTAAGATGCACAAACGTAATTTGATTTACAATAAATTAGGGGCAAATTTGTGATTTTAGTCTCACCCAAAAGTAATCAACATATTTTGTGTTGTTCACTTGTAGCTTCTCAAGGTAAGCATAACCCACTAAATCTTTTTACCATTTTACATTGGGTTTATAAAATAAGTGCAGATGGTGAGCATTGGACATTTTATATTATTATAGATTATCATTATTCAACCACAACACAAAAGAGTGTTTCAATTTTATCCCAATTTTTTTGGTAGAGACTAGTCCTGTGGTCCTCCCAACTAAATAAAAAATATTCTTGAAGGGGATTTAATGATTTGAAGAGAAATAAAACATTTGAAAAGAATATGTTCTATTATTTTCCCTACAATATCATGTGAGTATTTAGGACATAACATGATAATGAAAATAAATTAGGTTTCTTATCTTTCTAGTTTGTAGATAAACATATGCCACATAAACACATGAAACTCCATAGAACTAATGTCCTCTTGAGCTTTGGTAGTCATAACCCTTATGCATATGGTCAATAGCATTATTGTATTGCAAGCATAGGCTTAAATAATTTGGTCTTGTGGAATCTTAAAAGATTCAAGAGATCATGTTCAACTTATGTTGATTTTGCACATCCTTGGACACTTCAAAATTGTATTTTCAAATCACAACAAGATTGAAGAAAAATCATGCACAACATCACTAAATAATGATATAACCATTTAATAAACTACTTTACTTTTTTTTTCAACAATTCAATGTCATGTATCATTTATGCGAAGTTAAAATGTTTTTATGTGGCTTATATTAATATAGACAATACTTAAGTATAATATATGACATCGATATAGGTTGGTGAATATATTTGTTTATGGACCTATATTATAAGAAAATTTAGCATACTACATCTAATTTGTATGATAGGATATAAACAAAAATATAATAAGACATATAAAGATTGAATTTACTTATCATGTAGATTAATTTATTTAAGTTTTTCTTGGTCAAAATTGCCAAGCTAGTTTACAAGTTATATCATCTATTCATAAGAATTTATAGTTTCACACTTTTTTTAGATAGAGAGCTCAACTAAGTTCCTTGGTTATGGTCAAAACATGTTAAACTATATTAATGGTAGCATATGACATTAATGCCAATATGAGCTGATTTGGAGGAATTTTGTAATGGATTGGTTGTTCATTAATTTTTGTGCAATTTATATAAAATATGAATGTATTAATTTTATTAATGATTTTAAATAAAAAATAAAAATTCAAATTCCAATTCTAATTAGTTAACAAGATACAAATAATGATAAAATTCATGCATGATATGAATACAAATATACAACTCATATAAAACAATTCTTTTATAATTTTTCAATAAAGCTAAAAGTAATTTATTAAAACCACTCCAAAGATTGATAAACCTCTCATTGGATTCCATTAATCTTAAAGGAGAGGTATTTGTTTTTGGTGGCCATGAGAATTTGCTCAAATTCGTCTAATCTAAATGTTTTGACAAGTTCAAAAGATGTTTGAATTTGAAAAGTGATTTACCATTCAAAAAAATGCTATGTTCATATAATAAAAGAATATTATATGAAAAATCTATGAAGATATATTTAAAAAAAAAAACAAATACAAACAAATAATTAACACACCAAAAATTTCATAAGTTCATTTCATTGTTAATTAAAAATAATATTATTTAAAAAAAATAAAAAAATTTAAATGTGGACATATATCCATTATAAAGAAACGTGTTTCTCTAGAAAAGAAACATCGAGGGCAGCCCCACAAAAATTACATGACCTCTTAGATACGCAACAAAATCTGGCAGCTTTTCTTCTACACTTAATTTACATAAGAATATCTGTCTATCAAAATCCGAAGTGGGATAATCATCTGCGTAGGCAGCCACGTGGAACTTTGGATTTATCTCACAGGACCACAAGACTTGCGGATTCAACCCAACTACCTAGGAAATTCCTCCAACTACTTAAGCTTTTGCTCTGGGTTTCGATTTGAGTGTTTTTTTCGCTGCAATAAGGATCCTGAAAAATGGCAACCAGGATGGCATCGTTTGTGAATGTACCTGCAGATTCACATTTTTCATTGCAAAATTTGCCGTATGGAGTGTTCAAACCAACTGTTTACCAGCAGGCAAGGCCGGGAGTGGCCATCGGAGAGCATGTGTTGGACCTCAGCGCCCTTGCCCAAGCAGGCCTTTTCGACGGCCCTCTGCTTAAACAATCGGACTGTTTTTTGCAGGTTAGTCTGGAATTCTTCGGATTTTCATCTTTTTTGTTAGTGGTTATATGAGAAGCTCATGTGACCTGATTCATCTAGTCCGGCCACTTTGATTTGTTTTATTTAAGATTGGAATCTCAGTTTTTAGTCATAGGTTTCGCCTTTTTTTGGGTGAGTCTCAGTGTAGTAGTGGTAAATGCTGAGATTATCTAGGGAGTTCACCCTCACATCGAAGGTCCCAGTCCATTCCCACTTGTTTGGAGCTAATCCTTACCCTTCATGTTGTGCAATTTGTGCTTATCATGATTTAGGGTGTTCTGTAGGTCTATGCCTAACAGGGCTAACTTTACTGCTGAGATGTCCAGTCCACGAAAATGCTGGTCCAGAAGCAGCATTTTAATCTCTTAAGCATTTGGAGTTTTCGGCTGTCTTGATTTTCAATTACTTTGAGCTTCAATTTAGAAGTTATTTCTTCCGTGACATATGCCTCTGAGTAGCTATTACTTCGACGACCCATGCCTCACAAGTGTTGGCGATACACTTGGCAGTCATTGCCTATCTTTCGAAAGATGGGATTGAAATATGCAAAACAAACTATTGCATGATGTCAGTTAACAATATTTTAATCAGTTCTTCTGTGACCCACGTCTAATGAGAAGTCATTCCTTTTAATGATTAATGTCGCATGAATACTTATTTCCTCTTTAACCTGTGTCTCGTGAGATTAAATGATCAAATCGATGCTTATTGCATACTGTTGAAAGTTAGGATTGAAAGTGGTAAAATGAACCATTGAATATTATCAGACAACCACCAAACTTGCACCCAATAACCAAGATTATCATTGTATAGCTGTCGGGAGGTGGGATTGAAACTGGTGTACTGTACCATTTCATAGCATCAATTTACACCGTCTAAACTCACACCCAACAATTGGGGCATCTTGTCAAGTCACCCTATCAGACCCTTAGCTAGGAATACATTTCTTTTAAGAATTGGGTTTATTCCCGAGTTTTGTATAGAGGTTAAAATCAATGTGCAACGTTTGAACAATATATAGGGTAAATGAAAATGAAATAAAATCTCCTTGCAATCTTAAAATGTTTGAATTTGGGAGTTCCATATCCAAGTTTCCGATGGACTTTTCCAATGGAACTAAAAGTACTAAAATTGACTTTAATTTTTTTACATATGGTGTTGTTCTTCTCGCACACACTTCAGGTTATCCGCCCAAGTTCAAATGACAAGGAGGAATACTTGTCTATGTCTGAATGACAATGAGGAATTCCTCTCAACTGGAATTGGAAGCAGGTACATCAGATTTTTTTTTACTGTAACTTATTCTGCAGGCTTCTTCAATGTAACATTATATAGGGCGTCTGTGTTTGTATTTCTAACAGGAAGAACATACTGTTGAGCTTCTACAGTTATGAACTTCTAATAGCTCAAGCTGATAAATATGCTATGAGTTTTTGAACTAGGAACAGAGGTATGAAGTGAATCTAGTTAAAAACACTAAAAGATTAAGTGAAATAAATGATCTCAATTTTTTTTATGAGTTCAGCTATACAAATCTGAACTGCAACATAGCCAGAAGTGCAAAAACACAAACAAGGACATAAACAAACATATTACGACACACACATGTGGCGCACATAAATGCCACTCGGTTTTCTATACCCATAGTGATGAGGTGACAAGATCAACACAAAAGGACAGCTTCTTTGTTTCCTTAGGTGAAATGAGACTGTTACTAGACAAATACAAGTATAATTCTTCACATGCCACATCATTGGTGGTTATACCTGTAGGACTTGAACAGTCAATTGTGCACATCAAATCGAATAACAGAATTATAGTTGAAGCAATAGGTGGTGTTAATCTATCATCATCTCCTATGAAACCTCATTACGGCATACTCTAAAATTCTAAATGTTCTAAATTTGAATTAATCATTTAAATTGAAACATGACTGATTTCTAGATCAATCCATAAATGTTTAACATGTAATACATTAGTCAAAATGTTGCCTTAATAAGTCATATCATCGATGCATGAATAAAAATACAGTTCTATCAGTCACATCCAAATGAAGTTAGCATAGATATGATCATTAACGTCATTAGATAAATCAATCCAGATACTATCATAGGCTAATGTTTTGAGAGCATAATCTATCAACCCTAGCAAGAATCATGGCAAGGCAAGGGCTAAACATAGGTGGCCTTACACGTGTAACCCAGAGGTTTATATTTTCTGTTCCATTCAAGGGGCCTAAATTGTTGGCTAAGGAATATATGATTGAAAATGGAATGAAATTAAATATTTTAATAACACTCATGAGGCCAGAGCAGCCTATGGGACCCAAGATCAGCACAGGATCCTCCAACAGATAAGCCCTAAAAAGTTTGTAAACTCCGCTCAAGATCAGATCTTCTGCAGTGGATTTTGATGATGAAGTTTGCAGTTTTCTCCAACCTTGCCTCCTCAAACAAGGTACTTAAATTATCAACCTGTAAGGTGTCTTCATAGCTGGCCCGGATGTCTCTATACACTAAGCACTCCAAGATGAAGTGCCATTCTATCTCCACCATTCCCTTGTTACAAAATTGACATTCTTTTTTCCCACTCCTCTTTAGGTACCATCCATCTGCTTGTTTCACATCTAAGATGATGTAAATCAGATGATAGTGATGTTTCTAAAGAAGTTTTTGTTCTTACTCTATTGGAACAAATGGCATAATTCAACATGTTGTGCCAACATAGGGATTCTTATCTAAGATTTTCCTAATTACTTCTAGGAGATTTTAATTAGTAGATCGAACTACTCCATTGCCTCGGGGATAATAGTTAGAGGAAAATTTTAGAATTTACTATATTCTTGTATGCCCACTAGTAAACTATGAAGAAGAGAAAACAGGGTTGTTATCACATACTAGAGCATAAGGCATCCCAGACTTGGTTACCATGTGTTTTCTAGAAACATCATCACGATCTCGATAGTGCAATTCCTAAATGCCTGTGCTTCACTCCATTGTGTATAATAATCTGTCACTGTTAGAATGAATTTGTGGCTAGCTAAAAAAATTGGATTGATTGTTTTGATGAAGTCTTATCCTCATTGTGTGAATTTTGGGTTTGATTCTCAGCTACAAATGCATAGAAGGATTTTTCTTTCAATTAGTAGATACTTGAAAAACATGATAGTTCCTTATATGTAGATAAGAGTCTTTGAAGATGCATGTCTAGTAGCATCCAACTCTTAAGATTTGTTGAGTTGTAGCTGTAATGGAGAGGACCCACTACTCCGGAGTTTCTAAGACAAGGAAGAGTCTGCAAGGAATAGATGGCCCTCAATTACCTCGTACAAAGCTCAAGTGACGGAGGTACAAGATGAAAGAGGATTGCAAAAGCGTAATTAAATGAAATACTAAGCTAAGAAGGGAAATTTGCAATTTAATAGAAACTGATAAAAGATAACAAAAAACTGATAACAGAAACAGAAAGAGGAAAACTCACAGATTCTGCTCTTGGGAGGACAAAGTCGTGGCCAACTGACGCCAACGCGTTGCGTTGTTGTCCCTGTCAGATCAAGGGCTAAAAACCAGAAACCAACGAACACCTAGCTCTTAAAATATGAAAATATGCACACAACCGAGACGAGGAAAAGTGTGGGGGCTGTTTGGGGGCTTGCCTCAGTCAAACCCACATTTTGGTGTTTCTAGCTCCACGGACAGCCAAATAGATAGAAAATAAATGAGATGTGCAATAAAATAGACAAGACATGTGATAAAGAAAAACCCTGCTATGGAGGAGAACCCGTATCACAAATAAATAGACAAGACAAATATATTTGTAAATAGACAAGACAAGATAATACAACAAGAGAGCATTACCAACAATCTGTGGCTCCCTCTTGGCTTGATAGACGAGATGTGTGCTTGCAAGAGAGCCTTGGCTATCGATGAGGCGTGAATCTGGCAGAGATTTGCCATGAAGAAGAGAAGAGAACAAGAGTGCAAGTTGGAGAGCAAAAAACCGTAAGAATGAATGAGAATGAAGGTGAAAAAGAGAGTTTTGTGAAGTTGCATGGGCGGGAAGAGCCATTACACCCGTGATTTTGCTGCGGAGACACGTGTCATGGGCAAAGCTCACAAGATTCCCTCATTTGAACTCGGAAAGTAAGGGGACACTAGCATGCCGCACAAATGTTCGCTCGTCGCATAGGCGTCCAACTCACAACTTCACAAGAAATGAGGTGGTGGACTGCTAACGCTTCGTCACTGTCCCTTATGGAGTTGAAATTGTGAAATTCCAACTCATAAGGTTTTTGTCATAAATGCGGCTAGGCGCCATAAATGCAACGGACTAAATGTGCAAGTGTGAAATTGCCATGGGGTGCAATTTTATGACACTACAGTAGCATTGCGAGACCCATGTCTTGTACCTTATTTGTTATGAAATTCTTGGAGGACTTCTAATGCTTCTTCTATATTAAGACACTTGAGATAGACACCCTCATAATCGTCCAATATAAATCACCAGATTTTATCATAAAGTTTTTTACTAGGTGTAGGACTCTTCTGCATGCAGAATTAAGATTAATGGTGTATTTGTTATCCACTTGCCTTTGCATTCTCCTAGTTCATTTTGCATCAACATGGCTTTCACTATTGGTTTTGGGAACCAACAAGACCATATCGCATAAAATTAAGTATTTGAATTTATTCATTGCCTTTATTGAAGTGAAAGCCTATTTTCCATCATGAAATATGTAACTTCAGCATTTTGGAGGGCAAAATTATTAATGTTACTAGCCTTTTGTCGTGATCCCATTTCATTTGCATTAAAATTCTAGCCACCAAGTGCTTTGAAGCAAATGAGAAACATAAAAAGGATGACTGATTAAAACACGAGTGTTCTATATTCCTTTCTTGATGTCTTGAAAAGCAATTTGAGTTTGTGGGTCCACTTGATCGTAGCAACTTTCTTTAGTATGGTGTTTAGGGGCCGCACTATTTCAGCAATTACAAAATTCTGGACAAAATTAATCTTTTCAAAGAACAAATGAAGCTCTTTTTTGCTTCTAGGGAGGGGAATTTTCAAGATGGAATGAATTCTTTTTGGATCAACAGTTATGCCTTTGTCTGAAATGATATGACTAGGAAGTTTTCCCTTAGTGACTCCAAAAATACTCTTTTGATTTAAAGATATTCCATATTCTCTACAGCTTTGAAGTACTTTTAGCAAATTTGGTATGTGATCTCCTCAATTCTTAGAAAATACCATGAGACCGCCCATGTAGATATCGATGCACTTTCCAATGAGGTCTTTGAAGGCAATATCCATGCCATCTTAAAAAGTAACTCCTACATTAATAAGACCAAAAGGCATTTGACGATAAGCGACGATGAAAGGTGTCTTGATTTGGCTTTATAGTCCGCTTTGACTTGATTATACCTTGAATATCCATCCAATAGAGACACCACTTGCAAACCATTCACTTTTTGCAATACCTAATCTAAGGATGGAATTGGGTAGTTTTCCTTTTTTGATGCCTTTTTTAAATTCCTAAAATTCATGCAAAGGTGAATTTCAGCATTCTTCTTGCACATTGGCACCAAGTTCACTACCTATGTACAATGCTTGATTGGAAAGATAATCCAAGTTGATAACAATTTTTGCACTTCTTTAAACATAGGGGCTCTAAAAGAGCACTTACATGTCTTTGCCTTTAGCAAAAAAGCTTGGAATTTGGTTTGAGAGGAATAGTGTGAGTGATTATTGAAGCATCGTAGACCTTCAAATCCTTGTAATTCCATGCTATAACATCAATACAATCTTTAAGTGTGCCAATTATTCCTTCCTTCTCCTTTTGAGTGCAAGCATTTCCTAAGAGGACATTCTTAGGGTCACTTGTATCTCCAAGATTGCAAGTATCAAATAATCCTCCTCTAGATGAAACTTTTTGTTTTAGAACCTTGAGGATCCATATCAAAAGGAAACTCTGGTGAAATCATTTCGTCGGGTATAGTTTTTGTTTTGAGATTCAAAACACCATCTTCATTAGGCTTTGTATCTTCTCAATCTTCTTCATCTATAACTTGGGATGCAAATATACTGAAATCATTAATGAAATCATTGATGTGTTGATAACCATTGAATACTTGAAAGTTTTTGATATTGTTTGGAATAGATTGGGTGGAAACTAGTTCCATTGAAATTGTTTTGACTTAGAATTGGCCACTCCTTCTAGAGTACTTGATGCCATTGCCAATGAATCGTTTATGCAATTCTTTCTTTAAGGTATAGCCTAGATGTTAAAAACATCAAAGTCCTCAATTAGGCTGCAAATATGATTGTAGTAACTCGACAAGCACCTATTGTTACAAGTATATTGGCTTTTGACTTGCTAGATTACCAACTCAAAGTCCCAAAAAACCTATAGGTATTTGACTTTCATCTTACGAGCAAATTGTAACCCATGGATCAAGGCTTCATACTTAGTGGTATTATGGGTAAAGGAAAACTTTAATGGAAAGCCACAAGATAACCCTTTCCTCTAGGGTTAACCAATTCAACTATGGTGCCAACCCTCATTTGGATTTTGATCCATTAGACTTGAGTATCCATGAATAGTGCTTAGTCATCTTTTGTTTGAACTCTTAAGTAGATGGGAAAATCTTTGGTTTCTTTACAATTTCAATTGTATAAACTCCTAGCTTTGATTCAACATATATGATTTCGTTATCTGATGCTTCATTTGTGATTTTCTTCCTAGCAAGGTTCAATTTGCAAGGTTGCACCAAGGAAGCCATATGTATTAGAAGTTATTTGCCACAGACCCATTAAG